>CM053505.1:16696386-16867968 GCA_028627145.1 Eidolon dupreanum
GCTCAAGATGCTGTGTCTGTTAAGTGTGGGCCAAACTGCGAACTGGATCTAACTACCGCTGTGGAAAGGGACTACCACTGTCCTGAGAGCTCCTAACTTCCCTCTAGCCTGGTGATAAGAATGAGACATGTAAAGCAGAGCCGAACTTGACCCACATTCTGAAGCAGAGCAGCTCCTGTGTGGAGAGCCACTCATTTTGGAAGCTGGGGCCAGACCATTATGTTAAAACATTTGTGGAAAACCTTCAAGTTCAGGGTTTCATGCCAAACAGACCTGCCCCAACCAACTTACAAACCCATGAGTGAGAAATAAAAGGGCAGTCATATGGCACTGAGACTTTTGCTCATTACATGGCAAAGTGGACTAATATAGCAGCTCTTATTCCACAGAGTAAGCAGGAGTTAGTCTCCTTCTGTCTTCTTGCTCCACCATCCCTAAAATGTTATCCTTGTGTATTTGGTCCAAAATGGCTCAGTACCACATCACATTTCAGTCATCAGGAAGGGGGAGGCCTACCCATTTCCTTTAAGGGCACAATCCGGAAGTTGTTAACATCACTTATGTTCACTGCCCATTGGCAAGAACTTAATCATATTACTGTATTTACCTGTAAGGGAGACTGGGAAATGGTGGTCTTATTCTAAGCAGTCTTGTACCTAGCTAAAAAATCTATGACTTTAGAAAAAAGGTTGGAAGGGACAATCAGCAGCCCCTTAAAATAATCAAAACTCAGAACTTGATTTAAAGTTATATCTTATCCTCTCTTAGCGGTGAGTTTAAAGTCAAAGAAGCAAGTATAATCCTTCTCTTTCTGTTCCTTAGGCTTCTACTTCTCCCTCATTTTGCTAACCAGTTTCTTCTAAGGATGAAGAAGGTGGGAATAGAGGTGGGCAAGTGATTGCTTTACAAATGCAGTCATAAGATGGCTTCGTCCTCTCTGCACTTGGCAGATGCCTAAAACTGGCTCTTTCTCTCTTTGTTTCATTTGGGGGTTCTTTTAGACTCGCACTAGGAATATTTGACAGCACATCTGAAAACACGAATAATGTTCCTTCCTCTGTTTGGCCTCTCTTTCCTCAGCCCCTGGTCTTTTTTACTTTTTGATGCTACTGTAAGTCTTCTCTTGGTTGTCAATGCCTTCTATGTGACTGGCACCCAGATGCTGGCTCTCTCATGGGGTGAGTGTGATTCTTCAGCATCCTCCTCAAGGCACAATTCTTTAATATAGACTAAACCTTTTCTAATTTCTCAGCCCCTGCCTCTTGTGGAATACACACAGCTTTCTGCCAGTATCCCCTCACGCATTGGCAGGACACAAGGAAGAGGCTCAAGCTTATTTGCTTTCTGTGACATTCATTTGATTCATGGGTAATTCCTATATCCTTGCCATGCTGAACAACAGACATGCTGCCCTGTCTTGTTGTTCCAGCAAGTTGCTTGTCTTCAGAATTCTTCTGGCAAGAAGCAGGTACCAATGTCTCCGCAACTCCGGTTTCGAAACTTCAAAGATATGTGGTTGATTCTCCCTAAAGTTCTCTGCCTGGGTTGGACCTATAGATAACTGTTGTTCAGTAACTGAACAGCTGGAAGATGATACATTTTGAAGACACTCTTCACTCAACTCTTGGAGGCCCCCTTGCTTGGCTTTGCCTTCCTTAATGGAAGAAAAAATCTACCGTACTCCCTCAAAAATGGTCAGTAATAATAAAAAAAAAAATCTCCCTTCTAGTCTTCCTTTATTCAGGCTGGGGAGGTGTTTGGGTGATAGTCATAGAACTGGTTTTGCTGCCTTTTGGTGAGCCTTTAGAAAAGGGCCTAGAAACTCTCTTTAGAATGCAGTAGAACTTAGCATGTATTTTCTTCAGCTGTGTTAGATACAGCTGTACAATTTCAGATATTTTTGGCCTCATTTGCTGTATCAGTAATCTATTGCCATGTAACAAACTACTCTAAGACATAATAATCTAAAATAATAACTTTTTTATTTGCTCATTATGCAGTAGGTCAGCAATTTGGGTTGGGCTCAGCTGGGCAGCTCTTCTTCTGGTTTCACCCAGGGTCACTCATAATGACAAGAATAGAAGCTACTCATGAGACCAATAAGGGCTCTTACCAAGTCACTCCAATTCCACAGGGTATGGTCTAAAAGCTAAAAAGTTAGCTGAGACTTTAATGGGCTATTTCATTAGGCCATACACTTCTGAGTGATGAGGTATATAATGAGACCAGTAGTTCTCATGGTCATGTGCAATTTCTTTGCAGTTATATGGGTCCATTGGTTTTAGGCAACACTATATGGGAGACCACATCAATAGATGACCATTTTGTAAACTCTTGAATGGTAGTGCTGCTGGGGAAACTGTGAATAAGAAAAGCAAACTCATAACAAGAGCATGAATCACTTCTGGAAAGGATGAATTGCTGTCCCACAGTCACACACATCCCATATGGAAGGGATCCAAAGTAGTCAATTTGCCCAAGTGGTTGCTGGTTTCCTTGAAAAATTGTGCCATACTGTGGCTGTGTTGGTTTCTGCAGGTGGTGGGTTGGGCCAGCAGTAGCTAATTGAGCATTGATAAGAGGTAGCGCCTGTCGGGTGTGAAGGGTGAGCCTGAGTTCCATTGACAGGGTCCCTTGCTCTTCCTTCTTGTAGAGCAAGCCTATAAGGAGCATTGTCAATGACAGACTACTCAGTTTGCTTGGTGCCAGGCAATCTGGATTTAGGGTGCTAGCTGTTTGTAGGCATTGTCTGGGACCTTGAGACTGAAGGGATGGTACAGTCCTCCTGGAAGGGGATAAAGTCCCATGGGAAGCTGAGCTTGGGTATAACCCATCCCTCTGACAGAAGAGCAGATCCCTGGTTCCAGTTAGCTTTTTGCTTGCAACTCAATGTGAGTTCTCAGAATCACTTTCAGACAAATGTGGTCTTTGTACTAAAATACTCTATTTGAATTACTTTACTTTTCACTTCCATGTAGACCCCTCGATTGATTTTTACCTTGTGATTTGGTGATTCTCATTGGGAAGGGATTTCTCATAGTCTAAATTTTTTCCTATATTATATCTCCTACTTTGCTTTCCACCTACTACTTGTCCCTGTACTAGCCAGTGCCCTAAATAATGAGTGTGTCAGAATGCCTTATGAGCTTGCTGGAAGAACTAAAGGCAGCATATTCTAATTTTCCCTTTTATAAACTACAAGGAACAGCAAAATTGTGCAGTCTTATACCAAGACACTTAAAGAAGGGAAATAAAATTATTAATTCAGTGCAAAGGGTGAAGAAGTTAGAGACACTAGTTGCCCATCACCCCCACCCTTTCACCTCTGGTTCCAAGGCAAGATGTGCTCATCGTCTCATGGTTCAGGATTCTCTGACTTAGGAGTTGTGTGTCTGGTGATGGATAATGAGCTAGAGCTTCTCCTGGAACGTGACTCACCCATACTTACTAGGACTCTTTTTGGATCAAGCCAGAGGAATAGAGTTGTGTCTTGGGCCATCACCTGAACTGGATAGATATAGTACATCAATCTCAGCATCTCCAGCTAGTTACCAGGATCAATCCTTTCCCTGCTGGTCCCCCACTCCTAAATGCCAATGTCCCCATCCAGTGGCCAACTCCCCATTGGCTCGTCTCTACAAAGGCTGTCATTTCAGGAGTGGTAACCTATCTCTTAGAAGAAAGAGCTTAATTACAATTGGTTCAACATCTTTTCTTTGTTTGGGGTCAAAGTTTAATTAATAGTAGGAATAAATCTTTAGGGGGCCAGTTTTCTTGACCAGTGCAAAGTAATCTCTAATTTTTCTTCCCAAAAAGTTCATTTCTAATAGAAAACATCCTTATTATCTACTTACAGATAAATTCATTGTGACTCTCAATTCATCTTTTCTTAATGCTAAATAAGCTCAATGATGCTCTAAGAGAATTCTCATATACAGACTAACGATTGCCCACCTTCCTCAACTCTCTAGATGAGAGAATCACAAATAAATTTCTTTTTTAAAAAAATCTATTTGGTGAGCCAGCAAGGTAGATTTGCTACAGATCCACTGGGTGGATAACAGTGGTAGGAGAAAACAGGAGAGGAAAACACTGTTTTTGACTAGGAGTTAGAAGAGAATGAGTGGGTTGGTGAAGTAGGAAGAATTCGTATGTAGTGATCTCATTAAGATTATAGCAATGGTAGAGAGGACTTGTAGTGGATACTGTGTCACTCAACCAAAATTTCCTCTTAAGGGCAATATACCTATTCCTGGGTTGCTGGGGCTATTGCTTCCTGACAGCTTATATCTATGTTCCTCACTGGCAATTGCCTTTGCTTTCGGGGATCTGTGTTCTCAGTGGGCACCCCACAGCTAGTGATTGGCTATTGTGGAAATACAAAGTCTTGGATCTCTTGCAATAATTTGGAACAACTCTGAAGGACCGTTCCAGCTTCAGAGCTCCATGTGAGATAGGCTGAAGCCTTGGTTGCAGCCTAATCATGGGTCAGCGTGTCCCTCTGTCCAGTCTTATTTTCCTTAATTCCTTACATGTGTATTTCCCAAGAGAATTTCTCAGTAAACCTTCTGTGTTCAGTTATTCATATCAAAATCCATTTCCAGAGAACCTAACTGAAGACCTCTGTATAGTACACCTCTGTAAACTGGATTGAGTTGTTTTATTGTCTCACATCTACCAGCCCTTCTGGTAATTGTCCCATATTTCCCTTGGTGGAGGATGCGGGAGTCTACTCCCTTCTTTAAGTCTATGTGCCTCTAGTGAAGTTGCCTCCACGTCCACATCATTCAGTACTGGCCAATCGGAGCCTCGCAATCCTTAGGCCACAGTAATAGGTTCAGGGTGGGCACATGACTTAGGCAGAGCCAATCAGATGCAACGAGACTTCTGCTAAGACATCCAAGGAAGACACTCTCATTTTTCTCTAGAGGATGAAAGACCTGGAGTTGCCACAGCGACTCATGACTGCAATGGGAATTCCTATGTAAAGAATGATACCAGCCCAAAGGAAGTGAACTGAGAGATAATAAGAGAGAGCAAGAGGAACTAGGTTTGGGGATGTTATTTAAATCCTGCATCAATCAATCAATCAATCAATCAATATAAATTCCTGCATTGTGCAGTACTTAAAACCAGCCCTATCTCCTATGCTATTCAGTTACATGAACGAATACATTTTTCTTTTGCATAAGCCTCTTTAGGACACATTTTCTGTTGCTTGCAAGCAAAAGAATCTAAACTGATATACTGTGAATGAATTTGAGTACTGAAGACCATGATTGAGTATAGGGAAGGCAAAGTGACCAAAAATATTTATATTCTGTGTTAATAAAATAAATCGCATCCTTTGTCCAGTGTTTAGTGCTCTACAAAATTAAGTGCTCAAGAAGAAGTATTAAATTAATTGTAATTCTACAAAGGAAACAAACCTGGAGAACCTAAGGTGGCACAGTAAGTTTGGACAGAGGCAGTATTTAAACTCATTCTCATCAAAAGTAAGTGATTTATAAATTAATACTGCTTACAAAATATTATAACCGAGAGCCTTCTTTGCTCTTGGATATACTAGAGCCAACCCTACCATACATATAAAAAATGGCTTCTGTTTCAACCACTTTCTTTCCCAGATGGTCAAGGTCTTTCTGAACCACAGAGTTTTGTTTTTGTTGTTGTTGTTTTTTTTCATAGTGTAGATAAGAAAAGGGATCTACAGAAAGTAACCTCACAGGGTGATCTGATCATATTCTTAAATGGGCAGATTATGGTGGGTAGTCATGTCCCAGGCATATAGTAAAAGGTTTATCTTTGCCTTAAGCAAGCCCTGTCCATTGCTTTTGTGCATCTAGGTTAACACATATTTGAAATAAGCCTAACTACCCTCAAGAGAGCACATAATCAACTATCCTGTAATCTAGTCCTGCCTTCCTTTCTCCCATCTTCATGTTCTTTACATTACCTCCTTCATTTCACGTGCATAAAAGAAACTGCAAAGTTGTCATTCTTTGGAGCATTTGAGAACTTGCTTACAGGCAATTGTCAGTTTTGGCTCAGATAAACTCATAAAAATTCTCTACAGATTTGGATGTTTCTTACATCGACAATAGCAAACATAGGACAGTATAAAGAGACATTTAACAGATGAAAATTGAGGTTAAGGAAATTACCCAAGGAAATAGATAACTAGTCCAGCCAAGATAGGAATTTGGCCCTTCTTTTCCTAAATACAATGAGCTCTCTGCCAGAAACAGCAAGTATCATTTACTCATAGACTTAGGAATTCCTTCATTGTTCGACATACATTTATTGAGCCAGGTTCTGAGGATACAGAGATGAATAAGTCAAAGTCTCTGGCTTCAAGGTATTTCCAGTATATTGGAGAAAGATGTCACATAAATAAATAAGCATAATGAAATACAGCAAATGAAGCTATAGTTCATACTGTTAATAAAACAAAATTCAACCGAGTAAATTTGAAGATCTAATCGGACAGCATCCCGTCTAGTAATAAAAGGGCTCTCCTAGGGCTTGTACAAAATGGAAGGTTTTTATAGGAAGAAGAGTGGAGCAAGGGAGCTAGTAACAAAAGGAAAGAAAGGATTATTTTGGGGTCAGAATATATTTTCTTTGAGTGAACAGAAAGGGAAGGGTTCTTGTCATGCAGATATGGGAATAGAGAGGGCCCATGTAGGGCACAGAGAGGTCCCACGTGACAAATTACATTACTGGTGCTTGACTAGAAAATTCCAGACCAGTCGATTAAGATTATGCTTCTGGGAGAGTGAAACTGCAATGAGATCAGGTATTAAATCTAGGTTTGGTATCATAGGTTTTTAGCATGAGTGACACCATTTTGAGCCTGTGGTTTTCTCTTTAACAATACCTTTAGTGTTCTACAAACTATGGGTCTGGAGGAAGTTTTTAGGAGAGTGGGGATTGGAAAAAATTATGGGAAGGAGACATTTGTCTGGGGAGATTGTCCCCAAAGAGGACATGTGTAAACTCATTTCATTTCATGTTTAATGAAAATGAGTAAATATATGTTCAGTTTTTATAAATGAATTAATAAATATTCAAAATTGAAGTTTATCATTATTTTGATTTTACCAAGGAGAAATTAGGTAGAGAGTTTGTAAAGACTTCTCTTTTTGGTACCTAAAAAGATCATTTGTTTACTTTCAAATCTCATGCTCTCAATCAGAGACTTCTCTCTAAACTCTTCATTCCATAATCTTCTGACCCATTGTCATGAGCCTAGAGATGTGGAAGGGAAAAGCTGGGAGATGGTAAATCAGGGGTACATGAGAGTTGCTCCTTGTGATATCATGATTTATAATAAGAAATACATATTTGGTTTTTGTACACATTCCTGGCACAGAGCTCATAAAACCGCTGGAATTTCCTAAGTGATAAGAGCTGTAAAAGTGCCTTTCGTTAGTCATGACAAGCCCCTTTCAACCATACCTGAGTTTATATTAATGAGGTAACTTTTGGAAACTCCCTAAGATGGGGGCTGATTGCCAAGGAAGCCAACCCTGTGATTAGAGGGTTGGAATATTCAGCCCCACCCTTCAACCTCTGGAGAGGGGAGAGAGGTTGGAGGTTGAGTTAATCACCAATGGCAAATGATTTAATCGATTTTGTCTGTTTAATGAACTCTCCACAAAAATCCAAAAAGGAATACCGGAGCTTCTGGGTTGGTGAACACATGGAGGCACCAAGAAGTTAGTGTGCCAGAGAGGGCATGGAAGCTCTATATACCTTCCCCCATATCTTGCCCTAGGCATTTCTTTCATCTGGCTGTCTCTGAGTTATATCCTTTTATAGTAAACTGATAATCTAGTAAGTAAACTGTTGACCTAAATTCTGTGAGATGCTCTAGCAAATTAATCAAACCCAAGGAGTGGGTCACAGGAACCTCTGATTTATAGCCAGTTGATCAGGAGCACAAATACAAACTGGACTTGCAATGGGTGTCTGAGGTGTGGCAGCAGGGGACAGTCCTGGAAGATTGAGCCCTTCACCTGCAGGATCTGATGCTATCTCCAGATAGATAGTATTATTGATTAGAACTTAGTCATATGATTACGTCTGGTTTCATATGTCCAAGAAACAGGTGAAAATGGGGTTGAGTGGACAACTAGCAGACTCTACCACAATAGTGTATGTAAAAATTGTTTGTAGATTCTTACTTTCCTTTTTATGTCAAACAGTTTTCATGTTTCTTTATAGTCTTCATTATTATGGTAGATTTTATCATTGTTGAAAATCTTTCCTGCCCCTTTCCTCTGGGGTTATCACTGCATAGCCAATTACTGATGGGCATCCCTGTAGGAGCAGTATCTGCCTCATTATTGTTGGGCTTGGTCATACGACATTCTCTGGCCAGTAGAATTTGAGCAGAAATGACATATTCCGCATCCGAGCCTAAGCTTTAAGAGCTATTGTATTATTCTATCCTTGCTCTTTTTCCACTGCCTTGAGACCAACATGGGACCGGGAATTCCAACTGGGTCTTGGGATGAAGGAGAGCTGTAGGTAACCTGCGAAGGATAGGTAACTGAGTGAGAAATAAACCTTTGATAAATCAGAGATTTGGGGATCAGCTGTTACTGTAGTATAATGTAGCAAAAGCTTACTGATGCAATAATTATTATGGCTGAATATTATTTCATTGTTATGTACACTGAATTTTTAGTCCGTTCTCCTATTATTGGAACATTTAGGTAGTTTCCAATTTTCTGCTATTGCAAGTAACTCTGAAATGGACATCTATGTGCAAATTTTTTGTTGTTGTTTCTGTTAAATTGTTTCCTTAAGCTACATTTTTAAGAATAGAACCTGGGTCAACATGTATGATCATCATTACTGCTCTTATGCCCCAAAGGAGTGTATTGTCTGTGTATTAAGTCGGGTTCAGCAAAACCCACAGAAACGACTCTAGTACTTTTAACAGAGGGAATATAAAACAGGAAATTGACATTAAAAGTAATAGGGAAGCTGAGAAGTCAGTGATGAAATAACTCAGTCTACAGCCATGTCACCCTGAATGTGCCCAATCTTGTCTGATCTCAATAGCTAAGCAGGGTTGGGCCTGGTTAGTACTTGAATGGGAGACCACCTAAGAATACCAGGTGCTGTAGGTGTTAAAAAAATAAAAACAAATAACTCAGGGACTAGCAACAGCAGAAAGATGCTATTGCCTCTAAGGATGGAGGGACACTTGGATGAGGTAGTATTACAAGAGCCTAGAAACCAGAGTTTCATCTGAAGGGAACTAGAACCATGCCTGGATCTGTTGGGTCAGAACTGATTGGTAATAGCTGGGACCATTAAGGGAAGTTTGGTTTGGCAAAAGCTGGATCCATTTGAAGAGATATTGTAAGAAGCAGAAAGAGAAAGGGAGAAAAATACTTTGAACTCTTTCTTCTTGCTGTCCAAACTTCCGCGAGTAATATCCATTGAGCAAAATTACCCAGAAGCCAGAGAACAAAGGAACTTAGAAAATTTAGTTTCCTGTGATGTAGAGCAAAGCCAGAGAAGGGCAGTGAGGTAGATAACTGAGAGCAAACTGGATAGTAATGAATGAGTAAACCACTTTACCAGTCTTTCCAGCATTGTGTGTTGTCACGATAAATGTTCTTTTGGTATGGGAGGCAATATAGTTTAGCAGTTGAGAGTACTGACTCTGAAGTCACATACCTCTGGATTTGAAGTCCCGCTTTAAGCACTTCCTAATTATGTGACCTTGGGTGATTTGCTTAACCTCTTTAAGTCTCAGTTTCTCATATATAACATTTTGTGGAGATTAAATGATATAAAACACTTAGCATAGTACCTATCATGTAATAGGTTCTCAATCATCATTAGCTAATGTAATTATTAGGTATAGCAAAAAATCTCTGTATTAATTTTCACTCCTTTGATATTTATATAGGATAAACATTTTCCAAGTGATTTTCCTTCACCATATGTAGTTCCTCAAGAATAAATTGACTGATTATTCTCTTAACTATAAATTTTAGGTGTCATAAATTTGAATGGCTTGCTAATATGGTATAGTTATTAATCCCTGCCTATCATATTTTACATTTCTTATTGCTCGAAGCTAAAGTTGTCATTCTACACTTGAAACTTATTGGATTTTGTTGATCAATGTCACTCTAGTAATTTTTAATTAAAAAAAAAAAGTTGTCATTCTTACACAAAGCTGAAAAGTCCTGTATTTTCTTCTGGGTTTCTAGAATTAGATTGATATGTAATTACTTATTAAGCTGTAAGTGTGACTGTGTATAACAGATAAATAAAATCTCTCCCATGAAAGTCTAGGTTAGTATCGTGTTCTATCACGTCAGAAAACTAGGCTTCTTCTATTTTGTTTTGCTATTCATAGAATGCTTCCGTGGCCTATTGTCTCTACCACTTCCATATTCTAACTAGTGGGAAAGAGGGAAAGACATGTGCCTACTCTTTCAGGGCATAACCTGGAAGTTACACACATCACTCCCTCTTACATGTCATTGGCCAGAACTCAGTCCCATGACCACATCTAATTATAAGGGAGACTGAGAAATAAAGTTTTTACTTTAGGTGGCCACATACTCGGCTCATAATACTATCATGATAGAGAAGGGGCAAACAGATATTGGGGTGGGGGGGCAGAAAACTATTAGCCTTTGCCATTCTGCTATTCTGGCCACACAAGTATCTGTATGTGGCCTCCTTCGCATACATAGAATATACCCGTTGTGGAGGGAGAGAACTCCCAAATACAATCCCATTACTACTGAAAGGGAGAAGAATTATTGATTCTCTTGAGCTGCTTGTTTTTTAAGAAACAGCAGACACAGGAGAAGCTGTGAAACTGGGTAGAGGGATAGAGATTACCCTTTTGTAAGAGATATTTACATTTGTAAGGGGAATCTCCATTTGTAAAGGTGTCTCCCCCTCTCTGGACCAGGAAGAGGGGGATGACTCTAAATCTCTAGAAACTCTTATCCATGCGGAAGGTAAGGACTTAAATCTGCATAACAACTGTACCTTGTTTACTGCGCTTTTCTGCTAACCTCTTGTAACTGGCCTTCCCCCAGGCCCAACATCTTCTATTGTCTTTAGCAGAAAGTATTTGAATTTGTGGCTGGGGCCATTTTAGGGAGTTACTCAGTTTTCCTGATTATTTCCCATTTATATAGGAGGTATACATGTTACTAAACTTTTGTTTTTCTCCTGTTAATCTGTCTCTTATTACAGGGATGGTGGTGGTGGTGGGGTGGTTTCAGCCACAAACCTAGAAGGGTAAAGGGAAAATTCTTTTTTTCCTCCCCTATATCACATACATCTCAAAGTCCAGGACCTCTGAGTGATGTGTGATCCCCTATGTCAGGTTCAGATGTCTCTCCTTGTGATCTTGCAGTTTATAAAAATAACACAAGTGATGTGCTCCATCCACAACAAAATGGTGGAGTAGGAGCAAAGCGACCAGAACAGAAATGCTAACACTGAAAATGGAGACCTTACCCTCAGCAGTCATCAGTTCATGGCAATTACTGAATCCTAATGGCTTGAAAATGCAAAAGCTCCTTGTGCTAGCATTGGATTAAATTCCTTAGTTAGCTCATCTGACAGCCTTGAGCTCTGCTCTCTTAAAGGAACCGCTTGTCCATTGTCCTCTATGGCCCTGGTCTCTGCCCACTGGTAGGTTCATTTCCATTGATTATTATGGCCACACCTGCGATGGACCTATCTTGGGGATTGCTCAGTTTTCGCAGTCTATTTCCTGCTGAATAGTTCGAGGGGCCTACCACTGCGTGGAGGTGAAGGGGAGCAGAATTTGCCATCCCAAAATATGTCTTTTTTGATATAAGTATGATGTTGAGCTAATTATTTTCAAGAAACAGCAGATACAGAAGAAACTTTGAAAAGCAATTAGACGTTATCCTTTTGTAAGAGATATATTTTAAGAGAAATCTCCATTTCTATACCTGGAAGAGAAGGATGACTCTAAATCTCTAGAAATTGACATTAATGGAGAAGGCAAAGACCTAAATCTGCATTATAACCTTACCCTCTTTTACTGTGTTTTGCCTGATAATTTCCCATAACTGACTCCCTACCCCCAACATCTTCCTTGTCTTTACCTAGAGATGATATTTAAGGTTGTGGCTTGGGCCATTTAGGTAGTCACTCAGTTTTCCTGTGTCTCTTCCACGTATATGGGAAGTATACATGTTATTAAACTTCTGTTTGTTTTTCTCCTGTTAGTCTGTATTTTATTATGGGATGGGGGGGTTTGGGTCTCAGTCATGGACCTAGATGAGTAAAAGGGAAATTATTTTTCCACTTCTACAGAGGCTGTAATCATCATAGGCATTTGCAAGTCAGGTTTTTGGATTCTTGGGCTCTCAATCTCCCTCTAACATTGAATAAGCTTCTGGTCTATTTGCTGCTTGTCAATTACATGTAGAAGGAACCATCATGCAGGGTCAACTGCCAGGCAGTGGGAGTCTGTCATGGCCATGAAGTCCTCTGGAGAAAGAAGGCAGCAAGCGGCAGGGCCCAGGGGTAGAGGGGCTCACAGACCCTAACAACCTGACCAAGATGTGCAACTGTCCAAGCTTTGTCCTACACCTTGCACCGTGGGCCCTAAAATTGGGGCTTCTCATGGGGGCCAACAGCTTCATGCTCCTGGGAGCCTTCCTGTAGCTGCCCCAGTTCCTCAGATTCTCAGCTGAAGACGTACGGTACATGATGGACACCAGTGGGAAGCAGCACCTTGCCCTGCAACCGGAGGGATCACAGCACCAGCCCTCTCATCCGGGCCAATCAGAGTCACTCCCTGAAGGTAACTGAGTTAGAGCTGATACCCCTAGGGACCCCACAGGCCCTATTCCTGATGCTCATCCATAGCACATTCTGGTAGCACTGGCCATCCATCTTACTCAAGGCCCTGTCCTGCCTGGGAAGAATGCACATCCACCTGGCCCCAAGACCACATGGGGACAGTGGTATCAGTGACATGTGGCCAAATTGTGAAGTGGCTGTGTTCATCACCAGGCCCCTGGCATTCCCTTCTGTTCTGCCAATGGGGTGATCCTGACTCCAGGGAATGCTGATAGCTCCCTGCTTCCCAAGTATTTCAAGGAGGTCCTGCAGTTCTGCCATACCAGAATGGTCCTCTCCTTGGCTGATAATGAAGAGATGAAAATATCAGAGTGGCCTCAAGCACAGCTTCAGAGGAAGAAAGATGACCTAACAAGAAAAAAAGAAAGAGGAAAGGAGAGGGGAGGGGAGGGGAGGGGAGGGGAGGGGAGGGAAAAATAACAGGTAGCCCATGATCTCTTCCAGGCAAATTCTCTTACTGTTTCACTGTTCTCTGTGCTGACTCACCTCCCTCTCATTCATCTTGACAGTTGCTTCCTTAAGCTCTTAACAGGTTTAGGTGGGAGGTTGATGTTCTTAATATGCTCTTTACCTCTGCTCTGGCTCTCATTTAGTGGTCAAGAAGGAAGGTGCTTGAGGAGCCCAGTATTATCTCTTCCTAAGTCTTCCTTATTGTAGCCTCTTTAAACTGCTTCACTGTGGAGTTGCAGAAAGCAGTTGGCTTTTTCAATTGTCTGGGGCTCTGAAATCGCAAGCCACAGGCAAAGAATGACTCTTGACAGAGCTATGTTCTCTTCCATTTTTGGTTGCTGTCTAGCTAGTTCTGACTGGGGTCCATCCCTCTGTAGGATGTTGCTAAAAGTAGCAAGAAGCAGCAGACTCTGCTCAGCATTATAAATCTTTCTTATTTATCCTGATGCTGTTGCTTCCGATGCCTGTGAGCTGCTTTCCAAGATCTCACTGACCTTTATTAATGCTGTGCCTAGCTAAAATTTCTATTTCCTTAGAAGAAAGGGAAAATGGATGTTGGGGGAGAAGTAGCATTCTCTGATACAAGTGCCTATTGATTCAGACAGGTTCTTAATTTCACTCCATAGAGTGAGTTGGCAACTTGGAGAAGGCATGAGGCCAGCAAAATAGAAAACTGGCACCCTCAGATTGCCATATCATATAGTATCAAAGGACTCACTTTGAAAAAAAAAAGCCCAGATAGCTCCCCCCACCCCCCAAAAAAATTGCAGCTAAACTTTTGCTAGTTTTGATATGATTGGTATAAATGCTCAAAGATTATCTGTCATAACTAGCAATGAAGTTGACTTTCTGGGCCCTGTCAAAAATTTGATTTTGAAAGTCTAGTAAAGCACCTACGCAGTAACTTTAAAAAATGTACAGATGAGAAAATTCATGCAATGTTATAGTTTTTCGATGTAATTGTCAGATTGCTGAAGTTACTTCGAAAATTCTTTTATTCACTTTTAAATATATTTAATGTGGATTTGGAGTTTATAATATCTTCTAAATACCTCATGATGTTTCCTTCCTTCTTATATTATAAAGTAAACCTTTAAAGAGAAATAAAAATTAATGATTGTCACAGGGATTTTTCTTTCCCTTCTCAGCATGCTCATTTTCTTTATGATATGCGATTTTCTTGGTGTTCATTTTGTCTGATAAACTCCAGATTCCTTCATCTCCAGAACTACAGATACCTTCATTAGTTCATACTTGTCAAAATACAAATTAAATACCAACTTTATTTGAGAATGGAGACAGTAACCATTCTAAACAGAAGTTCTGGGACACAGTCAACAGACTTTGAGAAGTTTACATTATTGTAGTTGTTTATACTGGTATGACATATAAGAGGATATAGTCTATTTTGTTCACTGCTATATACCTGGTACCTAGAACAGAACTTGATGGACACTCAATAAATATTTATTGGGTTAATTAATTAATGGATTTTTTTCTTTTTAAATAATCCTAAAATACACTGGAAAATAGTTAACCAGAGTAGTTGGATGAGAGTTGAATCTTTTTTATTCTAACAAGGAGGAGGCATGGTGAGATTATATAATTCAAACTATCAGATTTGTGAAAGTGTGCAGACTGGGCGAAAAGACATTTAACCTCAGTTTAAGGTCTTCAAAGATTCACACTAGGAGAGAGGAGGAGAAGCACAAACTGGGAACACAATTATGTGATACAGTGTCTCAGCTATGTGTCTCTGCTGGGAGATAATGGCTGAGAAGACACTGATCCAAACAATGAGCAACATTAATATCGAAATCAACATTTTCAACCAATGTACTGTATACTTGAAACTAATTAAAATTAAGAAAAAATCAACATTTTCAAATGTTCTTCATATGGTCTCCTGGTCTCACAACAAATTTGAGCACTGGTTTCTTATACTATTCTCATTTTACAAATGTGGAAATTGAGCTTTGGAGAGCTGAGTAACTTGTTCAAAGTCCTACAGCTGATGATTGGTAGAGACAAGATCTGAAGGTCTTTGACAGTCAAGGTCATATTGGGTAAAAAGTCATGCTTTTGCTCTGTTGGCATTCAGCTACTCTGGGCTTCTCTCTCTGCCCTTTACCCCTTCTGTAGCATATTTCCCTTCTTGTTAAGGATACTGTACTAATGTTGTAATGTCATTATTTGCCCTGAGTTGATAAAGAGTTCTTTTTCTCTTCTGATGTCCAAAGTGATACATAATATTTGCTTGTTTTTCAAGAAGGAAATAATGATGACTGGAACCAAAGTCCCAGAATTCTCCATGAGCAACCTGCCATGTTATAGATTTCTGGGAGAGCTATTTAGTAGGAACTTGTATCTATTATGGACTGAATATTTGTACACACCACCACCCCCAATTCATATGTTGAAGCCCTAACCTCCCCCAATATGATAGTATTTGGAGACTGGGCCTTTGGGAGGCGATTAGGGCTAGATGAGGTCATGAGGGTGGGACCCTCAGGATGGAATTAGTGGCTTTCTAAGAAGAGAAAGAGAGAGACACACTTTTTTTCTCTCTCTCTGCATGCACATGCACTGAGAAAGACGGTGTGAGGATACAGTGAGAAGTTTGCTGTCTGCAATCCAAGAAGAAAGCTCTCACCAGGAACTGAATTGACCAGCACCCTAATCTTAGACTTTTCACCCTTTAGAACTGTGAGAAATAAATTTCTCCTATTTAAACTGTCAAGTCTATCTTATTTTGTTATGGCAGCCCAAGGAGACTAACACAAACTTTGTAGTGCCTTGGCTCTCAAACCTCTATGTGGACATATTGGCCTAGGTAAGGTGGACTGGATCACTAATGAGGAGTGAGCACTGTTTTTGCCTAGACTGGAAATTGGCCTAAATGGCCTTTCCTATTTGTTCTTTCTCCTGAATCTGACACTGGTTTCTTCTCAAGCTTCTAAGAGGATGCAAATGGGGGTGGGGAGCCTCTTCCTAGGTGAGGGATGAGAGAGAGAAACAGGGATGTGGCCTACTTGTCAATAATAGCCAATGAAAGAGGCCAAGTGTAAGAATCTCAAAAAAAAAAAAAAAAATCCAGAGGAAGAGAACTCATCTATAGAGAATCTCTGTACGTGGCTTGTACAAATAATTTAACTTCCCAACTAATCATGGAAACTGAGGTCATTGATTTCAGACCTTTCTTCTTTTGTAATACAGGTGTTTAGTGCTATAATTTTTCCTCTAAGCATGACCATAGGTACATTCCACAAATTTTAATATCATATTTCATTTTCATACAGTAAAAATTATTTTCTTATTTTTCTTTTGACTTCTTTTTCACCAATGCATTTTTAGAGTTGTGTTATTTGAAGATTTTCTAGAGATCTTTCTATCATTGATTTCTAATTTAATTCCATTGTAGTCATATAACACACTTTACATAAATTGAATTCTTTTAAATTTATCGAGACTTGCTTTATGGCCCAGAGAACAGTCTATCTTGCTAAATAGTCCATGTGTACCTGAAAAGAATGTGTATTCTGCTCTTGGTGGATGGAATATTTAATAAATGTTCATTAGGTCATATTAGTTGATAGTGTTGTTCAAGTCTCCTATATACTTGCTGATTTTCTGTTTACTTGTTCTATTAATTATTGACAGAGAGAGTATTTAAATCTGTAATTATGGAATTATCTACCTTTCAATTTTATCAATTTTTGCCTCTAGTATTTTGAAGCTCTGTTATTAAGTTTATAACCACTTATGATCGTTATATACTCTTGATGAATTGACTCTTTTATTATTACAAAATGCCCCTCTTTATTTCTGGTATTATTTTTTACTCCAAAATTTACTTTGATATTAATATTACCATTCCAGCTTTATTTTGATTAGTATTAGCATGATATATATTTTCCCATGCATTTACTTTTAACCTATTTCCATCTTTAAATCCAAAATTAGTTTTTTGTAGGCAACATATGTAGATGTTGCTTTTTCATCCAATCTGATGATCTCAAAAATTATTAGAAGTTCTCTATATATTTAGTTCATATTTCACACTTTTAAAAATTCTTCATTATTTTTTGTGTGTTGGCACACACACACACATATTAGAAATAAAGGTATGTATATGTGTTGGAGAATGTGATTAAAAATATTTTATTGATGGGGCAAACAATCAAAAAAGCATAGAGACATTGGCTTTAAGGTCAGTATGAACAAGTGACTAACCCTCATTCTAGGTGACCAGAAATAAAGGTAGAAGGTGAGACAGGACTTAGACATCACGAAACTGTAGTCGAGTAGCACCTCTTGGATTATGTAGGTGAATGATGCTCCCCAGAATTGTGTTAAGCTATGGCTTTTGCTAGAGGATCCATTTGGAGGGAAGAATTAGAGTCATGTGTAAAAAAAGGCTGTGAGGGGTCTGTTCCCAAGTGGACAGAAGGCCAAGCAAACTGTCCCAATGCACATAATTGCCTCTACCAAAATTATTTTCCCTCTGCCATTCTAGTTTCTTGCCTGAGACCACCTGTAATAAAAGACAGATTAAAACAAACGAATAGAAGTTTAATAATATGTATACCCCCTATACACATGGGAGAGACCCATGAAAACTGAGTAACTCACTAAAATGGCCCATTTCACCACCTTATATTCAAGCTAAAGGTGAAGATCTAGGGTGGTGGAGCCCATTATGGGAAGTTTTCAGGCAGAGCACAAAAAGAGGGTAAGGCTGTTATGCAGATAGATATAAATCTTTGCCTTCCGCATTAATGTCAGTTTCTAGAGATTTAGAGTCTTCTTCCACTTCCCTGTGCAGTGAGGGGTACACCCTTACAAATGGAGATTTCCCTTACAAATATAAATGTTTCTTACAAAATGACAACTTCTACTCTGTTTTCACAGATTTTCTTGTATCTGAAACCTCTCAACAGTAAGCAACCCAAAATAATCAATATGCCAAAGAAGCATCTTTGGGGATAGCAAATTCTGCTTTCTTTCACCCACGAGTCCAGAAATGTTCAATGGAGAGATGTGTATGCTGGGCAAAGCACTGGAGAGGAGGGGATTAGACAGAGAAGATCCAGAAATTGGCATAGGGTTCCTTTTAAGGCCTGTGGCTGAATACTAAGCAGTGCACGTGCAGGGATTAAATACATAATGTGCCCCAAAGCCGTGAAGGCCTCAGAAAAGGAGATAGTTATAAAAGCTAATGCTTACAAAACATGCTATTCAAATAGTTTACTTGGGTAAACAAGTACATTCTCCTGAAAAAGGTTGGTAATCGTCTGTTTTAGAATGATAGTTTAAAGACTAAATGTGTATGTAGACTGTTTTAAGATTACCTCACTCAATATCAGTCTTTCTGAATTTATTTTTGTTAACTTCCCAAAGCAATCTAAAGCCTGATACTTTCTGAGTTGTAGATTGAAGGTGCAAATTTCTTTCAGCCCTGGTAGGGAAGCACTTTTGAATTCATTTCCCTGACAGGAGATTGCTGTCCCCAAAGCAATTTCAGAGGGAACATTAAGTGCTATAAGAACTGGAATTGGAGAAAGGGGCCCAAGAAAATGTTTTTAATCAGGGCTATGTGGGTGCCCATTTAATCACTGTGTAATAGAAGACGTTAAAGGAATAACACATTGTTTAAGAGACTTATTGACTGAGAAGTTCATTTAAAGAGTCTTCTCTGGCTTCCTATTTTGGCCAAGACGGAACTCAATATTTCTGTTCGGTAGCTATTCTGCAGCCCACCCCTACCACTTGCCTCCAGCATCGTCATCCTTTGAACTATAAGTGGAAATTCACATGTTTTGGTTTTTATTCTTGCAAATTATAGTTGTCTCTCAATTCTCTTTTCGTTTGAGAAAAGCCAGAGTAGAGCTGTGTATTTTCAGTCATATTCTCTGTGGTATCAAATGTCACAGCTGGGTTGCAGGAAGGTTTATTTGCATTATAATAGCATTTCCTTTAGATCTCTAAGGGCCTCTATCTCTAAAATCACTCGTCTACAGGAACTTCAGGGAGAATAACTTGACCTTTTTAAAAGTAAACTTTCCAGCTGAATATCTCCCTCTGGATCTAGGTTCAGATGGTTCTGTGTGTGTGCACATGTGACTTGAGCTTTTAGGTTAATGGAGATTCTGACTTTTAAAGTGATATAATGTCTTTGATTTCACAAACAGAGAGATCTTTTGCTGATTATGATGATGAGTAAACCATAAGTATTGTGGCGGGATGTTTTATTGAGGGTGACAAGGAGAAAATTCTTGAGATGTCCTAAATTAAATTACAGCAGGCCAGAGGATGGAGGGACACAAAAAGGGATTATCAGTTAAGCGTAGTGAAAAATCAACAAAAGACTGCTCACACTCCGTAGTGTATGTTGAAGTTATTAAATTAATTCCCAGGTAGCAATTTCCGAGATTCTCTTTAAAAAGACCACAGACAGGTGTCTTCGAACCCCAGGAGCCTTCGCGGCTTGGCTTCTGTTTACGCATGCGCTTTAGGGACCCTGCTGTGCCTCAACCCGAACTGGCCATCCTTTGTCTATAGCTAATGTAAATCCTTCCAGGACAGCTGACATCCTGCCCCCCCACCCCCCCCCACACACACACAACTTGATGCATAAAAACGCTTCAAAACTACAGGACGATGGACATGTCTTTCCTTACTAGACATGATGCCGGTGGTTTAGACTCCAGGCCCCAAACCGGTATTCTTTTTTTTTTTTTTCTTTTTTTTCTTTTTTTGCTAGCAATGGCTTAGTAAACCATTTCTTTTAAAAAGACTTTTCAGCTGCAGAAGTTTTTCGTTTAAGGACATAATGTATGTTCTTCTCACCTCATTCCAGAAAGTTAGTCAATAAGTATTATATTCCTTCCCAAATTTATATTATATTTGTAGGCAGAAAGATAACCAATTTTCCCAGTTTGCCCTGGACTAGGACCAGGGGAGTTCCTGACACGTGAAGCTTTGAGTACAAAAACTGGTAAGGACCTGGGCAAACAGGACAAGTTGGTCACCTTTTGGAGAAGTCAGGTACAAACACCTCCCATCCTGGATTTTTTCCCCCTAAATCCTAAGTTCACTGAAGACAAGTGTCCCTAAGGGCAAAAAGAGAGCGGGATACCATATTAATGTAAACTTTTAATTGAAATATATGCAATGCACAAGTCATAAGTGTGGAGCTCTACAAAATTTCACCAAGTGAACACACACAGATAACTAGTACCCAGATCAAGAAAGAGAGTATTTCCAGAATTCCAGATGCCTCCTTCTGCATCCCTTCAGTCATGATGCCCTTGGATAACTATGCAAGAGAGGAAAAATAATTTTCCCTCTATCCTTTTGAGCTCTTGGCTGAGACCTCCCTGCCAATAATTACAAAAGAAAAAAAATTGTTTTCTTTGCGATAGGAACTTTCAGGCTTTATTCTCTTAATGGACCATACAGCAGTGTCAACTCTAGTCATCATGCTGTACATTCCATTACCTTTAAGAATGTCACTAAGAAGTCATTTTACTTTTTTGAGACAGCTAACTCCATGATTAGTAGATCTTATGAAAACAATTTCCAGTTCAGCCTTTTGACTGAATGTCATACATTTCTAAGGACATTAAGAGAACAAGAACAGTGTTACTATGAGATTGTGTTACTATTAAGAGCAACTTAAGAATGTGTTCAGATTTCAGTGTATTTTTTTATTACAAAAATATATTGCAGTGGGTCTGGATTCTACAATTATCAGATTTTTTGTTACTCTTGCTTTGTTTCATTTTGTTTTATATCCCCAGTACTTATTTATCTTATAAACTGGAAATTTGTACCCTTTGACCACTTTTATCCAATTCCCCCACCCCCTACCTCTCGCCTCTGGTAACCACAAATCTGATCTCTTTTTCTATGAGTTTTTTTTTTTAAGATTCCACATATAAGTGAGATGATACAGTGTTAGTTTTTCTCTATCTGACTTATTTCACTTGGCATAATGCCTTCATAGTCCATCCATTTTGTCACAAATGGCAGGATTTCCTTTTTTTTTTATAGCTATATAATATTTCATTATATATATTATCTGTGGTTTCACTTTTCACATTTCAGTTATCCAGAGTCCGTAACCGTGCTCTGAAAATATTAAATGGAAAATTCCAGATATAATTCATAAGTTTTCAGTTGTGTGCCATTCTGAGTGGCGAGATGAAATCTCACACTGTCCGCTTCATTCTGCTCAGGACATGAATTATCCCTTTGCCCAGTGTATCCACACTGTATACACCCCCCGCCTGTTAGTCACTGAGTAGCTGTCTAGGTTATCAGATTGGTATCGGATATTTTGAGAGAAAGAGAGAGAGAAAGAGAGCAAAGAGCATATTCACATAACTCTTATTACAGCATATTGTTATAATTGTTCTATTTTATTGATTTATCAATTAAACTATCATAGGTATGTATGTATAGGAAATAACATAGTATATATAGGGTTTGATACTAACTGCGGTTTCAGGCAGCCACTGGGAGTCTTTGAATGTATCCCCTACAGATAAGGGGAGATTACTGTGTGTGTGTGTGTGTGTGTGTGTGTGTGTGTGTGTGTGTATAAAATATTTATCCATTCATCCATCAATGACACTTAGGTTACTTAGGTTGTTTCCACATCTTGGCTATTGTAAATAATGTTGCAGTGAACACGGGGGGGGGGGGTGTGTGTGTGGGCTGTACAAATGTCTCTTCAAAATAGTGATTTTGTTTCCTTCAGATATATACCAAGAGGTAGAATTGTTGGATCATATGGTAGTTTTATTTTTAATTTTCTGAGGAATGTCCATACTGTTTTCCCTAGCAGTGGTACCAACTTATATTCCCATCAACAGTACATAAGCAGGAGTTTCTCAAAACCACTTTCAGGTTGAATAATTCCTTAGAAAGACTCACAGAACTCACTGAAAACTATTATACTCACAGTTACATTTATTACAGGAAAAGGATGTGTTAAAATCAACCAAAGATGCATAGAACATAGTCTGGAAAGGCTCCATAGGGTTCCAATCTCAAAGTTTCCATTTTCCTCAGGATTCATTAATAATATTCTATGCATATTATCAATCCAAGAAGCCCACCTAAGCTTGATGTTCAGAGTTTTTATTGAGGCTTTATTATATAGATATGATTGCTTGAATTCTGGTTGAATTACTCTCTAGCCTCTACCTTCCATCACATGGTCATTCTAGTGTGGCCAGCCCACACAGAAAACCTATCTAGTGTGGCTGGCTCCACCCTGAGTTATCTCATTAGCATAAACTATATGGTATGGTCCAAGTTGCTCACTATAAACAGAAAAGACCCTCCTATCACATGAGAATTTCCAAGTGTTTAGATATTACCTCCAAGAGCCAGGACAAAGGCCAGACCACTCTTTCAGCAGGGCCAGTTTCTTACTATGTAGGTCCCTTTCCCCTCTTCTCTTATTATAAGACTCCTGGATTCTGATGTAACTGTGAGAAGGGAGTTGTTTCAGTAATGATTGAGATCATCTGCCCAGTGGGAATGGAGACTCAAAGCAGAATCTAAGGCGATTTATAGAAAACAAAGCCATGCCATATTTCCTGTAGCAAAGTAGTATTTTGAAATGTAAACAAATACGTTTTTCATTATTGGTAATTTCTTTAAACACCCACATCTCTTCCCTTATTAAAATGATCAGAAAGAGAGAAAAGATAATAATTTACTTTTGTGCTACAAAATATGCTTATGAAGCTCTTTGCAGAACTATTTATGAGAGGAAAAGTGTTTGGATTGCAAGAGCCTGAGTGGTTTGGGTATCAAAAGCCAAGGCCCTGAAGGCTTCAGGGTTGGCACAGAAAGATCTGGAAAAAGATCAGATCAATCAGAACGACCTAAAGCTATATAAAGACTTCCCAGGTTTAAAAGAGGGGAGAGTCAGAAGGGGAAAAGAAACTTACAAATTTGTCCTTGAGAACAGGCTCTATACTCTGTGTACATTCTCTCTACCCCTACGGAGGCAAAGAGAAAGAAAAGGCAGAGACACAGTCAAAAGCTGCTTATAGCTGACACTTTCAGTGCCCCATCCATGGCCCTCCCATCTTATTCATTTCAGTGTGTTCTCTCAGACTTCCACTGGCTGCATCTCTGTGTATAAAGTCCCCCCCACCCCGACCTCCACTAACCCCAGCCCAGGACTTCTCTGCTTGGTGTGGCAGGACAGAAGTGTTAGGAATTCAACTCTCTGAGACTAGCCCTCAGCCAAATCTCTTATTATAATAATTATCACCCATTATAAATTATATCTCATTATTAATACCCTAGCTCTGACCTGCCCTCTGGCTGGGATAATTCAGAGGTATATATTTTAAACCATTTTGCCAGAGTTGCCCCATTAAATTAAGCTCCAGGTGCCCACCAAAGCAGGAGGCTTCATAACGCACCTTATCTGCCTTGCCTGCATCACTCCCTACACCAAGGTGATTTCTGTACAGCCCCTACTTGCACTTGAATCCTTATCTCAGAGCTGGCTTCTGGGCATGCCCAAACTAAGGCATAACTCTTTCCATTGCTTAAAGACACAAATGTTCTTTTATAATGGGCTCATTAAGAATGAGGGAAAAGGAGAGGATGTTCCCCTATACCTATTAGATTTCACTGTGGTTCTTTGCAATGGACTTTCTGATTGATAGCATCACTCAGAGCAGACACTCAAGGCAGAGCGTCCTCATGTGCTTTGTAATTTTTGTGCTGTGAGCTCATTTTCAGTGAGTATTATCTTCCATGAGGGTCTTCTGTGTGCCCTGGGTTGAGCAGATGTCTCAATTGAATGGTTTAACATTTGCCTCTTCTTTGGTTTTATAAAATTCATAGATTTAAGATCAGTTTCAAGTAAGTTTCTTAGCAAAGGAAACTTATAGTACTAAGATAGTACTAACTTGTACCTGCCTCCAGGCAGAGATCATGCTTGCGGTTCAAGTTTCTTACAGTAGCTCTATTTACTCCAGTATTCCATGGTGGGCATTGTACTTGTATACATTTTGCTTCTACTTTCTGCCTAAGGACAAGAAAACCCTTCTTAGTGTCCACCTTTATTTAGAGAACCTAGGTCTGGTTTCCTGGTTTGTTTTGCTCCTTTTGCCTGGATTCCAGTCCTGTTCTTATGTCAATAGCGCAGCCCCTGAGTTATCTCTCCAGGGCAAATACTCTAAAAGTTGCTTGGCTTCATTTCCTCCTCACTGCTTTGATCCTGACATCTCTGTTCTTCTGAAACCTGGGGATATGCTTTTGAGCTCAACTATCTTTTTAAAATATTTTTCATCTCTTTTCCAGCATTTCTGTGTGGTAGGAATAGAAGAAGGGACTCCAGCATCTTGCCAGGTAACAATAGTTACCATGATGCAAAGCATTATAAACTCTCAGCATGCCACCCTGCCCACAATAAAGACAACTTTTTGCATTATACAGAGTAGATTAGTTCTTCATAGTCCATTCTGCAGTAGGGTCTTTGCTTTACTTTTATGTATTCCAAAGACTTCCCAGAGCAAAAGAGTCCTTAAAAAGGAATTCAAGCCTTTGCTTCAAGCACTTAAGCTTTGTTTCAAGATTTCAAAAATCTTCAGAACAATTTTTTAGGCAGATCTCATGATCAGTGTACCTGAATTATTTCTTTCCCCAGAGGCAAGCTGTTCTCAAACACATGGCCCAAGATGGGGGCTAACCTTGACGTGAGCGGAGATAAGCAGCAAAAAATGTGTTTGTCAATTCTAGAGAAAATTAACCTCAGGGGTCACAGCTCTTTTTCTGTTCCAATATATATCAGCATGTCCATCTTGAAAGGTCACCTAGTCTTGAGAAAGACCGAGGACTTCAAAGTCAAACATCATGGTGTCAAAGAATAATTTTCAAAAGTTAAAAACATGGCTCCCATACAAATATAGAATGGACATATGTCAAAGATTTTATTGGACTCATTAATGAGGAGATCAATAAGATGGCAATGCCTGGTTCAAAGAACATTTTGAGGACTGGCATATTTATAATCTATTATGAAAGGCAATTTGAAATAAATTTACTAAATTATAGACAAAACCGGTTAATGTCCAAAGGACAATGAAACTGTAACTTTGGGACTATATTTTCTATTGCATAGAAAAATTACCATATAATTTCAGCCTAAGCCCTTAATTAATAGTAAATGGTAACTGCACACAGATATGTCCCCTAGATAATTAAATGCTTATTGGGTGATCCTGTCAACATCCCAAGAAGCATTGGAAGCATTTTAAAAATAGCTAGGGTACCTAGCTCTGCAATCTACTAAATTCTCTAGGACTCAGTTTCTTCATCTGTAAAACTGGGGTAAAAATATCTATCATGCCCAATTATTTTATTTTTTCTTGTTCCCAAATGAATGGAAACCAAGCAGGGATGACCCCTGGGTAGATGAAAGATGGAGTTGGGTGGCTTTTGTACTAGCGATTGAGATCAGAGACCTGGGGGCACCAAGGTATGGATCAGGAAATGGACCAAAGCCTGGATCGCTGTATCTGAGGGCTGGAAGCCTAGAAGGGAAACGAAATGAAAATGAGCAGCAAATCTAAGGAGAAAAGGAAAAGAAACCCAGACTTAAAGCCAGGAATGTGTGTCAGCTGAAGTCACACACAAGTTTGGAGTTCAGAAAATAAAACGGTGGAAGAAAGGGGTCTAGGGTGAATCTGAACCTGAGTCAGGGAAGGTGGCAACTTTTGTTCTATTCAGTTTGGCCACTAGTGTGGGATGGCCTCGCCTTGGAGATGAGGGCCACCCAGAGACAATAAATGATGTAAAGGTTAAGGAGAATTTATACTGAGCGACTTGTTTAGTATCTAAAAATAGCAGGTGCTTAATAAATGGTAACGATTATACCTTTTATCTACTTTTCTCTCCATGGAGGTTGTAGGTGAGGTAGTTTTCTTTAAAGAGAACCACGAGAATGAAAGTCTCCATGATTTACTTGTTTAGTATAGAAAGTAATCATATTACTGATGAAAACGAGGTGGACATCTGTTAGTTTGGCCTGCTACGACAGACAAGAAGACGTGCCTCTTGCATTTTCCTTCAAGAAAGAACTGGTTCATCAGCTGCCAGGAGTGCAGTCAGCTGACAGCCTCCAAACGCAATGTCTTCAGGGTCTGCTTCGGCACATAATTATGAAGCCCGGCTCTTTGGGCCAAGGCCCAGCCAAAGACTGAACATAATGTGCCTGCAAAGTCCCTGCCCTTTCTGTTCAACAACTGGATTCACTAACGGGCAATCTTTGTTCAGCACTGCAGGCTGAGACTCTCTCTGCCCCACTCTACTTTCTCCTCTATTTTTTCATAGGTGCCAGATCTGCATCAGGCTTTAGAGGTTTTCTCTGTTGCTTCTGTTTCCTCTTTCTTCCTTCTCCCCAAGTGTTAAACTCCCCCAGTAAACTTTTTGCACTCCTCACTCTGTCTCACTGTTTGCTGCCCAGGGTACCTGAACTGACACAGTTGGTGCTGGAAGTGGCCTGAGAGAGCAGGAGAAAAGATGGAGATTGGTGACTGCTCACTCACCACTTGACTGGCAACAATGACCTCATCCTGGGTAGTGTGTAGGGTATGGAGAGTCCATGGGTTAATGTGTCTAATTGCTAAAATTTACACTGGTGGTGATTTGGGAGAAGTTTCTGATGGAGGAGGAATGCTCTGGCTGTTGCGAGGATTTGAAAAGTCCAGAGTTGGGGTTTGGAGAGGGGAGGAGGTGTCAACACATATGAGAAATCAATGTCTGTTTGCTATTAAGTTTCAATGACATCCTACAAAGAGATAATGAAAAACTAAGGGCAGTTAATAAACAATAGAAAAACAGGTATGCGGTCCAGAAGGCCTCTTTAGTAGTTTACAAAGCGGCTCTTATCTCCTACAGTGGGAGAGCACTAAGAGCTGACGACTAAGCTCAAGATTTAATAGTTACATTCACTGACCTTCAAAGATGATTGAATCAGCTCAGCTGAGGCAGTCTACTATGCCAAGATCAGAGCCCTATCTGGGGCAACCTGGGATGCTGATATGTGGAGTGAGGATATGTGAGTGGATGCCCCTGAAGAGTTTGGCTTCCCAGTGCTAAAGAAACCATATTAGGCTCAAGTTCGAGTCACTCATGCTAAATCCCGCATCAGCAAACCAAAAGTTTACTCAGTTTCTATGCTTGGCAATCCCAGAAAAGAAGGCCCAGATCAACTAATCAGCACTTGCCTGCTCAACACAAGTAACCTGACCCAGCTCCAAGACTTCTCTTTCCTTCATATAAAGAAAGTAACCCTACTTTAACCAATCAGCAAATTCCCAGCACAACTTCCTTGTTCCTGCTCACTTCAGTCTATAAAACCCTCTTGAATTGCACAGCTCTTTGGAGCTACTTTCTATCTGCTAGATTGGATGCTGTCTCATGCATGAATTGCTGAATAAAGCCAGTAAGGTCTTTAAAGTTTACTCAGTTGAATTTCATTCTTTAACACCAGACTCCTTTGACCCCTGAGAACCTTCTGAGGTGGCCCACTCCTTCCTATTAAGAGCTAGCATGCTCCCCGCTTCCAGTGTAGAAAAATACTGCAGAGTCTTCTCTCCCATTAGGCAACAGGCCCCCCGCCTCTCCCGCTTCAGGATTTGTCTCACTGTACCTCCTAGTTGCCAGGCTAATAACTAAGATCATATGGCAGTATGACTTAGTTGGGGAAGCTCCAGGCCTGATAAAGAAAGAAAGGAACCATACCGCAGTGGAGATGCAAGACCTGCCAATCCTAAGCATGATACAAGATCATTTGCCTCAAATAATGGTGTTTTAGAGTAATTGATCTTAAGGAGTTTTCTGATGATAATTAGATAACAGAACTAATTGACTATCAATATTTCTACAAGTTCATGTCAATAAAGAAGCATACTGATCTTTCTAGTCTACATTGGGAGTTAAAATGAGAGAGTATGGTCTTAGGTTATCCAAAAGAGGTTTGCAAATAGTCAAGATACAAAATGAGGGGGAGAAGAGGTAGAACACAGCCCTATGTTATGCCACTTAAAATCACTGATTTATCTATAAGGAGGCCATTTGGACAGGCCCTCACTCTTACAATGTTGCCGCTACAGGAGCTCTAATAAGTATGAATAATCAGAGGTCCATATTGAGATTACTGAGTTGCCATGCATATCTGATAGTCAGTGATTAAGGGGAAGTCAAATTAAACCTGCAAATAACTTGTTATTTGTAACATATGTCGACGAAAGTTATGAAAGAGTGTATTAGTAGCCACTCATGCCTATGTAAAGTATTGTCTGAACAATCTCATACGTGAAGTTTGTCAAGTAGAAACAGATATTGAATTTCAATTGAGTTATCAGCAGACTAATTTGTCTGTAGTTTGGAATTAATTAGAGGATTGCTCATAAAAACAATTTGATACTATATGAAGAAGTCTTACCAAGAACACAATTTCAGAGAGCTGAATAAATTTATAGGCAGTTGCCCTTGAATTTTAAAAGCTGAGCCAAGGAAGCTTTCTGGGTGTCAACTGAAATCCAAGCACGCTTCTTCAATCTCATTCACCAGATTCAAAATATGAATTCATCAGATCCTCTAAACTATGTTCATTTGTGCTAACAGAGGCCTAAACTAGGGTCATGGTATACTATAAGAATGTCCTTCTTATATTTTCCTTACGTAACTTTTTTAACTTAAACATTTTTACACTTATTATTTTACTTAAGCAATTTCTTAGGCAGGAAGAAGTATGAGATAAGGGTTAACTTTAATAAGATCATCTGAGGTGACCTTTTCTGGGTCTTGTTTCAAGTGGCACCACATTAACCTGGTTAAGGTTTTGTTTTGTTTTGTTTTGTTTTGTTGCATCCCAACGGTACTTGTCAAACCAGAAACTGGAAGGGCGAGGCCCACATTTACCAAAACCTGGAACAAGATTTTAATTTTCATTGGTCTCTTGTTAGAAATGAAAGGGGAAGTGTCACTCAGGCACTCAGGGTAATTTCGAGAAACAGCAGGAAATTGCCAATGGAATTAAAAAAAAAAAAAAAACCTTGCTCTGGATTATTTTTCTCAACCTTTTAATCTCCCCGTCCAATTAGACTAATTAGACGTTAGGACAGGTTAAGTTGCCAGTTGAAGTGAAAGGGAACTGTATACTTTGTACGGAGTTCAAAATACCTAATCTGCAACACTGGGTTCAAGGGTAGAGACAGTATTTTCCCCAGATTTGTCACATTTCCTATGACTCAGCAAAATGCAATTTATTGTTGTAGGCAGTTGTTGAGAAATGTAACACTTAAGCAAACGCATCTCTTAGGACAACTATCTTATGGAGAAACAGCCCCAGCTGCGCTCTGTCAGTTGGGAAGTTCAGGTTTTCAAAGATCCATAAATAAAGATTATTAAAACTAGTAAGGACTAAAATAGAGAAAAACACAATCTCAGACATACTTAAAGTATAAATCGGAATGTATTTTTTTGAAGGGCAACTTGGTAGTATATATTGAAGCTTTAAAAAGTGAATTTCTTTTATTTAAGCAGCTTCACTTTAAAACATATTTTATAAGAATATAAGCATGTAATTCAACAGACATTTGTAAAATAAATTTATTATAGTTTTGAAATATTGAAACAAATATATGACAAGGCAGGACTGATTAAAAATTATGATACAAATGAATAATGAAGTAGTATAAGCCATTAAGATATTTTAAATATCTATCATTAACATGAAAGATATTTATGATACTACGGAGTGAAAATAGTGCCAAAGTACTATGAAGCCTATGAGCTCAACATTGTTTATGATCTCAACTTATCTATTTGCATATATATATATATATATATATATATATATATATGCGCGCACAGAAAATGCCTGGAAGTTTACAGTAGAAAATGCTAGGCGCCAGAAATATTGTCTAATGAGATATTGCAAGTACACAAAGTTATGGACAATAAAATAACAAATACTTGTGTACCTAACACTTGGCTTTATGAAATGTTAACATCTTGCCTTATTTACTTCAGACACGTTCTAAATAATGAAACATTTCAGGGACAGGTGAAACCCTATGTATTGACTCTTCCAACCCATTCCTCTCTCTCCCTCCCCAAGTTGATCACTGTCCTGAATTTGCTAAAAGGTTATATTTGCCAGAATTATATATATTATATATGATATGAATAAAATCCATATGTATAAATATGTTGCTTGCATTTTTAAAACTTTATATAAATATTATTATAAAATGGGTCCTGCAACATTTTTTTTCTATTAATAGTGTGTTTTTAAGATTTATATATATTGATATATGTAGCTCTGATTCACTTAAACAGTTAATATAGCATTTTACTTTTTGATGTACCACAAATTATTTATTCATTCAACTACCAATGCACATATAAGTTATTTCCAATTTTGTGCTTTTACACGTAATGCAATTCAAATCACGGATAAAAATTCTTTTGAATCTCTTCATAACTATCAATGTAATAATATCTTTACAATATATTCCTAGAAGTGGAATTGCTGAGTCTGTTTCCATATCAATGTCCTAATCTTATAGTTTATATTAGCTTTATAATAAGGAGGGATATTTTATAGAAAGAATTTTGCCTTGTTGAGTGTCTTCTTTAAAATGGCTTTGGCCAAATGTGGTACTGTGTACTGCCAGGAATTTTAGAATCAGCTTTGCAGGCCTGCAAAAAGAAAACAGATGAGAGAAACAAAAGCTCAATCAATCAATCAACCAATTAATCAATCCCCGGCTCCCCATAACAGCAATAAATGTGCTGAGAATTTTTTGGAATTTCATCAAACTAATCAATTTATTTTGGAAGAATTGATGTCTTTTCAATATAGAGTTTTTCATATCTGATAGATTACATGATTACTCAAAATATTCACCTCCCCTTTCTGGAAGAGTATTATTTAAACAAGTCCATCTGAGGTAAGGTTGACCATATGACTTGTTTGACCAGATTGATGCGATTAGGAACCTGGACTACTTTTGAATGAAACTTGAAGAGCCATCACATGTCTCTTTTCCCTCTGCCCTGAGAGCGGCAGTGCCCCAGACAGAGGCCATCCCTTCAGCCGTCATGCCAAAATAAAGACAAACTTGTGCAGAGCCACAGCTGTCCTGTGATAGAAATGTCACAAAAGCAAAAAGTCAGCTTTGCTGTTGTAAGGTAGTGGGCTTTTGGTGTGTCATTTGTTATTGCTCTATAACTGAGCCTAAACTGACCGAAGGAGATAATTAGTACCAAAAGCAGGTTGCCACCATAAAAAGATATAACATTATGGAGCATTGGCTCTGAAGTAAAGTGTTTTGGAAAAGAAACAGTTATTAAAGGCTGAGAAGAAGGCAATCATATTACGAATTAATGAACATTTCATGAAACATCACTGGTGACACCTTGGAGAGGCGAATGTGCTGAATGAGCCTGTGGGTTCAGGGAGAGAGGGCAGGACACAGAATATTATTTATGTTCCTTCACTCCTATTGGCTGCATTTGGAGAGATACTACAAGTAAGAGATATGCCCAGCCAAGATTTGGCCACTTCGCAAACAAGAATGAGGAAGGAGCATGAGCCTTGAGTTCCGGGACTTTGCGGGAACAGAAGAAGCAACAGATTCTTAACTCTAAGAATTTATCCTAAGCTGACTGATGGACCATCGATGAACACCATATTTCTCTTATTTTCTTTAGATATTCTTTTGTGTCCTTTAATAACAGTTAAACTCACTTGTAGGTACCTAAGCATTTTTGTGATCGTTGCAAATGCAGTCTCTCTTTTTAAATACTTCTTAGTTTCATGGGTAAGAAAAATATATAACCTTTTTCCCTACATACAACGGGTCGTCAAATTTACCAAAATACTAAGGATTCCCAGGATCACTGTTGTTTTTCTTTTCCTACTTCTTCCCTTTAGTTTCATTTTCTTGTTACTGAAGTTTTCTTTTAATATTTATTTTAGGAACAGTCTGTGAGTCTGTGTTAAACTGGCCCTCACTGTAGAATTATAGTTATGCAGTCTGTTGTCAGACTTTCAGGCTGATGTAGACAATCTGTTTGGTTCTTTTCCCCCTCTCTTTTGTAAGATCACTAATGCCACTTATGAAGGCACCTCCCTAATGAACTAATCACCTTCCAAAGTCTCCATCCTCTAATATCATCGCCTTTAGAGGTTAGGATTCGACATATGAATTTAGTGGTGGTGGGGTGGTGAGGGACACATTCAGACCACAGCAGTAGCTTAATCAGAAAGAAGCATTTATTGACTCATGGAGTAACAGGATGTACGTGGGCCTCAGGAATATAGGGAACCAGGGGGTGGTTGCCAATATTTCTTTTTTTCTCTCTGAATCTTATCTTTGCTTTTATTGGATTTTCTCTCATTGCAGATCAGTTCTCTTTCTCTTTCTCATCTTGATGGCTAATGTTTATTTAGCTTCTGTAATACTTTAATTGCTTTACAGGGAATATTTCATTTCATGTTTAATCAACATCATGAGTTAGGTGTGCTCATTGTATTTCATCTGTGTATTTGATCAGGGGAAAGTCAGTTAAATTCTCTAGGTCTTATTTTTCTCATTCATAAAATGGAGATAATGAGAGGACCTACCTCATGGAACTGTGAGGATTAAATGAGATAATATAGGTGCAAGATCTAACACAGTGCCTTGCCCACAGCAAATGCTCAATAAATATTAGCTACTATTATTATTATAGGGTATCATCATCAAAGTAAAGCAGGTAAATGCAACTAGCCATTCTCCCTTCCATGTATTTTTTTAGGGTAATATTTTCCCCCCTTTAAGGCTGCATCTGATTTTAAAAAGTAAGATTATATCAAGGTAAAATTATTCAACTTAGAAGGAAGAAGCATAAAATATCAAGCATTGTGGGTCCAACTGCCTAGGAATAGCCTGATACAGGATCAAGAATGAGAGAGGATTATAAAAAGGTCCTCTAATTTGTAGAATCTCTCTGCTACTTTCTGGGCACTTTATTTCTTATTTCAAGTTGAATGCCACACATTTTCCTCTTCATTTTAAGACCACGGACTGTTTGGGCTGACCGTGACCTGAATATGTTAATAGGGTGGTCAGTGTTTTTTGAGGAAGTCATTTTATAATTAATTGTGTGTGACACAGGAAGAAAAATGAAACCTAAAACTAGTTTTGATGCCTAGGAGAAAAATCAGCTGCTATTATAGCTAATGCAAATTTCTGCAAAAGGAAATCATGCCCTAAAGAAATAAGGTCTTTTCTTAAAGAATATCATGTCCAAACAGCTTTATAAATTCAGATTTTTTAGATCATCAATTGTGAACTGCTTTGTTTTCCTTTTTTCCCCCCAAATCTGAAGAAGTGCTAAGTTCAAACTAAGAAGATACTATCTGTTATGAAGACATTTGTTGAAATGTCACCTTATATTTTTAAAGAGCTTTAGAGTTTTCAAAGAGCATTCTTCTCCCATTTCACTCTCTTTATGACTTCCTAAATGAAGTAGAACATGAGGATTATTCATAAACAACAAAGTGAATAAGAATATGTGATGATGTAAGAGAAATTTCTGCCCCAGACCAGGTAAAGATTCCATTAAGGTGAGGAAGGAGTGAAATTTGGAGGGGAAACAAGAGTTAGAGACCAATAAGTGTGCCTAAGAGAGTACTGGGGCCTGGCTCTCACTCTCTGGGATGGGTGTGGAGTGGGAGGGGGTGATGCAAGCCCCAGATGGGATCTGAGGATGGAAAGACCTGTGCCACTCATCTCAGGTGTGGCCAGGAGACTGGCAAACCTCTCAGGGAAGTCTTTCATTTAGCAAGGCACCAGAACAGTGAATACAGATGCTGACAGAGGTCCCCTAGCAGATATAACTGATGTTGGCCTCACAGGGGCCCATGCACACCATCCTGATGTAGGGAAGGCAGCTGAGTGCTCTGAGAGTCTCAGAGAGCACCAGTGGGCCTGAGGCTGTTTAGGGTCAGGATGGAGAAGAATCAGAATTGTGTCCTGGTAACCACAGGCCATGATGAAATTGTGGACTTAAACAATGAATGCCAGAACTCAATAACAAAGGCCAGTTGAACAAGTTAAATTCCAATTAGTTCTGGTAAAAAACAGGACCTCTGTATCTAGAAATCCTGTTCATATTGAAGCTTTATTTGTAATAAGTCACCCAGAAAAGACCTAGCTTATTTCTGGGGAGTAGAAGGGTGGGGGATGCTAAGTTACTCAAAAGAGCCCAAGTTTCAAGCTGGAAATGGTTAAGTTACCTTGAATAGGCAAAATTAAATTTTATACAGCTGTCTTGGGGCTCAATAGCTAAATTAAATATGGTTAAGGAGAAAGAAAGAAAGTTACCTTTGTCAGGTTATTCAAAAGTTTATTTTAAGTAAAATGTATTTTAAACACATTAATTATTTAAAGGATTTCCCCTAGTGATCATTCTAAACAGTGAAACATTGTCTCCAAATTCATGAGTAATTTCCAGTGAAATATTTACACATTAAAAGTTGCATTTTTACACACTCGAATTTTGAGATTGTGAATTTAATATCCACTACTTTTGTGCAGATAAATCACACATTTCTCTATCTCGTGGAAGAAGGTCTGCTCTTGGAGGGATTGCGAGAAGGATATAGCGATATATATATATTCATCTCTGTTGGTTCTAAAACTCAGAAGCTTCCCAGGTGAAATCTGATACTGGCCCCCATATACAGGAGACAAGGACAGACCTCAAAAAGAGGGAGGCCACTCCAGAGTGGTAGGTGGCAGGTTTAGCAAGCAAGGGAACTTACATAAGAGGCTTGTCTTGGGTGCTGCAAGACAAGTAGATCTCCATACCCACCTGCCAGAATCTTAAAAATTTATATAGAGGCCTTAATGAGATTCGGTCACATATACCATCTAGATGGTCTCAACAACACATTTTCTCAAGGCAGTGTCCTTGCAGCAGTTTCTAGTGTGGGGAAGGAAAGTTGAAAAGATATTCCAAGGACCAGAAGGGGTGAGGAGCCTCCAATCACCCCGGTCCACCTCTTGGGTCAACTGGCAGTCCCTTCCTCTCAATGACCTCATCCAACAATCTCTGTCTTTGTCTCTATATCTCTGTCACATACTATTCTCTCTCTCTCTCTCTCTCTCTCTCTCTCTCTCTCTCTCTTTCTCTTTTTCTCTCTCATTCCTAGGATCTCTAAATTAGTTCCATCCATGGAACTAATAAAATATCTTTTATTTTTTCTTTTAGTTCATCTATTCTGGTTTCTATCATTTTGAACTGAGATTCTTGACTAACTAAAAAAAACTTACAAAACATGCAAGTCTCATATGAATAAAGCTGCAGCACTTTACAGTATGTTCTGGAAGAAGACCTGCATAAATGAAGAGATATAACAAGTGGACATACAAAAAGATACCCTTATATTTGGGAGGGATCCTCTATTTTGTGTAGCATTTGTGGAACCACTGTGGAAAATAAAGGAGGAAAATACTCCCTTCTATTGTTACCTAGGGAGACAATGAGGAAGCACATGACAAGGGTTCAGCCAGTGAATGCAACACTTCTCGAATCTTGAAGGAATGATATTAAGATTCAGAGAAGTTTAGAAATTATTCATTAGAATCCAGCACCTGCACTGTGTGGTGCTGGTGCCAGTGTCTATATCCTAACTATGGTGGACACACCCTAAAGTGACCCTTTAATGAGTCACACTCTTGAATAATCTCTTTGCGTGTGGGTGGAACCTGTTACTTAAGCCTAGCCAATAGAATAATGCAAATGTGAGGAGATAGTTACTCCCTTGATAACGTTACATTATATAAAGCTCTGTCTCAAATGACTGAATAAATTCTCCTATTGCCTTGAAGAAGTAAGCTGATGTATTACAAGAGGGTCACGTGGCAAGAAACTCTAGGAGATGAGAGCAGCTTCTGGCCAATAGCCAGCAAGAAAGCAGGGACCTCAGTCCTACAACTACAATGCACTGAATTCTGCCAACAGTCATGTGATCTTGGACAAGGACCTGGAGACTCAGATGAAATTACAGCCTCGGACAACATCTTGATCCAAGTCTTGTGAGACCCTGAGCAGAGGACCCAGTTATGTCACACTGGATATTCTGACCCATGGAAACTATAAGCTAATACATGTAGATTGTTTCAGGGTGCTACATTTGTGATAATTTGTTACACAGCATAGATAATTATATTCTTCCTATACCAGATGATGTCCATTGTCTCTCAGCTCTATGTTCACTTTTTACTTCTCTCTTGTTTACTGCTGGGATTAAAACCCTGCAAACTACATTCCCCAAAGTCCCTCATTAGCTGGCTTTCTGTTAGATTCCACTGGTGAAAAGTAATGATAAAAGATTTGAATAAGCCAGACAGAAAAAGTTGAAAACCACATGATATCACTTATATGTGGGATATAAACCTAAAAGCAACAAATGAACAGGACAAACAAACAGAGATTCATGGATATGGACTATAGACTAGTGGTTATTCACTGCATTCTTGTGGCCAAACAAATTATAAGAACAGCTATGGTTCCAAGGGCAGGGTAATAGACTGTATGTTTTATTATTTTTAATTTTTTTCTTGACTTCTTTCCTGCTGTCTAGCATCACACTTTGGCCTGCCACACTCAGCTCCTGCTTATTCCCTTCTCCCTGGGATACCAGGAGAACCCTGACTAGGCTCCCCAGCCCATCTTTCCCTTCCTCTCAACAAACATAGGTCCCAAAACTGGCCCACCCCAGGCTGTTCCCAGAGCTGTGTCTTGTTTTATAAAACATCAAAACTAGGCTCTACTTTTTTCAAAAAAAATTTATTTATTTATTTTTATAATTAAGTTTATTGGGGTAACATTGGTTAATCCAATTATATAATTTTCAGGTGTACATTATAATTTGACATTTATATATTCTATTGTGTGATTACCACCCAAAATCCAGTTTCCTTCAGCTACCATATATTTAATCCCCTTTACCAAGTACCCCTCCCCCTACCCCCCTATATTTGACCCCCTTTACCCCATCTACCTCCCCCTTCCTCATTCACCCCCTACCCTCTGGTAAGCACTAGTCTATAGTCCATATCCATGAATCTCTGTTTGTTTGTCCTGTTCATTTGTTGCTTTTAGGTTTATATCCCACATATAAGTGATATGTGATTTTCAACTTTTTCTGTCTGGCTTATTTCACTTAGCATGATTATCTTGAGGTCCATTCATGTTGTCGCAAATGGCAGTATTTCATCTCTTCTTATGACTAATATTCCATTGTATATATGTACCACAGCTTCTTTAGCCAATCATCTATTGTAGGACACTTTGGTTGCTTTCATGTCCTGGCCACTGTGAATAATGCTGCTATGAACATTGGTGTGCAAATATCTTTTCGGATAAGAGTTTTCAAGTCTTTGGGGTAAATACCCAGTAGAGGGATTGCTGGATCATATGGTGGAGCAATTTTTAGTTCTTTGAGGATACTCCATACTGTTTTCCATATTGGCTCTACCAATTTGCAGTCCAACCAGCAGTGTATGAGGGTTCCTTTTTCTCTGTATCCTATCCAGCATTTGTTATTACTTGTCCTGTTGATTACACTATTCTAACAGGTGTGAGATGGTATCTCATTGTGGTTTTGATTTGCATTTCCCTAATAGCTAGCGATGTTGAGCATCTTTTTATATATTTGTTGGCCATTTGTATGTCCTCTAGGGAGAAGTGCCTGGTCAGATCTTCTGCCCATTTTTTGATTGGATCATTTGAGTTTTTTTTTGTTATTGAGTCATATGAGCTCTTTGTCTGTTTTGGATATTAGGCCCTTATCAGAAGCATCGCTTGCAAATATATATTCCCATTCTGATGATTGTCTCTTTACCTTGTTGACCGTTTCTTTTGCTAAGCAGACGCCTTCTAGTTTGATTCTAGTCCCATTCATTTATTTTCGCTTTTACTTCCCTTGCCTTTGAGGTCAAATTCATAAAATCCTCTTTAAGTCCGAAGCCCTTGAGTTTCATTCCTATGTTTTCTTCCATGCATTTTATTGTTTCAGGTGTTATATTCAGGTCCTTAATCCATTTTGAGTTAATTTTGGTGTGTGGTGATAGACAACAGTCTAGTTTCATTCTTCTGCAGGTGGCTTTCCAGTTTTCCCAGCACCATTTATTGAAGAGGCTTTCCTTTCTCCACTGTATGTTTTTGGCTTTTTTTTTTTAGACTCTACTTTTTGATGGTAGAAGCTGTAACAGGGAAAAGTAAAGCTGTAACAGGAAAACTATCCCTGATGTATAGCTAGTGAGCGGGTATGTGTTGATGGGAAGTCAAATTTGATAACTGTTGATCCAGCAATTTCATTTCTGGTTATATATCCAAAGGATGAAAATACACTATGTTGAAAAGATATATGCACGTCCATGTTTACAGCAGCATTATTACAATAGCCAAAATTTGGAGACAATCTAAGTGTCCACTGACACATGAATGAGTAAAGAAAATGTGACATATATATATGTGGCATGCAGTGGAATATTATTCAGCCATAAAAAAGAAAAAAAATCCTGCCATTTGTGACAACATGGATGGACCTTTAGGACATTATGCTAAGTCAGAATAGAATAAGTCAGATAAAGAAAGACAAACATTGCATTATCTCACCTATATGTGGAATTTAAAAAAAACCAAAAAACTAAAAACCAAACTCTGAAAATGAGATCAGATTTGTGGTTACCAGAGGCGGAGGGTGGGGGCTGGGAGAATAGATGAAGGTCTATTGGGTATATAAAATGAGTACTGAGGATATAAAACAAAACAAAATAAAAGCAACAAAAAAACCTGATGACTGTTGAGTGCAGACCCACGGCAATCTGTTTTTATAATAAAAAGTGCACTGAAATCTGAATACATTCTTAATTTGCTCTTGTTTTCTTAATATTCTTAGAAATGCATGATATTCAGTCAAAAGACTGAACTGGAAATTTTTTTAAGTAAGATCTACTAATCATGGAGTTAACTGTCTCAAAAAAGTAGAATGACTTCTTAGTGACATTCTTAAAGAGTGACAGTAAAACTTGTCTTCTATAGGCTGAATCTAGGACAAAATTGTTGAAAAAGATGAGGGGGTGATGACAGTGTACATAAGGAGTTTAATGTCCCTGAATCAGTCACGAATGGAAAGTTTAAAAAAACCCACAACACTACAAAGTCTGCCTCAGGCGATCTCAAAGCGTTTGACATTTCATTTATTGGAAAAATGTAGCTTTTTGTAATTAGAAAAGTTTTAACAACTGAAATTGACTTTAAGACCTGTTAAAATCAGGTCAGTGAAGTGGCTGATGATCTCAAAGTTTTTTTCTCAACAGTGAGAAATTGGAGGCTGTAAATTTTTAGCTGTACATGTAATAGGTACTGCAGAGGGAAAATGCATCGCAATGAAACACTTTTTAGATTGGAATGATGCATAGGCTTGCAGAAGCTTCAGGAATCAAAAATAAGGTTTATTCATACCTTACTTTTATATGTTAACTATAAAAGAAGTGAGCCCTATTAAGGCAACATTCTGCTGAAAGTAATCTTTATTTGATTTGTCAACTCTGTCAACACTCTCGACTGCAATAGTCACTAGTGTCCACTGGATCGAGATAGATGCTGACAGCAGTACATGAGGATGATAAAAGGATTAATTATGCCAGCGGGTCCTCACTTCACCTCTCCTGTGTCGTTGAGGTTCAATGCATCCCTTATTGTTTGTGTCCATGCTAGTGGATGCTGGGATGGTTGAGTCAGTGCTCATAGCTCAACTTAGATACATAGTCTATGCAACAGTTGTTACTAAGGAAAAATCGCCTACTCCTCAAACTGCCTCTGATTGATTATTGAGCTGTAGCTTCATTTTATTTTCACGGCTCTGCAATCTTCAGCCTCTTTCGCTAGAGCTCTGCCTAGTCTCTCATCAGCCTCTTGTGTTCTGCCTCTTAGAAAGGAATGTTCCAGCCTCTTTTCAGGTGTTGGAAAAGGCAATTTCCAGTTTGAGTTCTTAATAAATATAAAGTCTCTTTCACAGTCAGTTTCAGTTAAGTTGTTTTTTTGTTGTTGTTGTTCAGAAGGAAAGTAACTGACTCATATATTTAAATGAAAAAAGACTTTATTGGAAGGATATGGGGTTGCCCATAAAATCAGAGGAAAAAGCAAACTAGTAGGCCTTAGAAAAGAGGAACCAGGGACCTCTAGGGATCATGGGGTCATGGAGCACAAATTAAGTGGAAGGGAAAGGGGATGGTATTGGTCTGGCTTGTATGGCATTGGCCAGGACAAGGATGGGGCAGCTGGATTTACAGTCCATGGAGACTGTAAGTAATGTGGGAGGGTGTGATTGCCCAAGGAAACTTGAGATGCTACTCTCCAAATGAGGTGGCAGGAATGCTGGGTGGGCAAAAACAGCAGACGTCTCTACGTTGGAAAGATAGGTGCTATATACTGTGTATGGTCAAGCATCCTCTTTGGGTATAGAAGTTCAGGGTTTTGCTTTTTAAACATTCTACTCCTGAACATCATAGAACTACTCTGGGTAGCATTTATTTGGATTCTGAAGCTAGACTGCCTGGATTTGAAGCCCAGTGCTGTCATTTCTTAGCCGTGTGTGCTTGGAATTGTTACTTAACCTCTCTGGATCTTGGTTTCCTCATCAGAAAAATGGGGATAATAAAAGTATTTTTATTACAGTGTTACGATAATTAAATTAATTAACATAGTAAAACCCTTAGAATAGTGTATGACACTTATTAGCTGTATACTTCTTAGGTATTATTAGGGATAGAGAGTGCGTCCTTGAATTGTCTGAGATCTTTGAATGTGGTTTAAAATAGTCATTGTGCTTATTAAAACTAAGAAATACCCTCCCTTTCCTGGCTTCACAGGTCACAATATTTCTGTTGGGTTTTCCTTGGGATGGTGCTGTGCTCAGAGACAGTAACTGTATTAGTTTTATTGGCTGCTGTGACAAATCACCACAAATTTAGTGGCTTTAGAATACAAATTTACTGTTGTAATGCTTAATTTTGTTCTTTTGCATGTAATGTTTTTGTTTTTTCCAATTGTGTTTCATATTATTTATTCATTTTTTGATTCTTAGCAGTTTGACTATCATATATCTAGCTATTTATTTTTTGTTTTTGTTTATTTGTTTGTTTTCATTTGTTATATAACCTACTTGGGATTCTTTGAGATTTTTGGATCCGTGGCTTGTGGCCTTTCATTATTATTTGGAAAGTTCTCATCCACCATTCTACTAAATCATTCTCTGTCTTGCCCTCCTTAGCCTCCTTCAACGACTTCAATTACACATATGTTAAACCCTTTAATGTTGTCCCAAACTCTTGGATTCTTTTTGTTTGTTTTTTGATATTTATTTTATTTTTTTTCCTTCTTTATGTTTCAGATTGGATGATTTTTATTGAATTATCTTCATTATTTACTGATTCTTCTTCAGTGTGCCTGGCCTAGTAAAGAGTCCATCATGTTATTCTTCATTTCTGATGTTATATTTTTTATTTATATCATTTCCATTTGACACTTTGTTTTATGGAAGAAAGAGATGCTCATCTTACAACTATATAAGAAAAAAATCAACTGAAATTGTTGCGAATTCTTTTAAAAAATACAAATTTATTATCTAACTGTTCTGGAGATCAGAGTCTCATCTGGCTAACATCAACATGTGAGGAGGGTTGCATTCTTTCTGGAGATTTCAGGAGGGAATCTGCTCCTTGTTTCTCCAGTTTCTAGAGGCTGCCTGTATTCCTTGCCTACTGGCCTTGTCTTTCATCTTCAAAGCCAGCAATTCCAACACTTTGACCTCTTTTGCTTTACAGGTTATGAGGATTAGGTGTGAGCATCTTTGGTTGGGGGAAGGGGTCATTATTCTGCTCTATTAAACATTTCTAATTATTATTTTTTAATCAAGAATGGTTAAGCTGGTTACTGAGGTCAACATAGCTCCTTTTTTATTCTTGAGTTGTATTTTATTATAAGTCAAAATTATTGAAAGACAGATTTTCTTTGTCAGATATCTCTTGGTTAGATTTTGAAATGCCATTAAGAAAAAGATTTGCATCTATGGCCATGCTACCCTGAACACGCCCAATCCCGTCTGATCTCAGAAGCTAAGCAGGATTGGGCCTGGTTAGTACTTGGATGGGAGACCACCTAGGAAGACCAGGTGCTGTAGGTGTAATAATAATAATAATAATAATAATAATAAGAAGAAGAAGAAGAAGAAGAAGAAGAAGAAAAGGATTTGCTCCAATTAAAAAATAGGCAGAGGATCTGAACAGATACTTCTCCCCAAAAGACATACAAATGGCCAACAAACATATGAAAGGATGCTCAACTTCACTAACTATTAGGGAAATGCAAACTAAAACCACAATGAGATATCGCCTCAAACCTGCTAGAACAGCTATCATCAACAGGACAAGTAATAACAAGTGTTGGAGAAGTTGTGGTAAAAAGGCCCCCTCATACACTGCTGGTGGGAATGTAAATTAGTACAGCCACTATGAGAACAGTATGGACGTTCCTCAAAAAACAGAGAATTGAATTACCATATGACCTAGCAATCCCTCTTCTGGGTATTTACCCAAAGCACTTGAAAATGTTTATCTGCAAAGATATATACACTCTGATGTTCATTGCAGCATTATTCACAGTGGCCAGGACATGGAAACAACTGAAGTGTCCTACAATAGATGATTGGCTAAAGAAGCTGTGGTACATATATACAATGGAATATTATTCAGCCATAAAAAATGAAATCTTACCATGTGCAACAACATGTATGAATCTTGAGATAATCATGCTAAGCAAAATAAATCAGACAGAAAAAGTTGAAAACCATATGATTTCACTTTTATGTGAGATATAAAACTGAAAGCGACAAACGAACATGACAAACAAATAGACACATGGGCACAGACAGTGGATTAGTGGTTACCAGAGGGAAGTAGGAGAGTGGGGAGGTAGATAGGGGTAAAAGGGGTCAAATATTTGGTGACAGAAGGAGATCTAGCTTTGGGTGGTGCACACACAATGCAATATATATGACTTATTGTTGAATTGTACACTTGAAACTTATATGATTTAATTGACCAATGTCACCCCAATCATTTTAATTAAAAAAAGAGAGAAACAAAAGAATTTGCTCCCAAATATAGTACTGCCAAGTTTGACACCTTTGAATTAAGAAAGTTCTATCTTTGGGGTTTAGATTAGGGGAAAGGCCTGTGTATTCTGTCTCATTTTCTAATTTACAAACTCCATCTTATCTGTGAATGGCTTTGTGTCTCCCTCTAGTGTAGTGGTTCTCAGTGAGGGTAGTAGGGTGGGTGATTTTGCCCTCTCTCCCATTCAGGGGATATTTTGGTTGTAGATGAATGGGGATGGATGGGTGCTACTGGAATCTAGTGTGCAGAGACCAGGAATGCTGCTAAAAACATCTTACAATGCATGTAATAACCCTCCCTCCCTCCCCAAGAAAGAATGATTCCACCCAAAATGTCAATAGTGCTGAGGCTGAGAAATCCTGCTTTAGTGAGTGTCCCAATTGTTTTCCTTGATTATTGGACTCTGGGATATAGTACCTTACAGATTATAGGAAAGGTTTTTCTAGCCAATTGAATTTAGATTTTACCAAACCATGTTTTCCCATCATTAAGCAAGTATAATTCAGTTTGTTAAAACAAAACAAAACAAAACAAAACAAAATTTTATGATGATTCTTTTAGAAATGTAATGATATGCTGAAGAAAAAATTCTGGAAATAAGAGATAAATTCATTTTAGACTCAGTGTTTCAGCTTTTTTTCCTCCTTACTCCTACATAACATTGATTTAAATAAAACATTTATTTTCCTTTCTGTGGGAAAGGAGCATAACTATAATTGCAAATGTTTCCTCAATGGAGGGTTTGTGACTCTTTTAAGACATGAACTTTTCAATTTTCTACATCAATCTGTCCTGCAATTCCCTGGTTTTGTAAAGGCAGTCTATATTTTGGGATTTTTCTTGTGAGGCTATAAATTCAGAAATTATTGAAAGTAGATGAGAAACTGTAAAATGGTTTTCTGGTCTCTACCTGACTGGAAAGTATAGGATATGCAACACCTCTCTGGGAGACCTGAGAGAAAAGAGAGAAGAATGAACTATCTATTTTTCATTCATTGATGGTGATTTTTAATTCAGAGCTGTGACTTTCTCCAGGCAGGTAGAGGCTGCAATTAGGTGAAAATCAACCAGTCTCCTGGAGATGGCAGTAGTAGGCTGGGATTGAGATCTTTTGCCAACCAGCCACAGCCAGAACTAGAACTGCAGCCTCCTGCTCTGAATCTCGGTCTGTCTAGACAGGCAGCCATGATGGATCCTTGTGGCTGCAGAAAGCTGATTTTGCTGGTGATCGTTACAGTTAAATTCCACGTTCTCCTTCTCTGAAGTTTAATTCTCAAGTGCTACCTTAAATCCTTTCTGAACAAGGTCTTGTGTAAGTGAATGAATACATAAATAATATTCTTAGTATCTGTTAAGCCCTACCACATTTGAAACCTTTTGAATTGCAGGTACAGTATTGACAGGTATCAAGGTACAAAAGATGCTAAGACTGAGTTCTTGGGCTGGAGAGTTTTCAAAACACACAAATCAATTATTTCAATATAATATACTATGACCAAATAACCCAGCACTATGAAAGCCAGCGGGTGAACTTAACCCAGCCAGAGGGGTCAGAAACACTTTTCTAAAGAAATGGAACCTGAATTGAATTGAAAAGAATAAATAGAGTTAGCCAGGTGAAGAAAGATCAAGAGTGTTTCAGGCAGGAGACACTGCATGAAGAAAGATTGGGGAGGGGGTGCACATCATGACATTTACTGTATTACTGTATTGTAAAGTATGAGGCAAGGTGACTGGAAAGCTAAGTAGCGGCCAAATCATGGAAGTGCTAAAAAGTGAAAATGCTTTGGAATTAAAGATGCCAGTGGTTTGCAGAAGAATCATCTGGGACTCTTGTTTTCAACGGATATCCTGACTCCATCTACAGAAACTTCAACACACCCTTCCAATTAGTGTGCCTCATGTTGGAGTTGAATTCATCACATTCTCAGTGTTTTAGTTCTAGAACATTGTCATCTCTGTCTGCAGAAACCTCTTCTCTTTTATGCTTGTTTGTCATCATTTACCATTTTTCTTCCTTACCCTTGGTCCTCACTTTCATTCCACTTCCTCTTTGGTCTTCTCTCTATTTATGGATCTTTATTTTAAAAGAAATGGTATATTTTAAAAAATAGATGCATTTAAAATTTACATAAATGGTGTGCTCTAAATCATGTTTCTTGCAATTTTTATCTGTTTTTCTACTTTTGTCATGCAGCTCTATGGTACACCTAACTCGTTGCCTCTAACAGCAGTTTGCCTCCACAAATTTTGCTTATTCAGTGTATCATGGTTTCTCTCTTCCAAATCCTTCTTATGTCAAGCAACTCTTTGATGAGCACTCTTATTTACATCCTCTGACCGGCTAGATGAACATTTCCTACCCCCAAAGGTTCTGATTCAATATGCCTGAGTTGGGGCCCAGATAATTTAAATACAATGGGGCTGCTATTGTAGTGAGGTGACTTACTGAGAAGAAAAGAGACAATGGTTCTCTAACTCCAATGTACATCATGGAGTTCTGGGAAGACACCACTGCCAGACTCAGGTGCCAACCTTGCACTTTGCATGGCTGAGAATAGATGCCTCCTTCAACTTTACTTATCTCTAGTTTAGGTCCTGGCTGGACTGGGTGCCATCCCTGCAGTTTCAGATTCAGTAAATAAGTAGGTCTGGGGGTGGGGCCTGATAATTTGCATTTTTAACAAGTTGCCAGATGACACTGCTGCTGCTCCCCAGACCACACTTTGAGAATCACTGCTTTAGGACCTTCTAACCCAAGTTTGTCCTGCTGAACAGCAATATGACATCACCTACGAGCTTTTTAGAGATGTAAAATGTTCAGCCCCACCCCAGATCTCCTGAACAAGAATCTGCGTTTGAGCAAGACCTCCTGGTGATAGGTAAGTACAGGAGAGTCCAAGAATCACTCCTTTAGGAGATATAAGGAGGATCCATCTTTCTACCAGAGGAACTAATACAAAGAGGTTCCCAAATGCTTTGAAAGCAACCAAGAAATATTTTTCAGGGAAGCTAAGGCATACACCTAGGGTGTCTCATCAGGAGGCTCACCGTGTGTCTGTTTGTCCTTTACTGGTGGTGTTAATTTTGATCATTTGGCTAAAGTACGGTCTGGTTTTTCTACCACAAAAATACGTGTTCAGAAAGTATATTCACTTCCTGTTTGGTGAAGTTACTAGAGAGACTGCCTCTGGAGGAGGCTGTCTCCTCAGCCCTTCATTTTTGCCCCAAGACAAGTAATAAAATGGTGAGAACATCCTCCCCCCTTTCAAAGAGTGCACCAGGCAGGGCTATGTTACATGTCCAAATATCCTGATGGACATTTGTTTCCTAGTTTGGGAATATTATGAATAAAACCACTCTGACATCTTATACAGTCTTTTTGTGGACACAGATTTTTATTTCTCTTGGGTCAGAAGTTCCAGGCCATAAGGTAAATGCATGTTTTAACTTTATAAGAAAATGCCAAAGCTTTCCCCAAAGTGGTTGTGCCATTTTACACTTCCTCCAGCAATGTTTGAGAGTGCTAATTTCTCCACATCTTTGTCAATACTTGGTAGTGTCACTCCTAATATAAATTTACATATAACAAATAAACATTTCATTTTAAAGGGAGAGAGAGATGGGGAGGGAGAGAGAAGAGAAGAAAAAAGGGATGGCAGGAGAGGGAAGAAAAGAGTTGAGGAGAGGTAAAGAAAAAGAAAGCACAGTATCTAACAAGTAGAATCAGAAATATATTCAGGTTTTCTGGTGTCTCCTCTCATCTCTTATCAACTAGACTCCATTGCCTTTCAAGGGAGAAATATGAAGCCGTATTCTTCCTGTTATTATGGGGGTGGTATGAGCTGGACATTGCATAGAGCTTATTCTAAGGAAATTGTGGTTTTTCAAGTATAATTTGGACTGGAAATACTGCAATTCTGGAAGAATTATCTGCATGTCAGGAACTGGCAATAATTTCAAAGTTCCTGTTTGTGTCTGGAAACCTGACTGTTTTGTACTCACAGGAGGAGACTGTTTTTTTCTTTTATGACAGCGTAAAAATGAAGGCCTTATTCATTGTAGGCACACTCAAACTAATGATCAACATAGAGGCAAAAGCCAGTTGCTATGACAGATATAACACGGGGAGAGGGAAAGAGGGGCAAGACATTCGTTCTTAAACTTCACTTCTATCTAAAGAAGCTCAAAGCTGATCTTGCTCAGCAGGAAAGTATAATGAATATTATTATGAGGTATGATTCAAAGAACTAGTCTTTCTAGGATAAAAGTACAATCCTTCTGAGAATAATGAATTTGAATATAGAAAGCAAAAAAAGGATTCTAAGTAGTGAGTCCAAAAATGTGATTTTAGAAGAATTCATTGGAAATGACCACCGTTATGAATATCTGCTCAGTATTGCGATTACTCTCCTCATTGAGACATAATTTAATGCCACTGTTTTGTCACACACTCCTCTACTCCCTGATGCAAAATTCCAGATTCATGGAGAGGTGCCCACAGCCTTTAAACCTAGAATAGAGTGAATGAGAAGGGTGTTCCTAGCTCCCTTACTTTGGGCTCCTCACCATGGATTTAGTAGGCAGCGTCTCACAGGGACAGTTGGCGGGGAGATAGAAGCAACTCCCCAAGTTTGAATTAATAGGAATAGGGACATTTGGCTCACTTATAACTAATCAAGTCTTACCCAACACACTCACAGCCATGAGCAGGGCAAAGAGGATGGCCTGTCGCTGTTCCTTTTCACCATTACCCCTCATGTTGCTCATTTGTGATCTTTTTCCCTAAAAACTATCCTTAGCTAATTGAATTAAGGTGCTTGATGCGTGGTATACATACAATAAATATAAACTTCCATTCATTCACTCACGTGATTAATATTTCTTGAGGTCCTGCTGTGTCCCAGGTACTGTTCTAGGTGCTGCGCATATACACTCATGAAAAAAAAAGGACAAAAATCTCTGCCTTCATACCAGTAGGGGGAGACAGATAATAAAAATAATAAATATGTTAATTATAAAAAGTATTAGAAAGTAGTATATATGAAGGAAAAAAAGCAGGATAAAGGGAAAATAGGGAGTGTTGGGGTGCCACTGAGATAATAATAAGCTATTATTATTATCAATGTTTATCGAAGACAGACTTCACCTGGCCCATGAAGTGGGATTTATCTCACCCCTTCCTACGCTGCCACTACTTATATCAAAAAATTCTAGATAATCCATTCCTTATTCTGGAGAGGAGGCTAAATTAGGATATCTATGCTCTGTGTAGGTGATGACATCACCATCATGTATCTCAGTACCTCGTGGGTATCAGGTGATAGGCCAAGACCAGGAAATAAGGCACTAGGGCCGCTGTATACAGCTTAAATCACAATGCGAATCTTGCCACACCCTGGTCGTACAGTGCACATATTGACTGATAGCCTGATTTTTTTTCCTTCTCAAAGAAGTACCATATTTTTCTTCCTACCTAGAAATATTTTTTTATAACATAGTTTTATCTCTAGCATAGTATTTTTCTTTGTATATATTGTGATTTTGGAAGAATTCCATTATTTTGTAATATTTAGTTAGTTTCTAAATTTTCACTATGATGAAATACTTAGACATGTAGCTTTGGACACATTTGTGGTTTTATCCTTAAGATAACTTGCAAAAATTTAAAAAAAAAATTAAAAAAAGATAACTTGCAAAGGATAGAACTGGAGGTTTAGAAGATATGCAGACTTTTAAGATGCTTTGATGCAAATTACCAATTACCCACAGGAAAGCATGAATTTAATCCTACTTCTCTAGACATGAATGAGAACATTTATCTTACTATATTCTTACTCATGCTTGTGTTGTCATTCTTTTTACTTTATTATTTTGAAAGGTGACACTTGATATCTTATTAATATTTTCAATTGCCTGATCTTTGATTGTGAGGTTTACTGAGATTGGTGTGTCACCTTTTGGAAATAGCTCTTTTTAATTGGAGTATTTATTTGTTTCCTATTGATAGTAAGAATCTCAGCTTTTTTTCCTGCCATTTATGTTGCCAGTATTTTCCTCGGTTTTCAAATTGTGCTTTAATTTTACTTACAGAATTTTGAAAAGTGATGTATTGATGTTTTGGCACTTAAAAATCTTATTTAAATTTATCATGGCTTTTATCTTATGCTTTTTTGATAAGAAATGCTTTCTGTACCCTCTCGAATTATGTCAATATTCATCCAAATTCTCTCAATTTTCTATATTTTTAACATTTAGCTAAATAGTGATATCTGGAATTCATTTTTGCATGTGAATGGATATAGGGCTTCTACTTTTTTCCCAAACACTTGTCTAATAGTCCCAGGACCGTCTATTAGATAATCCATTCCTGTCCCCACAAATATAAAACACCAACTCTATCATATACTAATTACTTATAGGTGCTGTATGAGGCTAAACAATATGAAGTTGCTGTTTTAAGGTCAAAAATAGTAGAATATTGACAATTCCATATGATTCAATACTAACTTCTGGCAAAAGTGAAGTTTCATTTTATTAAAGGATAATGTAGAATATTTGAATAATTGAAAAAATAAGCTCAGTTATAAAAGAATTCAGAGGGTATAATCAAGACATTTTAGCTGGCAAGAATAAATGAATTGAGATGAAGTCAATGGGTGCAGTTTACTCTTGAGCATTTTTTCCCTTAAAAATAAAAGTAAACGCTGCACACTGCATTTTTAAAATATAATATTCTTTTCCCCCTATGGACTTTTGGGGCCACTTCACACCAGCTGAGCTGGCTCGCTGAGCAGAGCTCTCTTTGTAAGGTCTTTCCTGCTCCCCGTCTTCTCCCTGCTGGCCTCATTATTAAAAATGTGCTTCTGTCAGATATAAATGATGTTTCTCACTAAGTACACTCAATAGCATTTTCCTTTCACTCTGTTTTTCCTCCAAATCTAACAATAAGCCATTTTGCCTTAGTGAAAAAGATCCCAGACCTCTGACTATTCCCAGACTTGCAGCTTGCCATGACTGGCAGTGATTGATCCATAACCTTTGGGCACTGAGGCAATTATAAGTTGCCCATAAGCTTTGCTGTGCCAGCAGAGCAAATAAAAAAAAGCTTTCTTTTTATGATGTTATATGAAATGAGAATTTTACCTGTAGGAGGGAATTTTTTAGAGAACAATGAATATTATTTATATTTTCCCTTCTAATCAGCATGAAACATGACAATGATTACTTCTTTTCTCTTTTTTGTCCACACCTACATTTCTTTCTACTTCTGACCATCAACATTTATTATTATAATCTTTACACTAATCTAGGAATAGGGGGGGAGAAATCCAAGTTTCTGGTGTTCAAAGAAAAATGAAAGTCAGAAATAACCCTTGAGAACCAAAGTTTCAATATTTCCATTCTCATAATTCTGGGAGTTGTTGATGATTTTTATTTTCACTAATGAGGCAATAACTCAAGATCTGGTCCTCTTCTGTCAGGAGACAAATATTGTGAAATAGAACTGTCATTTGTCTGAGAGCTCTGCTTTATGCAGAGGCGTATGTGTATGTGCTTGTAGGAAAACGGGGCATTTTCTCAGCCAAGATAGAATGAGCTGTAATAGACTGATTACTAAATGGTTATCATAAAATCAGTACTGGAAAAGAACATTAAAGGTCATCTGGTTCAGTCTCCTCTCTACAAATATGCTCTTTCAAAGCATAAGGGCCAAGTTCAGACGTTTTTGAAGCTGCTAAAGACTATCATCATCTAATTGTATGACCTCTCTCTTCGCAAAATGTTCTATGACACACGTATTTTTCAAATTGATTGTCTTTAGAGTTTTGTGACATTGAAAAAAATTGCAGATGTCCTAGGCTAGGTCATAATATTCTCAGGAAAATGATGTTTTTCCAGAAGAAAAACTCGTTCGCGTTTCTATTTAGTTTTAGCTGTTATTTACTGACTGTGTGAAGAGACCACTGCTCCTAATTGCCTTGTGGCTGATTGTTAAATTAATGGTCCTTCACGCATTGCACCTTCCTGTCTACCCTTGTGCCATTCCCTATTCACCCCATAGACACTAGGCTTTGCCATGTGACTTCCTTTGGCCAATGGGACATTAGCAAATGTGACACAAGCAGATGGTAGTAAAGTGCTTGTGCACTAGGGCTTGCCTTCTCTTTTGCTGTTTTTAGAATCCAGTTTCCATGTGAACAAGCCCAGGCCAGTCAGCTACAGACAAGTGGGCCAGCCAATAGCCAACATCAACCACCAGACATGCGAGTGAGGCCATCTTAGACCATTCAGTCTCAGCCGAGCCACCGGATAAAAAGACCAGCAGAAGAACCACATAGATAAACCCAGCACCAATTGCTGACCTAGAGAATTATGAGCAAATAAAATGGGGAAAGAAGTAACTTTACAGTGGAGAATCCTGGCGGATACCCCTTTAAGCAAGTGATCATATTTAACATCACCAGTTGTAAGACATGTTGGTATCATCTACCCCTTGATATAATGCAATGGGAAGGGCACTTCACTTTTGTGTTATTCTTCTCAAAAAACCACAACCTCGATCTAATCATGAGAAAACTTCGGACAAACCCAACCCAAAATACCCGTCCAGTACTTTTCAAAAGTATCAAGATCATATAAGCTGAAGAAAGACAAGAATTTTCACTAAATATGGTGTGGAATCCTGGATTGGATCCTGGAATAGAAAAAGGATATTAGTTCAAAAATGAGCGAAATCTGAATAATATCTGTAGTTTAGTTAATACTATTGTGCCAATTTAATTTCTTACTTTTGATAATTGCACTATGGCTACGTAGAATGTTAACATTAGGGGAATCTGGGTGAAGGGTACACAGGAACTCTACTGTCTTTGCAGCTCTTTTGTAAGTCTAAAATTATTTCAAAGTAAAAGTTAAAAATAAAACAAATCTCCAGTGACTTTCTATTGCACTTAAAACAAAATCTAAACTCCTAGCACAGCTTTCATGATCAGGCCTCAGCTGACCTCTTCACCCTTGTCTTGTATAATTTTCTCCAACCATACACATCCCCTTCTCAAGGCCTTTACTCTATAGGTTCCTTTTGCTAGGAGTGCTCATTCCATATACTTTGTCACATGGCTATATTCTCATCATTTGCATCTTAGCCCAAGAGGCTTTTCCTATCAAGCTTCTGAAGAAACCCCATTCCTCACTATTCCATCAGTTGTTCTTTGTCTTGTTAATTTGTTCTATTTTCTTCATATCACTCATGTGTATGAGACATTATTTCTTTAGTCACTGTCATTTCTCCAATATAATGTAAGCTTCGTGAGAGAATGAAGTTCTCTAATATTTTCCAAATGACCTTATCTATCTTGCTTACTGCTATATTCCTGGAAGCTAGGACAGCACTGGCACTTAGTAATTCTTCAATAAACAATGAATGAATGACCTTATGTTAGCTGCCACTTTCATATGATGAGGTTCCCTCTAATAATTTTTGTTTTTAACAGCTATCTATCTGTGCCTTAGAAACCTCTTCAAAGTTGCAGTCACACAAGCTAGCTGTTCCTTAACCTGAAATGATTTGTTTCGAAAATGATTCAGATGGGGATTTGATCAAGGTGGCTTTATTCCTAGACAGCTGGTCAAACATTGATGATGAATCAAAGCAAATCTAGAAAAAGCAATTCTACCATTTTTTGGATCATAATGGACACAATCCCAGAATCTCACCCAGGAATAAAAGGGAAGGGGACATGGGGAGGGGGAGCAAAAACATCAAAAAATAAGGCACTTCTGTTTTTCTCTCTTGTCCTATGGGTTATACTTCAGCTCACTGGGCATTGCTTTTTTATTTGTAATCAGGTAGGATTGGACCAATGATCCTATCTATGGTCATTCTAGTTTCTCAAAATTACTAAAGAAAATTAAAGAAAAATCTACAATAGATAGCATTACCAAACTGGGAACTGTACTACACTCCTCTAAACACACACACATGCATACATGCTGACCCTATTATCTTGCAGTACATTTGTTGTCATATGCCCATTTCTTCTGCTACCGATTGTGTGGTGTGTGTGCATGAGTGTGCATTTGTGCTTGTTTATGTGCAGGTGTATTAGACTTGGCTCAGTGCTTGTTAGGTGGCAAAAAGTCATTATGATAGTCTGAAACTACACTTAGATGCCCAATTCACCATACTTCACTTCTGACATTGCAGTCATTATGCTTTTGTTATTTAGTGGAGTCAGAAATAAGAATAGAAAAAAGCAGAGTGATTAAATCATTTTGTGACAAGTTATGTTAGGCAAGATCCTCTTTAATTGGCAATACTTTAAGAACTCAGTATAGGTAAGTTTTTAGATGGTGTATTCAAATGTATCTGCCCCTGAAGAAAATGATATATCAGCTTCCTTCTTATTTCAATTAACTTGTATACAATTTTAATTTTAAAAGCTCATATTGTTTCTTGATTGATTGATAAATATATTAATTCACTAAAATGAGCATTTATGAAACACTGACTATGTCCCAAGTATAGTTTTCAATTATGGGGTGGAATGAGGATGGGTCAGGGAGAAAAATGCAGCAAATTAGAATAATAATGTGTGTTTGAAAATTTGATAGGGTAATAGAATATTGCATAGTAAGAAAAATAAACTATTTTAGGAAATGCCTTTTCATTTATTATTTCCCAAGCCTTAACTTATATAGCTCACTAATAAGTATGGAATTTCTGTATTTAAAGGATTGAGAGTCTTATTTTTTTACTCTATTAATTAACACATATAATTTATTTTTGTCTTAATTTCTTTTTCCTCTTTAATTTAGTTTTCTTTTCTAAAATTAATTTTTACCTGCTTATAGTTGAAAGCAGGGGTTCTCAAAGAGGGGTCTGCAAACTCCTGGGATTCTCCAAGACATTTTCAGAAGGCCTGTGACGTCATAATAGTAATACTACTCAGGCTTTGTTTGCATTTTTCTCTATGTTGTCATTGCATTGATGAAGCAAAAACAAAGGTGGGTAAAAGTGCTGATTCTTTAACACAAATTAAGGTACTGAAACCAAACTGTACTAGTAGTCATTATATTCTTCATCTACACACAGTAGCAATAAAAAAAAAAATTAAAAAGTCAGTTTCACTTAAAATGTCATTGAATATGCAGTAAAAATGATTAAATTTTGATCCTTGAACACATATCTTTTTTATAGTCTGAGTGATAAAATGGGTACTATGCTGTACACCAAAGGATAATGGTTGTTTCAAGGAAAAGGACTCTTGGGATTGTTCGAGTTGTGAATTGAATTAACTGCTTTGTTCAAGGAGCACCATTTTCACTTGAAAGAATGCCTGATAGACAAACTATGGTGTTTCTGATGTGGGTATTTGGCAGACATTTTCTCAAAAATGAATGAAGTGAGTCTGTCACTATAGAAAAATCAACTAGCAGTATTTGTTGCTAATAAAAAGTTATTAACTCACCTTCTGGTTCTTTTTTTTAACATGTCAGTGCCTCACAAATGCGAAGGAATTTGTGAGGTGCGTTGGACCCAAAGACCTTTGGAATTTGTTGACAGACAATTTAGTTTCCATGAGAAACAAAGTACAAAGATTAGTATGCAGTTCTGAGTATTTTTGTACATAAATCTATATGTGATCACTTTCATAATCTGTGATTCATAACTAAGTTTTGCAGGCAGTTAAATGCATTGTGAATTTACCCACATATTCTGTGGCTTTTCTTGGAGGGATTTTGATTGTTAAGACAATTGAGCTCGCACAAGAAGAAATAGCTTGCTATTACTATCTACCATCACTCATGGCTACTATTTTACTAAAAGACCTATAACTGTAACTGAGGATGACACTTACATCTATTGTAATAGAATGGTCAAAATATGAAAATAAGGCTTAGGAAAATAGGCTGAACTATTGGCAGACAAACTAAAGGAAATAACGACACACATTCCTTCTGTAAAGTTAATTTTAAAAAGTTTTCTAGTTTAGAATACTTAGGATCTTTTAAAAAATGATATATGTTCTCATTACATAAATAACACATCACTCATTCTAAAAAATTTGGACAAGAAAGAAGATCGTAAAGAAGAAAATTAAAATCCTCCATAATCTTATTATTCAAAATTAACCACAGTTAATCATTTGGTGTGTTTTCTGCCAGGCCTTTTCCTAATTAGAGCCAGGCTGAGCTGAAAGGAGTCTTACAGATAGATGATCTAGTCCAACCTACTCATTTTACAGATGAAGAGACTCCATTAAAAGGTTGACTTTCTTTCTGGTTTTGTTTCAAGTCCTTTAAGCAAGAACAGTAGACCCTCATGATAAGACAGTTCATTTTGCAGTGCAGATATATTTGGAAAAATCCTGGGTTAGATCATGGGCCCCCAAAGAGTTGGCCCAGACAAAGAGCCTGATATAACCCAGTTGGCTTCTAAGGCCTTCCTGCTTTGATCATTCCCTATGATGATGTGACATTTGGAACTGCAGCAGCCTTTTGTGACCTGAAGTGACAAGCCTAAGGACAAAAAGCTCACACACTGAGGGTGACAGAATAAAACGATAGAAAGAGCATGGGTCCTTAATGACATAATTGAACTGCTAAACCAACCCTAGAATTGCCTATGCTCAGATCTCTTGGTGAGAAAATCGCATTCTTCTACTGTTGAAGTTCTTTAAGTTGGATATTCTGTTACTCATAGCCCCCAAAATCCAAATTTATAAACCCTATGACCTATTAACTATTCTCTGCCTAGGTGTCTTTATTGGTAAAATAGAGATAATATATGCGCATGTATTTACAAAATTATACAGATTTTTGTATTTTACTTCTGTCATTTAATATTCTGTCGTGGGAGTCTCTTGTGTCGTTTAAAATTTTTCTAAAGGGCACACTCTTTGATGTCTACAGAGATGTCTAGCACATGATTTTCTCCAAATGCCCCTATTGTTGAGCATTTACATTGTTTGAAAATTTTCTTTTACGTAGGACAAATTGCAATGAATCGTCATTGTACATGAATTTTTGTATCTTTAAATATCTTCTGAGGAGAAATTCCTAGAAATAGAAATATTGTGTCACATTTTTAAGGCTTATAATATCAGTTGCCACCTTGTCTCCCCTCTGCCCCCCACAGACTTGACTTTGCTATTAAAATTGTACAAGAGTGTGAAATATTTTTTAAAATAAATAATGCATTTATATGGTACTAAATTCAAAGTGTACCCTGGAAAGTTTTTCTCCCCTCCCTGTGCCCTAGCCACACAGTTCCTCTCCCCAACATTTCTGGGAAAAGTTCCCAAATATATTCTAAGCATATATGGGGCCCTGGAAGGAAACAGATGGTACAGTCACATTAATCAATTTCAGGAAAAGGGTTACTTATAAAGTGAAGTGGGCTATTGTGAAGCCTGAAGGAACAGTGTAATACTCTGGAGCTAGTAATAGGGGCCTCCTAGAACTAAAGGGGTGGGGGAGACTGGACTTGGAGGCAGAAAAGGAGCCAGCTGACTGAGAGATCTGACCTTCAGCAGAGGAATGCAGCCACACCACAGCAATCCCGTAGGGAGGGGCTGGGTGAATGAACCCTCTGAGTTCACTGCTCTCCTGTTCCTGCTCCACTGTGGTGGAAACCAGAGGGGCAAGGGAGCCTGCTCCCGTTATACCCTTTGGTACTAGGGAGCCTGAGTTTGAGGCAGCATCTTGTACTTAAAGTGTTGGCATGCAGAGGACTGCCCCTCTGAGTTTCTCAAAGATAGTGCTGCTCTTCTTACCAGGGCACCCCTTATTTCTTTGAAGAAGGAAGTGTCCTGTGGGCCCTCCCAGAGAAAAGCTGTGGTTCTCCAGTTCCACATTTTAATCCATTCCTACGTTCTCACTCTCTCCCCTTGTGACTGCTTTTTAGCGCTCTGTCAGGCAGTTCCAGAATGTCTGCAATAGACCATTGTTGTGTCTGCCCAAGTTTCAAGGAAGTCATCTCAGCAATGGAATTAAGAGTGGTCCCAGGGGTCCTGGCCAGGAGTTAAACTCCGAGTCATGGGAGAGTGCTGTGGTGACAATAACTTTTTCTCCATTTAGTCTTATGACCCACTCCTGTGGTCCACTCCCACTGGTCCCAATTGTCACACCTAGGATTCTTTGGACAGCAGAACCCAATTCAATGCTCAAATCCTAATGTGTTATTGAGGGGGGCGGGTTGCTTGGGGCTGTCCAGATTTTGACACTGTCCCACATCCTGGCAATCCCTCAGTCCTAGACAAACCTGGATAATCCGTCACCATAATTGAGAGGTACAATTGAGCATGAGGGGAAAGGGGCAGCAAGGCGAAGAAGAGGGAAAAGCAAATACAAGGTGATGTATTAACAAGCTGGCCAGACCTTCAAGAGAATAATATAGTTGATTGCTTGGTCATGTGACTTATCTCCAGACAGGCCGCACCAAGCTGCTGTTCCAGGGAACAGTCTGTTGGAAGGAGGATAGAGGAGGGATGGGTCTGCCAATTTCTTTCTGTATCATGTCTCTCACTGGTCAGAGTTCGCCATGTGGAGTGTTAAACCCTCCGCATCTCCGGGCTCTGTCGCCTAACCTTTCAGAAGGGCTGTGAGGGAAGCCACATCGCATACTTCCTGCTGCAGTACAAGTTCTCACTTAATGTCATCAATAGAATCTTGGAATTGCAATGAAACAATATATAATGAAATCAGTTTCACCATAGACTAATTGATATAAACAAGAGTTAAGTTCCTACGGCATCTCATCGATATTATGACAAAACGATGTTGAATGAAATGATGTTATTCAAGGGCCTGCTGTACTTCTGAGTCTGCGGTTCTGGTTAGATCAGGCCTCTGGGCACTGGAGCTCCATAGCTCCCACTGCAATGGGTGTAGAGGGTCAAAACCTGGCCCTCACCCTAGGGCTGATAAAAGAGCTGGCAATGGTGGAGGTGAGGCAGGTGAGGACCTGGAAGGCAGGTGTTGGTAGAGCAAATCTGGGGAGATCTATAAATGGGGTACAATACAATAGATATATGTTCATTGTAAATTTGTCAATGTTTGTTAATATTTTGAACTGGTGTGAAGGTAGCATGACATAGTGGTTAATGCTTGCAATCTGCAGTCAGACTTGGCTTTGAATCCCAGCTCTGCTGCTTATCAGCAGTATCACTGGGCAAATTACTTAGCCTCATATGTAAAATGGGGGATCACAGTAGTGCCTTCTTCATATGTTTGTTATGAGGAGCAAAGCAGATGAGGCCTATAAGGTGATGATGAGTGCTTGACACGCAGAAAGTATTTAGCAAGTGTTGACGATTATTACTATTAATTGGCAGCAGTGTTTCTAAAGGCATATGACATAGCCACCTACCTTGGCAAAATTTCATTTCAATTTTCTTTTATTTCATTTATTAAGGTTAATAATAATAACCACAACCACTTTTTGAATATTATCTATGTTTCAGGAACTATGCATTCAAAATTCAACTCCATGTAACACTCTGAGGAAGGTGTCCTCATTTTCCAAAGAGTAACCCAACGTTTAGAGAGTTATGCAACTTCCCCACATCTCCCAGGCTATAAGTAGCTGAAAGAATTTTTGAAAATTTACTTACATTTTATATCAGTCAAGGTCCCTGTAGAAAACGTATGGCACATTAAACTGGATAATTGAGGAATGCTTAAAAAGCTGTGGGTAGAACAACCAATATTGTGTTCGCCTATGTATATTGGTTAGATCAAGGTTTATGGCAACCAATAAAGATGGTGCAGAACCCTAGGGTTAGCAATAGCTGAAAGCTGTAATCACCCCTAGTCCTTAAAAGGTGGCTGGAGAAAGAGACTGACGAATATATGCAGGACAGGCTACTTTGTGTACCTAATTACTGGGCCCACCTCTGAAGTAGATGACGTCTGGTAGGCATTTATGGGGATATAAATATCTTCAAACTTTCTTTCCATTCTGAGAAATCCATCTACATACCTCTCTCCTGTCTTCCTTGTCATCAATATTTCAACCTTATTCTTTCTAAGTTTCTCAACAGCCAGACAACTTATTAGTTAATCACCTTGAATTAGTATAGATCCTTATCTTAGGCCATCTCTCCTAAAGGCCACTAAAGAAAGTGGACAACCAGATTAATAACCTGAAGTTGGGTCCTCTAGGTGGATTCCTCTTCACCCATGTCTTTCAAGGCCACCCATGAATAGGTAGCTATTGACTTCAAGCTGATGCTAGCATGCTATGCAGATCTATCTGTGAATCGGGCCTGAGTTTTACCTGTTTCATTAACTAGTCAGAGGGAACTCTTTATGAGACGGTAAGTGTAGATGAAAGGCAATATGGTAAAGTAGTAGGAGCAGTTACCATGTCAGAATGAGGCACCAACTTGAGTAGTTTATTTGTGCCTTTTCTAGACTTGCTTGGATTCAGTCTTATTTATACCATTTCTGTTTTACAATGGAATGCTGCTGGGCAGAGTTTTATGATAATGTGGGTAAGATGACACCCAGTTCGTGCTCAGGCACTCAGTAGTAGCAAGGGCCTGGTAGCAAGCCAGGTATTGCTTTTCAAATGGAGAATTGTTGGTAGAAGTTTCTCCCATTGAGACCCGCCTGAAGCTCCATGCGGTTCTGCTGTCTGCTGTCTGCCCCTATCGGATACTTCTGATACTGTTGAAAGACAAGGCCCAAGAGACAGGACGACTAGCACTATAGCCTGTACCTCCACAGAGTCTTATCTTGCTCTTGGCCCTACTTAATGGATTCAAGAACAACGACCAAATGTACTCTGTGTTGATTCTGAAATCACTGTGCCTCTTCATTGTGGTAGGTTGTATAAGGAGAAGCAGCTTATCTCTTTTAGAGATGATTTCCCAACATACTCAAGACCACTGGACCCCTAGAAACCTAAATGATACAGTAGGTTACTGAATCTTCTTGTTGATCTCTCGCACTCTGGCATGCATATATCTTACTTCTTACATAGTTACTTACTATGTCTACTACCTGTTCACTGGGTCCAGTTACTATGTCATAATTATACTGTGTCAGCACGCTACTCTATGGGAAATCAAGATGATCAAGGACTGCTCAGACTTTATTATGGCAGAGAACAAGAGAGCCAACATAACCTCTAGTATACTCAGTTATATTGCTGTCCGTGCATGTGAAGGCAAACAGCTTCTGATTATCTCTGCTGATAGGGATAGGTTAAACAATTTTGTTAAGTCGCTAGCTAAAAACCAGGTGCCAAAGTTTTTATTTACTTGGCCATAAACAGATACTATATCCAGAACCACAGCTGTGATTATTATCATTATCTGATTGAAGAGGGTCTGGAGGGTCTGCTTCCTCCAGTGAGGGAGTTTAAGGGAAATTTGGAGTTAAAAATTCTCAGTCTTATCATCTCTGTCTACCCAAATGTCCCTATGTTATTTCTCAGGATCTCATTAATATCTGTGAGCTTAGTCCTCAACCATACATGCCCTGTGATGTCAGGAGGTGATCCACTACTTTAGCTGCCTTCAAGGCTTTCTTATTTTGCACCTGTGTCCTGAGTTGAAAACCAAACTTTCAATTTATTCTCCCTTCCACATACTTTTTCTAGGATACTTAAAAACATCAGCTGGTCTACGCCCATGCCACCCTGAACAAGCCCGATCCCGTCTGATCTCGGAAGCTAAGCAGAGTCAGGCCTGGTTAGTACTTGGATGGGAGACCACCTAGGAAGACCGGGTGCTGTAGGCATAAAAAATAAAAAATAAGGGATTGTAAGCTGACAAGGTCCTTGCAATCTGTGAGGTCAACCAAGGGTTGCCTCGCCTAAAAATAAATAAATAAATAATAAAAATATCAGCTGACCTGTAATCTTTATAATTGCTATCATTGCATGGTGACCAAACTCCAGTTATTTGCTCTCACAAAACCTTTCCCTCCACCTGTATTGTGTGATCATTTGAATTATTGTTATGTCACTGAATTTACGAGGATTTCAAGTGTCTCAAGGAAGTTAGCTACATACTCCTCAACTTTGTGATCCATTGTATCCCAGAATTCCATTTTAGTCTTCTGTGTCTTGAGACCAATTCTAGTATCAATTACTGTATCATTCAAGGTTTCAGCATGAACCAAATAGCACATTCAAACTGAGTAATTGAGGTGAGTTAATGAAGGGGCCATTTACAAAGATGTGGGTAGGGTTTAGAGAAGGGATGGTAGAATACTCCAGGGCCAGCAAGAGCATGAAGGAGCAAATGGAGAGAAGCATTACCAGAATTAGGTAGAGCAGTTGTGAGCAGTTGTGTGGGAAGGACTCCTAGACGGAACCTGTGACCTTTGATAAGATATGGGCAACCAGCAGTACAGCAGGGAGGAGTAAATACCCTGACTTCACACTCCTCCTACCTTCCAATCGCCTGCTAATGCTCCTATTGACTGAACCCAATCTTTTTTTTTTTAATGCCTACAGCACGTCGTCTTCCTAGGTGGTCTCCCATTCAAGTACTAACCAGGCCCAATCTGAGATCAGACAGGATTGGGCTTGTTCAGGGTGGCATGGCGGTAGACTGAACCCAATTTTAAACCAGAAAATGAGTTAGTTCAGCCTTGGGAGCACAGAAAAAAATGTTGATAGGTGGAGAGGGGGTTGGAGGATCAAATGAAAATAACTCTAAATCCTGTGCTTCTCATCACTGTATATGAAGATACTAGCCCAAATCTGTTGTTTGTAGTAGCTATAGAAACAGGAAATCTAGAATTTCATTATTATTTTGTTTGATCACTCCAGGATTTCATTATTCCTACTGAGATTAGAAAACCATCCAGATGACAGTGACCACAAAGAGTTTCAAGGATGGAAATACTTACGTTTATTCATTTTTAAGTCATATGTATTTCATGTACTTTTGATGTATTAAAAATATTTAAATAAGAAAATTATAATATTAAGAACACAAGTGCCAACACAGCCTTTTATTCATTTTATGACTGTTCAGTCATTTCTTCAATAAATTCCAATTGAACTGACTATTGCCAACAAACCAATAATCAAAACAAACAAAATTCATGAATTTTACATTCTGGCGAGAGAGTCAGACATGGCAGAGAAGAAGGCAGAAGCTAGATTATACAGTAAGGAGTTTGTATTTTATTTGTCATACAATATAAAGTCATTGGAGCATTTAAGCAAGGGAGTAATATGATCTGATGTATGCTGAATGTTTTTATATGATTGTTTTGGCTGCTGTCTGGAGAAAAGACTATGGTAGAGAAAGGGTGGAAATGGGATCCATGTAGGAGCCTATTGTAATAACTTAGAAAAGAACTGATGGTGTTTTGAACTAATAGTTAAGAGAGGAAGCAGAAAGAAGAGGATTCATATGTGATATATTTTGGACATAGAACTAACACAATTTGTTGATGGATTGCATCTAAAGAGAGAGGGAAAGGAAACAATTAAGGACAACTTCTAGCCTCTTGTCTGGTCAACTGGATAATTAGAGATACCAGTAATAAATGCTAGGAAAGCTATGGGAAGGGAATGCTGGCAGTTCAGGATGACACAACTAGAGTCCTATTTTGGACATATTAGGTTTAATATCCATGTGGAGATGTTTAGTAGGTAGGTGGCTATAGGAACCTGGTATTTGGAAGAGAGGGCAGGGTTGAAGATGTAAATATGGGAGTCATGAGTGTATAGATGTCATTTAAAGTTATGGGACAAGATGAGTTATGCAGGGAAATCGTGTAAAATAGAGAAGAAGACCCAGAAACTCAACCTTTAGAAACTAAGAAGAGGCAGAGCCATTAAGGAGACAGGAGTGAGAGTGGTAGGTCAGGGGAGTTTGACATTCTAGAATCAGGTTCAGGAAAGTGAACAGAACAGATATCCAATTGGAGATTAAGGATATTTAGGAGAAAGAAAGTGGAGACAATGAGTATACACACTCTTTCAATAAATTTTACTATGAATGGAACTATAAATCAATTAATCTTCTTTTTTCTTTCTCTATGAGTGCAATGTTTAAAGATGATACCTTTTATAACATTTAGCTTTTACTACAACACAAACCATCCCAAACTTAGTGGCTTAAAATATATATATTTTTTAAAAAAGATAAATATTAATAATTTCTCATTATTTGGCTGGCTGTTCTTCTGGTCTGGGTAAGCTTGGCTGAGGTTGGCTCATCCCAGATGGCCTCTTTCATGTGTCTGATTGTTGGCTCTATGTCAAGTAAGGCAGGAGACGACTTGGACATGTGTCCCTTGTCATCCAGCAGGCTAGCCTGGTCTCATTTTCATGGTCATGGTTATAGAGCTCCGAAGAGCAATGCACAATTTCTTTTCAGATCTTTGCTTATGTCACATTTACTATTGTCCCAGTAACCAAATCAAGTCAGATGGGCAAGCCAAGAATTAATGTGGGAAGGAGTTGCTCAAGGGCAGAGAGAGGGAGGAAATTATTGCAGTCCTTTTTGCAAATAATCTCTCATTTCTAATTATATGAATTCATCCTCCAAGTTGCTCATATTAGAAAACTCAGTTATTTTCTACCTCTCTTTTTCTCTCCTAGTGTAAAATGGGAAATTATTTAATTAGCTAAGTAAAAAAGGATTTTGTGGGAAATAATTTTCTCTCAGTACTTTAATAATTGAAATATTAATAGAAACTTTGCTCACAGACCCATTACTGTTTTAATTAGTTATATTCAGAAACTGGAGAGAAATAACATAATTGGCAGACCAAATTATGAAATTTATTTAAATCCCTTACAAGATAATGTGGCTTAATATCACAGTAATACATTTCATTTGTTTTCTTACAAATATGCAAAGAAGTAATCACCAATAAGTGGTAATATTTAACCACTTAGAAAAAATATTAACCTAGACTCCTGTCTTGGGTGATTGTGTGTATGCTTCTTATCTGAAGTTGGCAGCAAGTGAAATTAAATAGTTTTCCTAATGACTGCGTTGTTAATCCACCTTCTTTCGGCTAATTAACTGATCTTTGTCATTGCTGCCTCCCAAGTGGGTCACTTGCACCAATGTGGATGGAGTATTGACAATTCCATATGGCACTAACACTTCCTACAACTATTGGTTGGCGGAACCCTATAAGGGGCTTTTTAGAAAACACTAAACAGCAATCTTTTTGTTACCGGAACTCCGATCGCCACCACAGTAATGTCACTTTGATTGACACTTTTCTGCCAGGAGAAGTGAAATGGTACATAAGCAGGGCAGCGCAGAGAGGCATAGTGTTGGTCCCTATTCAGATTAGCTTCAAAACATTTCTGGGCCTCATTTAATTCATCTGGAAAACAGGAGATTGTCTTTAACATTTTCTCTCAACCTGTGGCTCTCTGAGTCCACATGAGATCTGCCAGTGCAATAGAATTGGCACTCTGTTAGCCGTAGAAATGGAGGAGGGGGCCCTGTACACACCCAATTCTGAGTAAAATAGGAAGCAGGAGCAATCACCAACAGTAACACGTTTACCATTCTGCAAACACAAATCCAGAGTTCAAGTGACACAAGTATAATAGCGGGTAGGACTCCAAAATGTCATGTACACCAAAAGGTTACAGTCATCTGTGACTGGTGTTGGTTCCATAATTGAGCCTTGATTGTTTTTCCAAGTGTTAGAAAGTGTCTATGCAGTGTCACTTTGTGGCCAAAAGGACTGCTCACCCGCTTTCTGAAATCTGTCAAGTCGACCATATCAGGAGTCTCCACCACTTTTTGGGTCTCAAATCCCTTGAGAATCTGTTACAGTTCCCGGTGCAGTCAGTCCTCAACGTAACGTGTGTATGCATGTAGAAACAGCTCGTGTATGCAGAAGATCAAGAAGGCTTCCTGGGTCTCAAGCCCAAGGGAAGCCTGCTCGTTTGGCTAACCACACGCTCCCCTTCCTGTTTCTGACTTGCGTCATGACATTGCTCATTATCTCAACCCCAACTGGCACCCACGCCAGTCAAGCCACTCAACTTGAAAGTAAATTCCACATCCTCTTGTATTTATCTACCTCCCTCAGATTTCTTTTTCTTCATACTCTTCAGGGCCTCTGTGTTGAAGAAACACTTTGTTAATAGAATGCCACATTAAAAGATTTCCGATAGGCCTGGGAATTCCAACTCTTGGTATTTAAAGCTGAGTCTGAAACTTTGATCTAAAATACCCTTGCCCCTTTCTTCCTCCCTCTCTGCCCCATGATCTTAGAGGCGCATAGAGCAAAGAGCCTTCTAGTTTTCCGAATTTCATGTGGAACAGATTTTTTCCCCTGACTGCACAGGACCTCTTCGTATGGTTGCTCAGGACTCTTTATATGAGCAGGTGAACAATAGCTGTGGCTCTCGTGGGGAAAGGGGTGTCCATCATGAGTACTTTAAGCTGCAAGTAGCATAAAACTTGTCTTACAGTGGTTTACATAAAAAAAGTGGCTTATTTTTCTCTCATAACAGAAAGTCTGGTTGTAGGTGGCTGTTGGCATTGGCCCAGCAACTCAGGGACTTTGGAGCCAGTGTCTCTATAACCATTTCAGCTTTTCCTCATATTTGACTCTGTGTGCATGCATGTGTGCGTGTGTGCGTGTGTCTGTTTCCAGCTCTTCTGAGATATAATTGACATATAGCATTGTGTAACTCTAAGGTGTACAACCCGATGATTTGATAAACTTACATATTACAGCATGATTACCATAATAGGGTTAGTTTGCCTCATATAATTACCATTTCTTTTTTTGTGGTGAGAACATTTAAGATCTACTCTCTTAGCAACTTTCAGGTAGGCAATCCAATATTGTCAACTACAGTCACCTTGCTGTACATTGGATCCCCAGAATCTATTCATCTTATAACTGGAAATTTATACCCTTTGACTGAATCTCCCCATTTCCCCCACCTTCCAGCCCCTGGCAAATCACTATTCTACTTTCTGCTTTTATGAGTCCAAGTTTTTTAGATCCCACATGTAAGTGATATTATACAATATTTGTCTTTCTCTGTCTGACTTATTTCACTTAGCATAATGCCCTCAAAATCCATCTATGCTGTTGCAAATAGCAGAATTTCCTTCTTTCTCATGGTTGAATGATATTCCATTGCATATATATGTACCACCTCTTCTTTATCCATTTATCTATTGACACTTAGATTGCTTCCATATCTTGGCTATTGTAAATAATGCTGCAATGAATATGGGAGTACACATATCTCTTCGAGACCTTGGTTTCATTTCCTTTGGATATATACTCAGAAATGGGGTTGCTAGATCATATTATACTTCTACTTCTATTTTTTTGAGGAACCTCCATACTGTTTTCCATAGAGGCTTCATCAACTTACATTCTTACTAACAGCGCACAAGGGTTCCCTTTTTTTCACTTGTTATTTCTCATATTTTTGATAATCGCCATTCTAAGAGGTGCGATGTAATATATCATAGTGATTTTGATATGTTCCCTGATAATTAGTGATGTTGTGCATCTTTTCATGTACCTGTTGGCCATTTGTATGTCTTCTTTGGAAAAATGTCTATTTGGGTCCTCTGTCCATTTTTTAAATTGGAATTTTTTTTTTTTGCTATTGAGTTGTATGAGTTTCTTATATATTTTGGATATTACTCTTCAGATATATTGTTTCCAATATTTTCTCTCATTATGTAGGTTGTCTTTTCATTTTATTAATCATAACCTATTTATTTACTTTTGCCTTTGTTGCTTATGCTTTTGGTGTCATCCAAAAAATTGTTGCCAAGATCAATGTCAAGGAGATTTTTCCCTATTTTTTCTTCTAGAAGTTTTAAAGTTGAAGGTCTCATGTTTCAGCCTTTAACCCATTTCAAATTAACTTTTTTGTGTGTGGTATAAAATAGAGGTCCAGTTTCATTCTTCTTGTGTGGGTATCTACTTTTCCCAACCTATTTATTGAAGAGACTATCTTTTCCTCATCGAGTGCTCTTGGCTCCCTTGTCAAATATTAATTGATATATGCTTGGGTTGATTTCTGATCTCTGGATTATGTTCCATTGGCCTGTGTTTCTATTTTTATGCCAATACCATACTGTTTTGATTATTATAGATTTGTAGTATAGTTTCAAATCAGGAAGTGTGATGCCCCCAACATTGTTTTTCTTTCTTGGGATTGCTTTGACTATTTGGGATCTTTTAGTGTTCCATATACATTTTAAGATTTTTTTTCTATTTCTGTGAAAAAGGCCATTGGAATTTTGATAGAGATTGCATTAAATCTATGCATGATTTAGGGTAATATGGACATTTTGACAATATTAATTCTTTCAAACTATACACAAAGAATATCTTTCCTTTTACTTGTGTCTTTTTCAATTTCTTTCATCAGAGTCTTATAGTTTTCAGTGTACAAATCTTTCACCTATTTGGTTAAATTTATTCCTAAGTATTTAAATTTTTGATGCCAGTGTGAATGGGATTACGTTCTTTATTTCATTTTTATATACTTCATTGTTCACATATTGAAACACAACTGATTTATGTCTGTTGATTATGTAACTGGCATTAGTTTTAAGAGTTTTTTGATATGGTTTTTACGATTTTCTACATATAAAATTATATTATCTGCAAACAGAGATGATTTTACTTCTTTTCATTTGGATGTTTTTTATTTCTTCTTCTTACCTAATTGCTTTGGCTAGGAATTCCAGCACCATGTGGAATAGAGGAGGTGAGAGTAGGCACCTTTTGTTGTTGTTGTTGTTCCTGATTTTAGAGGAAAAGCTTCCAACCTTTCACTGTTGAGTATGATGTGAACTGTGGGTTTGTTGTATATGGCCTTTATTATGTTGAGTTACATTCCTTCTATACCAAATTTGTTGAGTGTTTTTGTCATAAAAGGATGCTGTATTTTGTCAAATGCTTTTTCTTTATCTATTGAGATGATCATGATTTTTATCTTTCATGCTATTAATGTGGCATATCATGTTATAGATTTGTATACATTGAAGCATCCTTGCAACCCAGGAATAAATGTCACTTGGTCATGGTATATAATCCTTTTTATGCGTTATTGAATTTAGTTTGCTAATACTTTGTTGAGAATTTTTGCATCATTATTTATCAGGGATATTGGTCCATAGTTTTCTTCTAGTATCCTTATCTGGCTTTTATGTCAGGTAATGCTGATTTAGTAAAATGAATTTGGGAGTGTTCACTTTTTTTTAGATTTTTAGAAGAGTTTGAGAAGAATTGGTATTATTTTTTTCTTTAAATATTTTGTACAATTCGTCAGTGAATGTGTCTGGTGTTGAGGTTTTCTGTATTGTGAGGTTTTCTATATTAGTCTCCTGCCTCATTAAAAGTCTGTTCAGATTTTCTATTTCTTCATTATTCAGTCTTGGTAGGCTATATGTTTCTAGGAATGTATTAATTTCTTCTAGATTATCTGATTTATTGGCATTTAACTGTTCCTAGTAGTCCATTATGGTTCTTTGTATCTCTGTGGTATCAGTTGTAATGTCTCCTCTTTCATTTTTGGTTTCATTTGAATCGTTTCTCCTTTTTTCTTAGTCTAGCTAATGGTTTGTCAATTTTATTTTTCAAAAAATGTTTTTAGTTTCATCAATTTCTTTTAAAAAATTTCTTGTCTGTATTTCATTTATTTCCACTCTGATTTTTATTTCTTTCCTTCTGCTAACTTTGGGCTTAGTGTGCTCTTCTAGTTCTTCGAGATGTAAAGTTAAGTTGTTTATTTGAGATCTTCCTTTTTCTTAAAGTTGGCATTTATTAATATAAACTTCTCTCTTAGAACTGCTTTTGCTGCATCCCATAAGTTTTGGTATGTTTTTTTTCCCACTTTTAGTTGTCTCAAGATATTTTTTTATTTCCCTTCTGATTTCTTCTTTGACCCTTTGGTTGTTTAGGAACGTATTGTTTAATTTCCACATATTTATGAATTTTCCAGTTTTCTTCATCTTATTGATTTCTAGTTTCATACCATTGTGGTCAGAAAAAATACTTGGTATGATTTCAATCTTTTTATATTTGCCAAGACTTGATTTGTGGCCTAACATGTGATCTATGCTAGAGAATGTTCTGTGTGCTCTTGAGAAAATGTGTATTCTGCTGCTGTTGGATGAAATATTCTGTATATGTCGGTTGGGTATATTTGATGTAAAGTACAGTTCAAGTCCAATGTTTCCTTATTGATTTTCTGTCTGAATGATATATCTATTGTTGAAAGTGGGGTATTGAAGTCCTCTACTATTATTGTGTCTTGGTCTATTTCTCCCTTCAGATCTGCTAGTATTTGCTGAATATATTTAGGTGCTCTGATGTTGAGTTCATATATATTTATGGTTGTTATTGTCTTCTTGATGAATTGACCCCTTTATCATTATATTATGACTTTTTTGAGTCTCTTTTTACCATTTTTTGGCTTAAAGTTTATGTTGTCTGATATAAGTATAGCTGCCTCTACTTTCTTTTGGTTTTCACTTGCATGTAATATCTTTTTTAATTCTTTCACTTTGAGCCCATGTATGGCCTTAAAAGTGAAGTGAGTCTCTTGTAGGCAGTATATAGTTTGTGTGTGTGTGTGTGTGTGTGTGTGTGTGTGTGTGTTTATTCATCCTGCTACTTTGTGCTTTTTGATTGGATAATTTAATCTATTTAGCTTTAGAGTAATTGTTGATAACTAAGAACTTACTAATACCATCTTATTAAATTGTTTTGATTTTTTATCAGGTAAATCACAGATCTCCATGTATTTGGTGTCGGTTACTGGAAGGTTATTATGATCCTTTGATGGTGTCATGTTTCCCTGATTTTTCATATTTTTTGAAGTTTTGCACTGCTGTCTTTAAAATAGCAGTCACCTCCTCCAGTCTTTACTAAATGCCTTTGGGAGAGAAATACTTTCCATCAGTCCTGCTAGGGATTCTAAGGCTTTCCCAGACCTGTGAATATACCTGCTCCATGCTTCTTGCTCCCTCTTGTGGCAAAATTCTTAAGCCTGTATGCCTTCTCTTGATCCTGCAATGCACCAGGCCGAGTGCTGACAGCCTCCCTTTTGCTTTCCTGAGGGCAGAGCTAAAGCTCAAGTTTATGGTCTGTCCCTGGCCAGCAGATTTAGGAAGGTTTTTCTGTGCATGTTCACCAGCTCTCTGCCAAAGCTTGCTCTTGCCAATCGGGAGCATGCAGAGGAAGCCGGCCACAAGGTACAGTGTGTGTGAGTGAGACACAAAGTGCCAGGTGTACTCATGGGTCTGTTTGGGGTATTTCCAGGTGAGATTTTCCCAGAAGCTCATGGGAGGGCTTCTTGATGGAATCCTTGACACAGTTAATAGGATTGGCATCCCTTTAATGCCGAGTGTCCCATCTGATGCTCTCTTAGCCTCTTCCTGCCCCCCAGTCATATAGCTCATGATGCAGTAGCACTTTGGATGGGATGGGAGAGAGAAATAGGCCTCTTTGGCAGCATCTTGAACAGTTGGAGAAGCTGAATATTCACTCACACACTCCCCATAGGAGAAATCATAAGCCAAGAAAGTTTCTCTTGACCTTGAACTGTGCCACCTTGGGAAATGGTGATGTGAGTGAGTATAGTCGAATTGTTCTTACCTTCTCTAATGTGTCCAAACTCATATATATATATATATATATATATATATATATAATCATTCTCCAACAGTGTTCTGGAAACCTGTATTTCCACAAAAGCTCTCTTGTCTAAGGGTAATTGTCTAAGACTGTGTTCTTCAGGGACTCTGGACCACGGCTGATAGGGGTTGGAGCTATTTCATGGGCCCTACAGTATCCACAGCTGAGATCAAGGTCTGCCTGTTTATTGCCTGTTGCACAGATGGGTGAGACTCCTCCCAAGTCCCTTGGGGTATGGTGCTGGATCACACAGCTCCCACAGCTCCTACAGAGGCACTTTGTCCATGGATAGACGCCAAATTGTTGTTGTTGTCGGGAAAAGATACAAATGAGGGGCATCTTATTTGGCCATGTTGCTGACATCATTTCTGACTTTTTATGGTTTTAAGATGGCTGCCTTAGCCTTGTATTTTCAATAGACCCAATATAGTATCTGGAGTAGATCCAAAAGGTAACAGTTTCTAAAGCAGTGTTTCCCAAAGCTGAGTGACTTTAATAAGTCTCTTAACTCTCTGAGATTCATTCTTTCAGTTAATAAATATTTGTTGCTATGTGCTGAGCACTTTGCTAAGGGAAGTTTAGCAAAAACAGTAATCGTTGCTGTTCTCAAGAATTATACATTTGACATCAATCAAATACCATGCAAAGAAATGTACAATTATAAATTTTGGGGAATTATATGAAGGGGAAAAATAAATTATATAAGAACCCCAGTGTCATCTGTAAAATGGGATAATGTATACTACGTGTCTCAAGGATTAAATGAGATGATGCATGAAAATCACTGCATAGCATCTGGGATTCAGTATGTGCTCAACAAACGAAATATTTTGACATTATTACTATATTTTTGCCATGTAATTCCAAACTCTAAGTGTCTCATATATCAAACTATTGTTGATTTATAATGAAGAATTCTTCTTAGCAATTTATGACCCATTATTGTTTACTACAGTTAACTCACCAAGTTGTTATTCTACCCTTCCGTAAAAAAGAATTAAGTATATGTGGGTCTTATGTCCCAATACAAACATGTATGGCTTATTCCTATATACACTAATTACAGGGTTCTACTAACTCTATTGCTCTCACAATTGACAAATTATGTGATATTATTTGCATTAATTTCTGCCAAAATACTAACAATTTATATTATTTATATTATGCAAAATCGATTGACATCTAAATCCTCCTTGCTAGTTTTTACTATCAATTATTTACTTAGGTCTGTTTTAGTTTTCTAACCATCCTGAAAAGTCTTACTATTTTGATTTTCTTCAGCTTGATGCAAGTCTTTTCTCCACTTGGAAAGCATTCTTGGCACATGGCACTGGGAGGGAGGCTGCAGTCACTGGCAGCCTTGGTGCCATTCTAAGAGCATCCCTGTGTGACTGGGATGGATCAGAGTGCCTGATTCTGAGGAGAAAGGATGGAGCTCCCCTCCAGTGTGGCATAGGCTTGATCATGGGCTTGTGCTGAGATGTATCTCTGGTCTCTTTTGATGTTTACCTTTGCTCATGAATTTACAGGCAATAAAGCAGGTCATAGAGTCATGTGATCCAGAATTTTAGGCCTGGAAGGGCTTTGAAGTCCATTTTGTCATCGCCCCAAAATCCACTTTGATCCCTTATAGAGTATCTTCATACCAAGTGGCCATTCAAATCCATGTTTTCCCTTAGAAGAACTATCATTTCATTTATCTGAGGAGAGCTTTATGAGTAACTTTGGGTGCTGTCTTAATTAAGTGGGATTACCATGTACTTGAAAGACCTTTATAAACTGTGAAGTAGAATTCCCATTTCGGGAAAGATTCTCCTTGTCTGTCATAAAACTGAAGATGGGACTATATTTCTTAGAGAATCATAACAGTAAAATGATAATAGCAGTTAAATTTATTCAATCTTTAATATGTCAGTCATACACAGTAAAAGATAAAATAAACACTTCACCTATTGACTCACATAATTTCAGCAAAATTGGGTAATACAGCAATTCCCAGATGAGCAAACTGAAGCTTCGAGAAGTTGCAAATGCTTGTCCAAGAAACTATTATGGAGGCCACATAATCACTAATTTTTTTCTAAGAATATATATGTATTTCTTTGGTTTACAAACTTCTTTGACTTATGTTATTTCCATTTGATTTTCCCTCTCACAGGCTCATGAGAGTCTGCTCAAACATATCGTGCCTGCCATGTATTTTTGCACCTTACTTCAAAAAATCTGGAAAGCATTATCTTTAGAAAATTATTCATATCTTAGAAGTAAGGGATTTGAGTTTGGGCCTAAATGCTGTCTCCATCATTTGTTCTGGGCCAGTGAAAACTTTTTATCCAGGTAAATGGTGGTTTTGGTAAAAAAAGCAGATAGTCTGTCCAATATTCCCCAGAAGCCCTTCACATGGTTAATAATGAAGACACTTAGCATGAACTGCTGTCCCCAGCCTCCCCCTCTTCCCTTACTGAGGTCATAATGAAGCCAGGCAGAACCATGAGTTGGGAGGTTCCTGACTAGTAGAGGCCAGCAAGCCACAGTCAAGAACCTCTGAACTCGAGCATGCTGCTTCTTACATTACAAGTCCAGTTCATTCAAATTGAGGAAAATGATGCTAGAATGTTTTTAGGAGAAAAGACATACCATTTCAATGTGTACCACAGAGATGCCTCTGGTTTTGAAGGCTTCACAAGACTTCCCTGAATCTTAGTTTTAAGCAAATTAATCAAGTAGAGAATGTGTGTCTTCAGGGTGTCTGTCCATGTCTTCCAAAAACTTCATACATTCCTTTTTTAGCATCATGCTTTCCTTCCTCCCCATCCCTGTTGGAAATAAAAAACAACTTTAAGTGTTCTCCCCCCCTCTCCAACTGTTTGATTTCTCAGAAGCAATCACAAATGTCTCTCTCCTTTCTCACTTCTCTCGAGGATAAATGTCCTCTCTCTCCCTGTATCTTTCTATTGCTTGCTCCTCTCTTCCTTCTGGGCTGCACTTCTAGAAGGAAAATGGAGGGAGGCTCTTGTGGCCTTGGAGGAGACGGGAGAGTGTATGGGAGAGGGCTTTTTCCAGCTGTGCTCTGTGGTGTACTGCTCTGGGGTTCCTATCCTGGATAGAGGGGCCCCTCTTCAATGTTCTCTGAATTTTAAAGGATATTCTTTTTGAGAAATAGATTTAGAAAATATATACTGAAGTATTTAGGGTACAGATCCGCAATGTATGCAATTTACTCTCAAATGGTTTAGTGTACATATATGTATAGTACATATATATTATATATATACACATATATGTATGTGTATATTTATATGTAGTGAATCATTTGAGAGTAATGGAGAGAGCATATATATACGGTAGTAAGTACTCACTTAATGCCATCGATAGAGTGTATGATTTTAAGAGATACAATGTATAATGAAACTAATTTTACCATAGGCTAATTGATATAAACAAGAGTTAAGTTCCTACGGCTTCTCATCAAGGTTACAACAAAATGACATTGAATGAAATGATGTTATTTGAGGACCTGTGTGCGGTGGGGGGCTGGGTGGGGAAGGGGAGAGAGAGAGAAAGAGAGTGAGAGAGAGAGGGAATGAGAATACAAACGATAAAGCGAATGAAGCAAGATGTTATTAATAAGTTACCAATAAGTGACTCTGGATAAAGGGTCAGCTATTCCATGTACTATTCATTCATATTCTTGCAACTCTTCTGTATGCTTGAAAGTAACTCCAAATAAAATGTTAAATGTAAAATGGTAAAACTACTCTTTTTAAATAAGGTTTTTGTGTGCAGTCATCTACTTTTTAAACCACACTGACCATTTTTCCAGGAAGTATGACTTCGGAGTGACCCTGACACCCCCAAGCTGATGGATCGAGGGAAGGAAGGAGCGGAGGCAGCCTGGCCCTTCCATGTCTCCATCCTGCCCACTCAGCAGTCCACTCCTCAGGAAATGGGCCACTTGCCCTCCCCTATTCTATCTCCAGACAGGTAGACCTAGATGGAGCTTTTGCGTTCCCAGCATGTGCTTTATCTCTTCTTTCCAGGTGTTTGCTTTTATTGCCTACAAGGCAACACTCAGCAAACCCAGGAAGGGGTCATTGTGAAAGGGCTCCACGAGAGTCAGTCAGTACTGCCTTCTTTTTTCGGTCACTTGTTTTTCCGCTGTTCCCTTCTGGGAGAGAGAATTCAGACAGGAAAAGGTGGTAGAAGCTAAGGCCTGTGGTATATTGCAGAAACAGCCACGGATTCTCCCACCTCTGTACACATGCCCCTGTTCGATGTGGCCTTGCAGATCCTCTCATTCAGAGGTGGCCTTTATTTCTCCATCTCCTGCATCTGGGCTGGCCTTGTGATCCAGGAGCCTGACCCCAGCAGAGGCTTGAAAGCACACATGCTAGGATTTGCTGTCTCACTGCACTTGGAACCCTGAGACCACCACATGAACAAGCCTGAGCTAGCCTGCTGGATGATGAGAGATGTGCCCGTGGCTAAGTCATCCGCATTGTCCTGAGTCAGTTTTGAGACATGTGAATGAGACTATCCTAGTTCATCCATGCCCCGCTGAGCCACCAGCTGGCCAAAGACATAGCACAGGCTCCACAGAGGTCAGGAAAGTGGCCTAGGCAAGAAGAACTTGCCCACAGAAGAATGAGAAGGAATATTTTTTTGTTGTTTTAAGCCACTCATTTCTAGAAAGGCTTGGTTTGCAGTGAACACTTACTGTAATAGGGCTCCGTCCCCAGCCATTAGGCGTGCTGTATTTGGATTTTGAGGCCCTTACCTCAGCATTATGTTGCACAGAGAGCTATTTTGCTTACCTGAACTTATGGCTTCCTCTGGCTTTCCTCTTGGTCAGCTGGGCTCCAGCTAGTTATCATGAGCTTAAGTAAAGAACAGGAGAGTGCTGTGGTGTGGAACATTATAGCTAATTTATTTCTGAAATTTCTACTTGGTCTGACATAGTATGCTTCCTCTCTAAAGCTGGAAAATCATTGCCCTGAAAGAAGCAGTCAATTTTTCTTTATAAACTGCTATTCCCATTAAGAAACCAAACAGTTAAATATATATGTGGCCTGCTTATTTTGATGACAGGTTCTATCTAGAGGGTGATATCTTTATCAAGAAGTAGTCAAGATGTAGATGAGTACCAGAGGGATTACTGGAAAAGTACCCTTATGCTATATATTTCATAATAGCAACGTCCTCATCTATCTCCAGAGAGAGAACGAGGCGGCAGCCAGAGAGGGTTTTGTAGTTCTGTGAATAAAGGTTTATTACTTTCCTCTACCTTCCATCAATCAGCTCAATGTTAGGAGAGCTAAAAAGGAAAAAGCAAACCTAATCTTTGTGTCTGCTCATAAAATAAAACGGGCCGAATATTCCCTCATTCCTGACCTTGAAAGTAACTTTTTCAAAGTTGGGTAAAACCAGGGAATATTATTTGATTAGAACCAGACATTGGAAGAGAGGATCTGTAGTTTTCAACCTCAGCTTCAACATTTATCCAGCTGTCACAGTTCAAGTGAGCAAACATTTAGAGGCACCTACTTAGTGCAAGGAGCGAGGTCAATGATGCAGAGAGCACAGAGATGGAAAAGACTCAGTGTTTGCCCTCTGTAGACTCACAAAATAGCAGGGAATGAGCAACACAAAACTATAATATGCAACAGGAGGTGTTAGAGTCAAAGGACAGATGAATGAAGGGAAGGGACAGGTTAATTCTGACTTTGGAGCCAGGGCAACTTAACAGAGTAGGTGGGCTTTGTGGAGAAACTTCGCTTTTGCAGGCAGAAATGGTGGGGAAGATGGATGCTTAAAAGATGGGAGGGCTGGAGCAGAGCTGCCTGGATCAAGAGATGAAAGCTGTATCTTTAGGAAGCACCGAAGTTTCTACCCTTGGGCTGTTAGATGAGAGAGAAATAAATTTACATCTTGTTTCAGCCATTGTTTTAAAAAAATGTGGTAAAAAAAGAAAGTGGTGGGAAGGGAATTCTAGACAAGGAAGAGGAAATGAGTTCCTTTGTCAAAAATTACTTGCCCATATATGTGTGGATTTATTTCTGGGCTCTCATTTTTTTTTAAATATTTTTATCTTTTTTGTTTTATCTATTTATTTTTTAGGCGAGGCAACCCTTGGTTGACCTCACAGATTGCAAGGACCTTGTCAGCTTATAATCCCTTATTTTTTTTTATTTTTTATTTTTTTATTTTTTACACTATAGCACCTGATCTTTCTAAGTAGTCTCCCATCCAAGTACTAACCAGGCCCGACCCTGCTTAGCTTCCGAGATCAGACGGGATCGGGCTTGTTCAGGGTAGCATGGCGGTAGACTGGGCTCTCAATTCTGTTCCATTGGTCTATGTGTCTGTTTTTCTGTCAATACCATGCCATTTTGATTACTGTTGCTTTGTAGTATAATTTGAAGTCAGGCAGTGTGATACTTCCAGTGGTTACCAGAGGGAAAGTGGGGTGGGGGACAAGTAGAAAAGGGTAAAGAGGGTCAAATATATAGTGATGGAAAGAGATTTGACTTTGGGTGGTGAACACACAATGTAACATACAGATGATGTATTATAGAACTGTATACTTGAAACCTATATAGTTTTATTAACCAATGTCACCCCAATAAATTTAATAAAAATTTGAAAAGAAGATATAAACAAAGGCAGAAAACTGAAAAGCATATCAGCAGAACAGAAACTGCAAGAGTTCAATGGTGATTGGATGAGTAGTAGGGATTGGGTATGGAAAGTGGAAGGTTAGGAAGAGATTGTTGGAAAGGTGGGGGTTAGGTAAGGTAATGGAGGACCTGCTTGTGTGCTTCAGATTGTATTTAAAGACATAATTCCTGCCTCAAGAAATTTCTTTGCTACTGCCAGGGGTTTGGGGGCACTAGCACTTCAGAGTCATTCAATCCAGTTTCAGGATAGGAAGTTTTCTAATCCTCTTGGATGATTTGGGGCTGGGCTGCAAGTTCATGGTAGGTTTGCTTCTAGCTTTTTCTGACTCCTAGAATGGCTTATGGTCCACACCCTTGACAGGCCTTAGACTCTAAGACTTTTGTCTTCCTATTCTTGAGAATCAGTCAAAACATAACTAGCTCTCTCAGCTGCCGAGTCAGGATTAATTCCTCTGACCCGGGGGCCAAAGCAGCCTAAATGCTGCGCTGTCACCTTCCTGAATTTCTTCTCAGATTAGTCTCTCATCACTATTTTGTTACCTACTTGATGCTTTTAAGAAGATTATAAAAATATTTTGTCCAGCATTTTGGAGGAGAATTCTTCTGAATTCCCTAGGTCTCCTTACTGGATCTGGAGGTTCTGTTGAGTTGCTGGTATAAGTTCATGATAAAACCATATCTGAAGTAGACTCTCAGCACTGCTGAGCAATCCTAATAAATTTGATAGTTAATTCACTTCTTTCTCTGAGATAACTAATTTAGACCCTTTTCTTTCTCTTCAAAGTTCAGCACTCCTTCCAGTCTCCTCACTCTCAGCTGGTGCTCTCAATTCTTATTCCACCGAAGTATTAGAAACAAAATGAAGAGAATGGTTTTATCTTTCCACCGTTTGTCATCATAACTGCAGCTCTACCCATGTATTTTTTCTATCCGGTGGACGAAATGTCTGCTCTTACTAGGGCTTCCTTATCGTTGAACCCTATCCCCTTGTGCATACTCAGTGACTATTCTCCTGTCACTTGTCCCTTTTTCATGTATCATCTCTTTCTTTTCTGCATCATAAAAACATTCCCATCACATATTCAAGATGTCTCATATTAAAAATAGCAGCAACGACAACCCTTTATTAACTACACCTTCCCCCTCGGCTAAGCAAAACTCCGTAAAGGAGTTGTCTCTTACTTGATTCAGCTTTCTTAACCTCCCATTCTCTAGTCACCAGATCCCAACAATGTTTTCCTCTCCAGCACGCTGCTGACACCTGTCATGATTGCTCTTCACCTCCATTTTGTTAAATCCAAAGGTCTTTTTACTTTTAAAATAATTTTAAATTTGCAGAAAAGTTGAAAGAGTAGTACAAAACCCACCCATATATTCTTCATTCAGTTTACCATTTGCTAAGTTTGCCATATTGGCTTCATCATTCTCATTCTCTCTCTCCTCTCCCCTTCCCTCTCCCCACCCGTGATCTCTCCCCTTCTCTCTCTACCCCCTTCTTCTTCTCTTGTGATACATATCTCAGTCAGTAGAGAGTAAGTGGCAGACATCATGTCCCTTTATCCCTGAATACTTCAGCAGTATGTATTTCCTAAGGACATTCACTCATGTAGCCGTGTTATAATGATCAAAAATCATATAAATACAATTCTATTATCTAATCAACACACTTTATTCAAATATTGCTAATTGCCCCAATAATGACTTTTATAGATTTTTTTTTCTAGTTTAAGATCCAACCCAGGATTATGCCTTGCATTTCATTTTTGTGTCTCTTTAGTTTCCTTTATTCTGGAATGGTTCCTTAGCCTTTCTTTGACTATCATCACCTTAACATTTTTAAAAAGCAGAGGCCAAATATTTTGTAGAATGTCCCTCGGTTTATCTGATGCTTCCTTATGATTAAATTCAACCTAGGCATTTCTGACAGGAATACTGCCTAAGTGATATTGATTCGTCGTGGTGCCTCATACCAAGAGGCATGTAATGTCTGTCTCATTCTTGGTGCAAAATGATGGTTTCCTAAGTCATCATCCATCTGGATTTCTTAGTTAGCATGTTAGAAAGAATTCTGTTTTCATCTATCAATCAACATGGATCCATAGGTTTTTATTTTTTTCAGTGTGTTATAATTCATTGCTATATGATGTATTTTGATGTTAAATTTATCCAGGTTTGGCCAGTGGAATCCTCTTCAGGTTGGCTCCTGTGAACTTTTGATGTATACCATAAATTTCTAAATACTTTTTTACTTTCTGGCACACACACACACAATAATGTTTCAGGCTCATCTTACACTTTCTATATCCTAGCCCTGTAATCAGCCATTTGTCCTAGGATCTTTGATTCCTTTTAGTGGGAAATGGTATTTAGAAATGAAGATTTGGTACTAGATGTTCTCATTGTTATTGTGGTGTAAACTTTTGCACTTGTAGAAGTTGGTAAATGGTTTCTGTAAAGCAATAATATTTACATTAGATTTTTAAGCTTGAAGTCAACAGGCAGGCAATTGGGAAGGGAAGATGGCTATAAAATTGGTAGATCAAGGATGGATAGGAACCTGTCAGAAAAGACTAGAGGTTGTATTTAGTCTAACGTGGCCTATGCCTACAACTTTGATGATGTGGGTGTCGTACAGGAGAAGCTGACATTCTCTGTTATGGAGGTAATCATGAACCTGTTCCAGGAATCAGAGAAGGAGAAGGCAGATAATATGAAAGGTGGAGCAGCTGCAGGCCCAGCCGCTTCTCTACACGAAGTGGGTGAGCCCATATGTAAGTGACAATGTGTGTGAACTGCAACATCATATGATGCCCCTGCACTGACCTACTGAGCATTAAAAAATAATATCACCTTCTGAATTTCACCAAAATATCTCTTATGATCAACCCTAACCAGAAACATTCAGAGAAAGGAATTCTGGGAAATAGAGAATACCTTAGGGAAGTTGACACATCACAAAGCCAACACACTGTTCAAAATAGATTCATTATTTTCCTATGTCCTCTTCCTCAGTAAAGAGCTCTTCCTAAAACCCTCCTTATTTCAGGATATACCATTACTATTCCCTAGTTGTCTAACCTTAAAACTTCTGTGTCACTTTCATCTTTTTCCTCACAGCAGCTTTGCCCCCTTCCACTCATGCCACAACCAGTTAGTCACCAAGTCTTGCTAATCTTAACTCATCAACTTTTTTCACATTTACCCTCTTTATGCAATCCTATATCCTACCCATGTCTTGTCTGGTCCATGGACTAAAATCATTGGTCCCTCCCCACTCCATTCACTTCTACATAGCCATGAGGGAGCATTTCCAAAATTTATGTAATCATATTATTTCTTCAATATAATATCTTTTACAGATCTTTTACAGATCTTTACAGGTCTTTTTTTATCTATAGAATAAATTAAAACTCTCAAACTTATAGATTGGATTGGTATTCTTAATTCTTCACTGTCCTTATAGTAAAATTATATATCCATAGCCTTTGCCATGTGACTTTGCAGTTCTTGCTGTAATGTGAACACAGCATACTTCTCCATCGCTTGTGACTTGCATAGGTCAATGGAATCTTAGCTATTGTGATGTGAGCAGGCTTTAAATGGGCTTATGTGGTTTGGGTCCCTCTTGCTTCAGCTACTATCAAGAGAAATGCATGCTCAGAAATGTATGCTTTGTACAGATAGCTACAGTTCCCAGAATGAGACATGTGGAACAGAACTGGTCTGCAGCCTGGATCTGAGCTGAGCTGGACCCAAGCAGACCCAGCAAAAATCAACCAAAACAAGCTAAACCTCAGCTGACTCACCTGAGTCAGAAAATAAATGTTTGCCGTTGTAAGCTACTGACATTTGGTGGGGGTGTTTTGTTACACAGCATTGTTGTAGCAATGACTGATTGATACACATAGTACACAAGCTCTTCACAATGTAAACTCAGCCAGACTTTTAGTGCCAATCTCGAGTCATTTTCTCCCATGCACCCACAGTAATACTTGTTCTCATGTACCGAGTACCTATTCTTCATGCCGGTTTAACTTGCTCAGGCACTCAGCTAATGAATGAGTAGTAGAACTAAGATTCGTGTATATTATAGTCCAGAGAAGTGTGTATTATTCTCACATTTCTATTCTTTTAATCTGTTCTGCACTCATAGAGTTGCTTGGGATTCCTCACACATGTCTATAACATGAAGCCTGCACTTCTCCATTTACTTTTGTAGGTCAAGTCTCAGACTTCCTTTTATATATAATATGATAGTATTAATAATGAGTAATGTTCGTTGAGTGCTATGTTCCAGACACTGTTCTAAGTTACTCATTTACTCTTAACAATAATATTATGAGATAGGTATTACCATTATAACTATTACCGAGGAAAAAACTGAAATGCAAAGAGGCCAAGTAGCTTGCAAAGTCACGGATATGGCATTGAACTATGCTCTTAATCACTTTATGGAACCCCCATCCATTGTTTTTGGGCCTCTGTGTCACTGTACTACTCTATACATACCTGTATTACAACTCTGTATATTTCACGATGATTGTTTATACTACCATTTCTTCACTTAACTGTGAACTCTTAGAAGTCAAGGACTCAATTTTAGGTATCCTGGTGTCTGGTATCTATCTAGTGAGGTGGCTGGCCCATACCTACTTCTCACTAAATGCTTTTGAATGCTATTTACTGTTGAATTGCTCTGTCATTAGTCAAATTTCCATCAGAAATTGCTGGAGAACTGGTCCAAATTGCCTTTCTCTGAAACATGAAAATGACGCAACATATTTTGAGAGTGATTTATAGAAAATCATGTATTTCATACAGTTGGAAAGGAAAGATACAATGATAAGAAAAATTTCAAATTTCCCCTCAGGCACTTTCCTTTTAAACATCAATCAAACAATCAACATACCACTATTTTACACTTCCTATGCATCAAAAACAGGCCAACCGCTTGTACTAGAGGTAGCTAACTAATTACTTACAGCTCTGTGGCTGTATTTTTTTTTTCTGATCCAGACTTCTTTTTCTGTCTTTGTTCCAATGATGGGATTAATGAATATGGAAAGAAGTTAAGATAAAATATAAATTTTACCTGTCAGCTTTTTCTGGAAGCTTCAATGACGCTGGAAGAGTTTATTGATTCCTAAAAAAATTACCATTCTCTTTTAAGGAAGAGTGAAATAAAGGAGGATTTAGTGAATAAAAGGAATCAGGGCAATTAGCATAGCCTTTTAAAATCCAGGATTATCTCTATTGATTAGATAGCTTTAGAATTGTGGAAAGTAATGGAAATTACATATGTGAGCTAGATAGGAGTTAGGTCTTCCAATCAAGACCCACCTTTTTGAAGAAAAAAGCCCAGGGTTGAGCTTCAGTCATGAAAGTGAAGTTAGAATTTCTGATGGTTTCAAAGTGTAGCAAGCAAAATATTTTTTCTTTATAAATGTTAGGTACTTATAAACATGTATTGAAATTTTGGGGACTAAGTACAAGGTACCTGGTTAAGACACAATAATCAAAACAAAAAGGGAAACTAGAGGTGATCTTTATTCAACCTATTAGACCTATGAAAGTGAACAGAGTAGGTGGCAATTGTAAGTAAAGTCTCATTCTTCTCAAAGTTCAAAGTTTGTTAGTGGGTTATTTGATTTCAGTAAATGTATGAATATTTTTCTTTGGTGGTGGGACCTGTTAAGCAGCTTCATTGTCCTAACAAAACTGAAAAAATGCATACAATTAGAATCCAAATATTTCAGCTCAGTTCATCAAAAAAAAAAAAAGGTGAGAAACATTTTCTTCCTTAGTGTTGACTTCTTACCAGTTCCATGTGAATATACTCAATGAACAAAGTGGATTTTTGAATGGCCTAGTGATTTGTTTGGTCAAATCTTGCCTGGGTTTTAGAGAATTAAAACAGATGCACATTTCCCTGATCATATGCATTTGCTGTATCAACAGAATGGTTCCTATCCCAGATGTGGGGAATGCAATTTATGAAAAGTAAATCTCAAGGTTGAAGAAGGAATATAATGATGAAAAACATAATTGAGGCAAGATAGCACAGATATCAGTATTTTGTTAGTTTGGGTAATTTTAAAAAATCATTTATATATAAAGAGGAAGATGGAAGATGGTGCTTTGGTGTTTCTTTGAGTGGTGCGATAGCATAGGATGAATGGTACACAATTAGGGCATATGCAAAATTACATTGTAATGAATAGGAGGAAGAGTTGGCTTTGAACATAGGCCTACATTTCTAATCTAAGTCAGGTATCATTTCATCAAAACACATGCTCTCATTTATTCCATTGCACAACCATTTGTCTGCTCTTTGTGCATTCATTTATTCATCAATATGTATTGAATACAATATGCTTGGTTGAGGACACAATAACTCTTCTCTGTCCCCAAATCTATCACTCCCACCATCTTTTCTTTTGGGGTGGAGGTCACCATCTGTCTTGCTTTTAGACCCAGGCACAAGGAACAGGCTTCCTGCCCTGGAACCTGCCCTATGGAGGGTCACACTTGGGTCCTCTTTTGGTCACTGCCCTCCCTGGAAGGTGAAGAGTCCATGGGAGCAAGGATATATGCCCACTAAAAAGCTTAGTCCACTGAGAATTTGTGTCCACTGAGAGCCTATTCCCTACCCTTCTAGAGTCAGGGCCAGTTTCATGAACATACCACCTGTGCTCAGAAAGGACTACTCTCAATTTAATACTCTGCTATTACTGTCTTGAAATTCTTAATGATTTTATCTTTGAACTTGTATTTTGTGAATGAAGTCTGATGTGACAATGGACATACATGTGAGCAGAGGAGATATACTATATCTACTACATGCTACACCTCTGCTGCTCATTGCTACCCCTTTAGCATATGGCATTTGCAATGTCTCATTGTTGTGGAAAAGCTCCAAAATCAGACCAGCGAAAAACCAAGGAGTAACTCAGAGAGAAGGAGAATTCAGATTTATTAAACACGGTCCCAGAGGAGCTAGTGTTCTGAAGAGCTGGGCCCTGAGCTTAGGGGCAATTTTTCTTTTATATTCGCACCATTACAGTTAACTGACTAGCTGATATGTTCTCAGCCGGTTATAGACCGCTGGAGTTGCTATGGGTTACAGGCAGTTCAAACAGGTACTTAGGTAATACATCTGTTATCTAGACAGAACAATCCAAGGGGAGGGTGAGTCTTCAGTTGATTTTGAGACCCTCTGCCCTTTGGCCTATGCAGGAAGCATGTTTACAGAAGCAGAGCAGAGATCTGATTATAAGGTTAGTCATTTGAGTGGATAATTCCTGAAATTTCTTCTTCATCATGAGCACAGAATGCTGGTGGACCCATATGCGTGGGAGATTAGTGAGACCCAAAGCAAGTACAAGGTAAATGTGTTACATCTATGACTGAGGAAGTGAGGGCACAAACTGCTTCTTATTTGAACTAGAACTTGCTTTGAGTGCAGAAGGAAGGTAATTCTGAGAAAGCACGGATGACCAAGGAATCGTATCATATCCTGTCTTAACTCATTTACTTTTCTGTGTTAACTATCCACTTTTGTTGAAAATGAAGACATAGAAGGTTAGGGAAAAATAGGCTAACGCGTAATTGCTGTTTCAGTCTTTCCTTACTCATCAGTACACCTAAGGTAGAGATTATTGGTAGAATGTGCACATATCAAGAAGTGAAATAAAAACAGTTGAGTTAATTTTGTGTGAGCTTCCCACTGTTCTGGTAAGAATGAAATACAAATGCATATACAAATTGTAAAATAAGAATTATATAATTTTGGTGATTCTTCATATGAGTTTAAAACACATTACACAATATCAAGATGAACGGTAAAATTCATACTAATAATTTAAAATTTTAATTTTTCTTAGTATAGGATGGCATTAAATAGCAAATAAACAACACTACGTCAAGTTGAGAGAGATCATGGAAGAAAGGAACAAGCATTTCAGTAACCTTAACAGCACTTTTTCCTCCTGCTTTCAGAATAAGGGGTTTTGCATTTTCATCTTGCACTGGACCATGCAAATTATTCAGACAGTCTTGCTCAAGATATCTGGGACCCAAGAATTCATTGCCTAAAGGGTCCTTACCCATTTTCCAGACTTTTTCCCAGATGCATCCCTCTGAGGGCAGACAACATCATTTCTCTGCACACTCCTAGGTGAAGGAGTGCCCAAGAGGCAGTTGTTGGCACAGCAGCAGAAGGAGCTTGAACTTGCAGCTGGAGTATTCACTACACGCCACTAAGTTTGGGTTGTTACGTGACAATGGAAAACAAAACCACATATATTGTCTTATTATTTTGTTTCCCCGCACTAAACTCTGAATACCTGTGGCACTTTGTTCACTGTGTATTCCCAACTACAGCAGTTCCTAAAATAACATTATTTTGTTAAACTTCTTTTCATTATAACGTGATGAGATGCTGTAGGAACTTAATCCTCGTTTATGTCAATTAACCTATGGTCAAATTGGTTTTGTTATTCATCATTTCACTTAAAGACGCAGAATCTATCAACATTAAGTGAGGGCTTACTGTACAAGCTCAGAGCCTGACCCATAGTAGGCACTTAATAATGAATGAGTGAATGAATAAACCTGAGTAGCAAAATCCCTGCTTTCAGTGGTTTAAAATCTACAGTAGCAACAGACAATAATAATACAGTGAAGTTAAATTTGATAACAGATAATAAAAATTTAAAATGAGTGATTAAATAAAGATAAGATATCGTGGGCCCACAAGAAAGGCACCTAACTCAGCTTTGAAACCTTCTAGGCCAGTGGTCCTCAACTTTGGGTGAACATTAGAATTATTTAGGATTTTTTAAAGCTAAGTAATTATGATTTAATTGGGCACATCCTAGAAAAATTAAAACCAGAATACCTGGGAATGGCACCCAGATAACAATCCTTTCTTAAAAGCTCCACAGGTGATTCTGAGATGAAGCCCAAGCTGAGGACCACAGCTCTAGGCTGGGTTATGAAAGATTAGCAGAATCCAGGCAAATAGTGGCGAGAGCAGCCTGGGTGGGACGATGACATAATAAGAGGAAAAAAGGTGGGTTGGAGAGTAAGTAACTTCCTTAAATTCTTGGAGCCTCATTGGTCTCATCTGTAAAATATGGCTAAGAATATTTAGCTTCTGGGTTGTTAAGGGTTAAAGAGATGATTCCTATAAAGTGCTCGGTTCATAAGGGGTCCCCTATAATATATAATTTAGAGTTTTTGTGTGCTAGGTTGTTGATGGTTTGTTTTTCATGTGGATTGTTTGGAATGTAGGGAATCTGTTACCAAATCTGTGAGTGTTTCTCCAAGGAGGCAAGGGCACCCCGAAGGGCTCCTTCAAAGTGCTATGTGGAAGCCGAAGCTAAACTTTTCTCCCAAGGCCTAACAGGTCTTTGACTTTTTCTTGATTCCTGGTGGCAAGCTTCCTTGTTATTAATAATTATGCTCTGCTCCATTTTTATTGTTTCTCCGTGCCAACTTGATTTTTCAATCCATCTCCTCTGCTTCAGCCCAATGCATTCCAGCTGTGTTCTTAATAGGAAACAAGAAAGAATATTTCCATCCCCTTTTCTCAATAGCCTGAAGGACTCTGTCATGTCTTCTTTTGGTTTGGGGTCCCAGGATGGGGCTTAGGCATTTCAGAGATTTCAGAAAGTTGAGTCTATATGAACGAGCCTGAGTGCATGGATGTCAGGAAACAATTTATGCTAAATCCTTCCATCCAAACATTCTAGGATTCAGTGATTGAGCTGGACCAGCCCACAGCTAAAGGGCTGAGCTGGATGCAGACTACCGCGTAGGCCAACATGGCCCTTAAGTAGAGGCAGTTAGTGCAGTGCTTCTCAAGCTATCTGTGGTCAAAGATTAGATATTTAAAAATATTTCCAGCCTATAGCAAACCAATACTTTTATAAAAATACAATGAAACTAAAATGCCAGAAAAATAGAAAAGAGAAACAATGACAAAAAATTCAACTCTGTTTTGTTAGATTCAACAAACATTAAATTACATTTTGCTTCAATAAATATAATCAAAGCAAATATAACATGAAAAAGAAAAGAATTACAGAAACCATACATGTTTATGAAAGTATACATATAGGTGATTAATATAATCACTATTACATCTAATTTTTGTTATCCCACAATCACGATTAAACAAAAGTTGAGTGAAGTGGCAATTCTCGATATTAAATGTTTACATACATTTTGAACAAACAATGTATATATCAATATTTGAAGTTTTGATGTAACAAATGAGCTTGCTTCTCGCTTGTTAATTAATCTTTACACCACTACTCACAGAGCATAATGCATATCTAAAATGTTTCTTTGTTTCGTTTCAATAATATTCATAGTAGAGAGACCAATCTTACGTAAGTGTGGTAAGGGAAATAGAAGAAGATATTTTAAGGCACTTTCAGCAAGCTCAGGATATTTGTGTTTAGCTTTTATCCAAAATGAACTAAGCAATACTGTATTTTCAAAATTCATCTTCACTCTTTCATCAGCAGCTAGTTCTAACAATCTTGTAAAGTATAATTGAATTTAAATTACCTTTTTTATGAAAGAGATGGATTAAAGTTTCATGAATTTCCTGCGTGTGAATTTTTTTGAAGGACAAGAAAATTCTAAGTGTTCTATCAGATTTGTAAGATATTCAGAGAAAACAGTTTACAGATATGCAAGATTAAGATAGCAGTAAGATTATGGACTATGTCATATCGACCTGTAAAACTTTTGTTTTTCCCAGATTCTAATTTTTGTCTTGGTTTTTTAGATCTTATCCACCATTGAAAACATGCTGCACTATGTCTTTGCATGGGATAAGTACAAAGTATAGATAAAAAAAATATACTGAAAATATTATCAAACTGACTGTCTAATTCACCACTTAAAAAAATTGGGTTAAGTTGGTTTCATATCTTGCCTAAACACTGAGAGTTTATTCTGCAGTTCAGACATTCTAGACAGAACTTTCCTCTTGATTATCATCACACCCAGCATGTAATAATCATTGTTTATGTCTAACTTCTATGTTATCACAAAATCTAGAGAATAATCTGAAATGTAATGCATTAGCTGTTATGTAATTCTCAGATTTTAGCATGTCAGTCAGCACACTGTTTAGTTCAGCTGACATTATTTTTGTAGCAAGAGTATCTTGATGAAGGAAAGTGCAGTGATTTACATTCTGGGGACACCTTAATCTGAGTACCTACTCAAAATGTTTTCTTGTAATTGCAGCTGAGCCATCAGAATATTACTTCTACATGAAACCTAAATTTTAAGCCACATTTATTTATTTATTTATTTTACTATTTTTTGCAATATATATTTTTATTGAATTTATTGGGGTGACATTGGTTAATAAAATTATATAGGTTTCAAGTGTACAAGTCTATAATACATCATCTATATATTGCATTGTGTATTCACCACCCAAAGTAAAATCTATTTCTCTCACCGTATATTTGATCCTCTTTACCCTTTTCTACCTCCTTCCTCCCCTGTTCATTTGTTTCTTTCAGTTTTATATTCCATATATAAGTGAAATCATATGGTTCTCAACCTTTTCTGTCTGACTTGTTTTGCTTAGCATGATTATCTCGCTATCTAAACATGTTGTCACAAATGGCAGTATTTCATTTCTTCTTATGACTGAGTACTATTCCATTGTATGTATGTACCATGTCTTTATTCAATCATCTATCAAAGGGCACTTCGGTTGCTTTCTCTTGGCCACCGTGAATAATACTGCTATGAACATCAAGGTTCATATATCTTTGAGAGTGTTTTCAAATTTGGGGGGTAAATACCAAGAAGAGGGATCGCTGGGTCATATGGTGATTCTATTTTTAATTTTTTGGAGAAAGCTCCATACTGTTTTCCACAGTGTCTGTACTAATTTACATTCCCACCAGCAGTGTACGAGGGTTCTTTTTTCCCGCACAATGTCTCCAACACTTGTTATTACTTGTCCTGTTGATGATAGCCATTATAACAGGTGTGAGGTGATATCTCATTGTGGTTTTGATCTGCATTTCCCTAATAGCTACTGAAGTTGAGTATCTTTTCGTATGTCTATTGGCCATTTGTATGTCCTCTAGGGAGAAGTGTCTATTCAGGTCCTCTGTCCATTTTTTTGATTGGATTGTTTTTTTGTTGTTATTGACTCATATGAGTTCTTTGTATATTTTGGATATACAGCACAGTGCTAGTCATGTTTTCAGCAATGAGGTTGAAAAACCAATTCTTCCTTAGTATTTCCATCATATTAAAATTGTACATATGCTAAAAATTGCTATATTAATATTCCTTAATGATATCAAGTTTCAATAGAAAAGAAAACACTTTGCAAGCTTTATGTTTTCTATGAGCTGGTCTTCCATAAAGTAGCCTGTTCCTGTTGCAAAGTGATATGGGAGCTACCTGCTTTGCCACCAATTCGCCCAACATTTCCAAGCAAATATCTGTGTGGTGTCTTTCTAGAATGCCTTGGCAATTGTATATGGCTTCTTAGTTTTAGCAAACTGAAGGGCTACTTTATAAGAAGCCTGCACAGCACTGTTTATATATGAAAAATTGAATATCTGCTTCTGTTGACTTTTTATTTCAATAAATAAAGTCTTCCTTTCCAAGACTTTTATTTCTGATTTTTAACTTATTTCTCTATGTTTGGTATGTAAATGCTGCTTACATTTCTATATTTTTATTGCTTCTATTAGCTAGACAATTTCTGCTAGTCATATATTCTGTTTTAAGCACTTTATCATCAGTTATGGCTACAAACTTGACCTCACCATTTGAAGGAAAATACTTCTGAAAAAAGCTAGTACAAACTCTTTTGTTCTTTATTTTTCAGGACTTAACTTTGATCAGCATCGTTTGGTTTACTATGACTGCTGCAATCAGCAATGATTTGTCTTCTTGACAAAAAAAGTCCAGTGAAGCTTATTTTGCCAAATGTAATTCAACATTAAAATTTGCTTCCTTAATTTACTTAATAACGTTAATCTCTAAAAATTAAAACATTGTAAAAATAAAAAATTATTAGAACAAATAAATTCCTAAATTGCCTCTGACTTTCATATACCCTAAAGTTACAGTCAACAAAATAATCCTAAATTATGATATATTGTAATGCATTCTTACTGTGTATGTCTTGTGTGCAGCTTTTACCACATGTAACTCACTAAGCGAGTGTGACATCATCCAAGCTGGTCCATGCCCTGTTCAATAAGCCAAGTCCACTGATGTACTTTTTCTTGGATGTTGCAGCAATGTCAAATTGTAATAGAAGTTTCCAAATGCTTACTCTCAATTTCACTTATCTCAACCATGACAAACAATTCATGGAACAGCATTACTCTGGGGATTACTCTTTAATGTACAGGATTTGGAGTCTAGAGAGATCTGATTTCAAAACCAATTTTTTTTACTTACCAGCTACGTGACCATGGGCAAATTCTGCAACCTCCTTTGCAACCTTCCCTTCTCTAAAATGGAGATAATAATGCCAATCTCAAAGCATTGTTACAAAGACGAAACAATGAATTTATATATTTGTTCATTGAAAAATTGTTTATTAAACCCCCACTATGTGCCAGAAACTGTTCTAGAATCTTGAGTTACATCAATGAACAAAACAGACAACAGCGAGAGAGACAACAATAACAACAACAACAACACAGCAAATAAGTAAATGATAAAGTATGTTAAAAGGTGATGAGTGTTATGGAAAAAGTACACAGTAGAGTATGGTAAGGGGAATCAAGAGTGCTGAGTAGGGGTTGGGGATTAGGTTGCAGTTTCAACAGTGTGATCAGGAAAAAAATTCAATTCGATAATGCAAGCAGAATCTCTAGTATAGGGCCTAGTTAGTATTTAGTATATGGTAGCTTTTATCCTAATTAGTTCATGATGACTTAGTGTTGCCCTTTGGGAAGCTAAAATGTCTTTATTTGGGGGTGCTTATTACAAATGAGTGTGAGCACAGAGGTATGCATGCACACACACCCACACACACAGTCTCACATTTGCATGCTCACATACTCACATGCCAAAGACATTTTATTTAGAGTCAGCCAGCTCTTCCTAGAGCATATCTTCTATTTGCATTCATGATCATTTGGGGGCCCAGATAAATGGAAGTTAGATTGGTTTGGGGGTAGAATAGAATAAAACGTGAAGATAAATTTTTGCTGATTAACCTAGAGGAAGCGTCAAAAGGCTAAGGCCAGCATTTGATTCCACCCCAATTCTCTGTGTGTCTAATCTGACTGTTTTCATCCTACTTTGTTAAAGTGTCACTGTCTCTTTTGATCCTGCAAGATGGATTACATTTGGCAGAAGCCATGGGAGAAAGTATATCAGAGAAGTGAAAACTGTTGTCATCAACTAACCTTCACAGTCAATGTTTCTTGGAGATTCAAGTGACCTTCACTGCCTTTTCAAAAATAACTTACGCCTCTGAAATTGTACACACAGTGTGATAAAACTTGCATGAAATAAAAAACAGTATAGATATCTACAGAAAAAATGGTTATTTTAGAATGATGGGATTATGGGAATTTTCCTGTTTTCTACAATCAGTATGTATTTTTTTATTAATCAGAAACAGCCAATATGTGTTATTAAAAAAAATAGAGAAATAACCTACTCTTACTAATACAAGGAGGCTTGTTTTTTTGTGCTTTCATTTTCATCATAGGGGAGGTGGAGGAGTGGAATTTATTGGTTTGGGGATTGTTTTGAGAATTTCTCTTTTGGATTTTATCTCTGCATTCTCGGAAAAACTCTATGTGAATTTACTACTCAAACTGCTTTGCTGTTTTATTATTAGACCATCCTCCTCTAAACTGGGCCGGAAATCAAAGGCCCATCCAGATAAGAATCTCCACAATGTGCATTTTCAGAGCAAGTCAGAAGCTGCTTTGTTTTAACACTCAAAGAAAGCTTTTGTATTTTCAATTTCAAGTGCTCTGCTGTAAACCAACAGTCTATATAGATTATACAAAAGGGTCAGATGTTGGTTTGAGCTGGTTTCTGAGGGGAAAAAAACACCATTGAGAAACAGCAAGTGTTTAAACAATGAACTGACAGCTGCCGGTCCATTAGATCCCTCCATAGGCCAGCTCATACTCTTTCCAATTTCACTCTGATCTGTAGATACAACTCTTCATGGCTGAGCTGGTGGTGATGGGCTATGTTCCAACAATACCTGCACTTATCAGAGCAATACCTTTTATCAGAGGACTCTCACATAAAGTTCTTTATAAGAAAGAGAAACAGTGCCAGCTTGGAAAGAGAGAAGAAAATACATACCTATTTCAAGTTCTGTAGTGGCCATTTAAGTATTTATAGAATTAGAACTAAAAACTTTAAGTTTTGATTTATAATATATTCTCCTGGCCGTTCTCAGGAGTGTCAGGATCCAGTCTTAGCTGAAGTTTAATCCAAATAGTTAAGCCTCATAGTTTGTTAAATTAAGTGTAAATTAATTTAACGATGGTGTCTGCCTTTTTAAAAATGCCTTTCCAATGATAGGCTTAAAGAAGCAACGTAAAAGAATATTTTCTTCAGCTTCTGCTTCAGAAACTACATCCTCTTAATTTTCTCTTTACTGGAGTCAGTTGTTCATGATCTTCAGCCCTTTGGAACAGCAGAGGGGTTTGGTCCTGGGTTTCCTAGGAGGAGAGTAAAAAGTCCTAGGTGAGGACAAGCCTTTGATTCTTTGTGTTAAGGTTTTTCCTCACCTTTGATTTGATTCTTTGCTGAATCGTTCCTTTCCTTAGGTCCCTTAGAATGTCTTCCTTTGGAATCTCTGGTTTAGAGTTTTGGTTTAGGCCCACTGCCTGTCCTAACCACATCTCAGATTTTCCAAATCTTGACTGCTTATTCAGTTCTTAACTCTATTACCTTCTCTCATCTCGGATTCTTAATAACTGTGCCTCTGCTTTCCTAGATAGAACAAACCTGCAGTGATCTGTGCCCAGGCTGAACCTAACTATGTTTTAGCTCTACCCGTTTGAACCGAGCAGTTAGTTCAGCCAAATAGTCAATTCAATTTACATTCTCCAAATCACTTGCACTAGTTCTTTAATTCAATGGGTTTACTTTTTTTGTAAGCAAATTTTGACTGCACTAAATGATCAAGTCAAAATGGAATATTGGTCATGTCACAAACAGCCTCTTTTTTTAGCTATTTTTTTTCCCCCGCAAGAATAGTGAGTCAGTTTGGTAGATGTAGGAAATAGGCATTTTTAATTTTATAGTTTCAAGCTTCATATTTTGACCCCAAAGCAGAAAGAGGCTGCTCCATTTTATCAGATTTAGTGGGAAATAGTTAGCAATACTTAATATGAACACCAAAGGAAACTTAAAATTGATGCTTTGAGGCTTGCAGTAATTTGTCCATTATCTACAACTCTCTATCTAAACCCCAGTGCGTGCAGTCTATTCCATTTAATAGGTATTGCTGTTTGGATTCTCTTCCCTCAGGACAAGTGTAAATGCCTTGAGACTGGACATGTCCCACTCATATTTATACCTTTTACGATACCTGGCACCAAATTCTGTGCCCAGTAAGTCCCCAACAATCACTGAATTGAATTGAATTCATGACTAACCTATAAATGGAAAAAACTTACACTGAAAAATATAAATTCACAAACCCTTTTTAGGTGGTAAATATTTATATAGCACAGGAATGAAGGAGGATGTAAATAATATCTTAGCGGAAGTGCCTTAAAAGAACCTTAAGGGGGCCTTTAACCACTAAGAAAAGATTGATGTCATATCACCTTGACTATGGGGAAAAAAATCAAAATAGGTTTAGTAACCAAACAGCCCCTTTAAAAGTTAAAGCTGCTACTAAATAAATCCAGCATAATATTTTTACCAAAAAAGTCATAAGGCATTGGATGGCAAAATAACATTAAAAGATTCATTAGACTTGCTTAAGCCATATGAAATGAGATGGACTAGGGAGCAATTTTATCTGGACATTGGAGGCATCCGGCCTTCTCTGTATCAGACAGAAACATTCAATCCAATGAGATAAATGCAAACACTGCAAAACATTCTCTATGTATCATCAGACTACAGAGCAGCATAAGTTATAAAAAAAATGCTGAACAAAGTCTGAAGTACTACCACTGTCAAAATGCTGACATTGATTTTATTCACTTCTTGAGATCTAAATTGGAAAATCAAAAAGGATCAGATTGAACACAGGTCTTTATGATATACTATAATCAAAGACAATATAGGGCTAGGACTACAATGCATAATGGAAGATCTCAAAGGATGGAATTTGCTGATTCTGGGATGGAGGAATGAGTTGCCATTATCAGAACGAGTTTTGTTCTACAACTTAGTGATTTATTACTCATGTTGCCAATTCACAGATCATTGTCATGTCACTCAGACAAAGAAATATGAAGCTTTGTAAAGAATAAATAAGGAAAAGGAAAGACCCAAACCCACAACATTATGTGCAAATAAAGAGAGAAAACTAATTTGCTATCAAATGGCTTTTACCTTCACTTAAATACAGAGGCACAAAGAAGCAGTTCTTCCTTGTGTTTATATATAAAAGCAGAGTTACTTAAAAATTTTAAGAAATTAGCTTTCTTAGAGAAATGTATTTATAGAGAAGTCAAAATGGAGTTGACGAGCTCAAGTTTGGAAGGTCCGCTTCCTTTGTCAGATGATTCCCCTGTTAATTAACGTACTAGGTCCAGGGTCAATAAACTCGCTCAGGGCGAGATCTGACTGACCTGCAGCCTGGTTCTGTACTTCCCCAGGGCTGAGTGGTTTTGACATTTGTAGATGGCTGAAAAAAAGTTTTTTAAAGAATAGTATTTCCTGATGTGTGAAAATTACATGAAACTCAGAATTCAATGGTCATGAATAAAGTTTTGTAGGAACACAGCCACACCCATGTACTTACAGATTGTCCATGGTGGCTTTCACGCTAACGGCGGAGGTGAGTAGTTGTGAGAGACCATGTGGCGTGAAAAGTCTAAAATATTTATTATCTGGCCCTTTATGAAAAAGTTCAGCAAACCCTATATTATATTATGAATGACATATGTATTTAAACCCAGAAAGAGTACATGTTTAGGTAGAGGCTGGGACTTCATGTGACTTTACATCTGAAAAAAAAAATTATCCTGTGCAGATACGCAGATGCACTTGCCTCTGTTCACACACATGTGGGACAGCTACAGATGACCTGTAAGGATAGCTAATACAGCTCATGGATGCTTTTGATGGAAGAGTGAATTCACTTATTACTTAGAGAGCTAATTATGAGAGAAGCTTATAATTCGGAACAAAGCCTGTTTTTTGTTTTTTTGATTTTTTTTTTACTTTGTTCTCTTTATGACTGGAATAGATGGGCTGCATTTGACTGAGCTATTTCATAAAATTCTAGACCTGTACAGCAAGGAGGAATACCAAGTTTAGGTCTTTCTAAATTTAAATATATTGAATATAACCAGTACCAATGAGAACCTAATTATTCTTAGAAACTTGAAACATTAACAAAAAATTGCAGCCTCCTTGGCACCATCTCACTCCCATATCCCAGAATACATGCTAGGTTGTATGTTTTCTGATACTTGAGGAATGGCCAGAGAGAAAATGGAGCATGCACAGGAAAATATATTGTTGAATTTTCTGGTTATGGCTTTTTTTTTTTTTATTTTAGACAACTCGAGTGTAAATGTAATCCTGACCTTTAAACACCCACACTATGATGTGTGAAAAATATACAATACAAGCAATAAACAACCAGCCAAGCATTATATTTCTAATTTAGTCTGCTACTGTCTTAGAGCATGTTGATTTGCTAAATATAATTTGTAGCATTGCTATTGGGCAGAAGGCCACTGTCCAGAAACAGGCTCTCTAATTAAAACTGTCCCATAAAATCTCTTTCATAAAGAAACAAATACGTTTAAAAAATTTTTACTTGTGTACATGAATGATCTTGAGAATAAAAACTAGTACGATGTAATATATAAATCAGTGGATAATATGGAATGCCAAGCTATTTTTATTGGAACTTTATCAGGTTGGGATATTGCAATGTCTTTGTGCGACCCAATAACTTAAGAGGCAAGTGACCTTGGGAAACAAGGAAGAGAAGCATTCTATTGTTCATGAAGTTTGGAAGGAGGTTTATGCCTGCAGGGCTCTGCACAAAGTGCTCCTAAAGAGCATTTCTTCTGTCACAGACCTTGTGGTTGATTACCAAAAAGGCTACAAATTCCTCCCATCTCTGTAGGTATGCCCTCTGTTAAAGAAAAAACCAAAAGCCCAAAATGGCATCACTTGTGCTATAGCTCATGATACCAAACCTAAATTTAATACCTGACCTAATTGCTGTTTCGACCTCTCCCAGAAACATAGTCTTAGTCAACCACTCTGGAATTTTCTGGTCAAACACCTATAAGGTAATCTGTCAAACAGGCCTTCTCCACTCCCCGTGAAAGAAGAGGCAGTATGCATGATACAAACCCTTGTTTCCTCTCCCTACAAGAAGTTGTCCTGTTCTAAAAATAATCCTTTTTTTCTTTTTCATTAATAGCTCCCTTGCTCCACTCTTCTTCCTATAAAAACTTTCCATTTTGTACAAGCCCTAGTAGGAGCGCCCTTCTATTACTAGACGGAATGCTGCCCTATTCATGAATCGCTTAATAAAGCCAATTAGATCTTCAAATTTACTCGGTTGAATTTTGTTTTTTAATAGCCCTTTACAAGTTAACTTTGCTGCTCCTCCCATCAAGAGGTGGAATCTATTTTCCCACCTCTTGCGTCTGGACTTGGATATGGGTCAGTAGCAAAGATGAAAGAAACAGAATCTTGATTAGTCCCTACCCTTTGGAGTTTGCCATCTCTAGGTGCTCTTTGCAACCCTGAGTCCACCATGTAAAGAACCCCAGGCTAGCCTATTGGGCTCCATAAAGCAAAGATGAACCTTCCCAGCTGAGGCTCCTTAGCCCAACCAAGTGAGCTACCAGACAAGCGAGTGAGATCATACTAGGCAGCCCAGACCAGAAGAACCTCTCAGCTGGTCCACAAAATTAGGAGAATTAATAAGTGCTTATTATTTTAAGCTACTAAATTTTGGAGTGGCTTGTTGTGCAGCAAAAGCTAGAGTAGGTGCTGGAGTAGTGGACCCTGAGTGGTTCCTGTGTTTATGGGGTCTGGGGTTACCCTGGGTAAAATGGGGTAATGAAAAGTCTTAGGGGACCTTTTTGGGCTGGCATCCACCTCTCTGAAGGGTCTTATAAATTCTCATTCCTTTGCATTTCCTGCTGGTCTGGTGGAATGGCTCAGGTCCATGAAGTTGGGGAAGCCCCTAGAAATCCCCCACCAGTTGAGAGTTTTTTTTACTCCATAGCCACTAAGGGTCCTCTGACATTTACATATGTCTCCTGGACTTGTTCTGACTCTAGTGAGAATCTTTGAGATAGTCACAGAAGCTCCAAAGACAGGGACAAGGACAGACATCTACACTATAGGCTCAAGAGGTAGGATGGTGCCAGGCTCTCTGAAGGCAAACTGTACTCATGAAGCAGAGGTTTGGCACTCCTTAGAGGAGAGGCGATCTCATTGATGGCCCAGGTTCTACTACATTCCCAACAAAATAAATAACTTCACTTTTCTGGATCTCAGTTTCCAAATCTATGAAGTGGGAAGAACTGAGTTGAATGGTATTTACTGTCTTTGCTGAATTTAGCAGTCTTTCAGAATTCTCTCCCGGACTTTGGACCATGTCCTTTTCCATCCCTCACTTCTGTTGACTCTGTACTGTCATCCCCTCTCCCAGAGTTGTGATTTTGAGAGAGAAGTTAGGCTGATCCACTTCAGGATAAAGATAAGGGCCATGAACACAGATTCTACTCAGAGGTCATCTAACTGATGTTAAGTGACTTCTCTCAGGGGGATTTTAGTGTGAGTCTGGCCGAAAAGGACTTAGTAGAGCAATTGTTGGAGGTGGGAGAGGGACCAGCCTAAGAAGAAGCCTGAGAAGAGGGTTTGATTTGTTGTGCTCCTTGTAAATAATTTCCCATTCATAGATGATCTCTGTCTCTCTCTGTCTCTCTGTCTCTCTGTGTCTCTGTCTACCCAAGTGATCAACTGGATTTTGCAACAGCAGGCAAAGCCTCCAACCTATCAGTTTACTTAATTCATTTTCCTCTGTGAGTTCTGTTTTCTTAACAAAATTGCGGTTTCTATGTGGTATCAATAGACTACTCTCAGTTAATATACAAGGGTTTTGTTTTGTTTTGTTTAATGGGGTAAGGGAGTAAGGGAGTCAAAAAATCAACAATTAAAAACATCACAATTTAGCTCAGGGCTTAAGTATGTTATACTGAATGCTTACAAACTAGTCCCTGTATGGAACCTACCAATGGTTTCCCAACAGCCAGAAAGTGGCTTTTGGATGTCCTTTTTGCTGACTTCAGTTCCCACCATTCTCTCCATCACTCAGCCCTACTTGCTGTTCCTAAAATATACCAAGATTGTTCCCACCTCATGGCCTTTGCTCTGGCTATTATTCCCTGTGCCTGGAATGCTCTGAACCCAGGTCTTCTTGTGATTTACTGCTCCACTGGGAACCAGGACTTTTCAAATTCTCTATGATGTTCTAATGTGCAGCCAGGGCTTAGAATAACTGAGCTAGAGTGTCATTTAAAATCAAAGCTCCTCAAACTTAAATATGGGTGTAAACCACCTGGGAATGTTATTCCAATATAGATTCTGATTCAGAAGTGGGAAAAGGCTGGAGACTCTGCATTTCTAACTCCCAGGTGATGCTCATCTCTCATCTTTATGGTGAGTTCCCTAAGACCAGAGAATATACCCCAATTTGTGCCAACTGTGAAATAAGCACCCTGTGAACATCTGCTGACCAAAAGCTTCACAGTTGCCACAGCTTTCTTTTATGGCCCCATGACACCACCAGTAGGCTCTGGTGACCTAAAATAAGACTGGATATGTTACTTAATCAAGATATCAGGCTCTGTAATGTATATATGGATGTTATAAAAGGACTTTATGTTGGGTAAACATTTTGTATTAAACTCTTACATTCTAGAGCCATAACGATTTTATTCTGGACCAAGAATGAAGCTTTCATCTCTCCTGCTATGATAAAATGGGATCTCATTCTTTAAATCTTTCCTATGGCTATTATTATCCCCTCAGTTCTGCTTGGTTTGACATGGAGTGAGGTAGACTTCAGCCAGAGAGATTTTCTGAGGGAAAAAATGGGAAAGTAAAGATACTGCTTTCCTTTTGGTCTCCAATATCCTCTGTGTGATCATAAATAGCACTGATTCCTGACATCCATACCACATAACTAGATTTCCAAGTCTTGGTTCTGTCAACAACTTCATCAATTGCTGTTATAGCATTTTCTTCTGAAGTCTTCTTTGTGCCACTTTATATATCTTCTCTGCCTAGAGTGTCCTCACCCAAAAGACATCCCTTAGGCACTCCATTTAGTCACCCGTTAAATCCAAAGTGAAGTTGCTGCTGGTCTTGCCCCATCTTGAACCAGCAGAGAAGAGAATTTAATTTCAGGGGCTGCATCTTCTCTCTTCCCTAGAGGATAAGAGAATGGAATTTCTTCCTAATGAGGTTAACAGGGATATTGTGGTTTCAGGGTTTGCTGACAGGCTGAAGATTTATCTTCTCCATTCTTTTTCTTGACTCTGAAGAGAATTGCAGACATAGAATCTGCAGTGCCTCTGGGTCACTTGGTAATTTAAAATTGATGACTTGGAAAGAAAATGGAGATAAAGACGCTGTCCTGGGATGTGTCCTTTTATAGAGAGGCATTGTAATTTGGGGGGTGATGTTCTCTCATGCAACTTGTTTGAAAAAAATCACAGTGATTTAGGAATGTACTCTGATCAATGAGTTAATCAGCCATAATCAATGAGTTAATGGCCACCCTTTCTGACTAGAGAGACAAAGATGTACAATTTACTGATCACAAAAGGGGAGTGCGAGATTGCTAATTAAAATCTTTAAAGTACAATAGTGTTTGCTTTCATCCTACAACACTCAGAACCAGACAAAAGTACTATGCTGTTAGAAGTCAAAACAGCTGTTACCTTGGGGTGGGGGTTAGTGACTGGCAGGAAGCATAATGGGTGCTTTCTGGGGTTGTGGTAATGTTTAATTTCTTGATTCTTTTGCTAGGGTGTGTTTGCTGTGTGAAATTTCATTGACTATATTCTTATGATTTGTGCACTTTTTTGGTATACCATACTTCATTAACAAGTTTACCAAAAAGTATCTGCCAAATATAAATACTTTTTTAAATCAAATTTTCTGTTTATGAATACCTCATAAGTTCAAGAAATAGGTGTCTGAAAATGTATTTAAAAATCAGTTGTTTGATTAAAGGACAGATCCCCACTCCTCCAGAATTCACATTTTCCCACTCAGACTTTAGTGCTGTGTGTGTTATTCCTGTTCCTGATTCTAACAGTTTTGCTTTGATTGTGCTTAATGCTGGAAAAGCCATGACTTGCAAGGAGCTATAACCTTAACAGTCTTCTTTATTTCACTGACGAATTATATCTTAGATACATGCTTTTATTGAAATATGTAGCCTTCCATCAGTTAGTCACCGAAAGGCTCCAGATCTCCGTGACAGGCTCACTATCAACACCTGCAGGACAAAATGAGGGACCCTTGCGATCAAGCCTAGTGCTTCCCGGATACTAATGAAGTTTCCACACAGTGGAGCAGGCTTTGCTTACCAAGTTAAGGAATGAATCAAAATGTGCAGACAGATTAATACTGGTACCTGTGTTACTCCCTAAGAACAAAGCAGATAGACTAAATGAATACTTGTTTTTTTTTTCTCCCTGTTGTAAATTTATTTATTTAATTTCTGGGATGTGTATATCTTCACATGACTCATGAATCACAAAGTACAAAAAAATATACAGGCAATAGTATTTCTCCCACCTCTGCCCTCCATCAGTCAGTGTTCACTCCCCACATCACTGTTGATGGTGTCTTTGTATCTTGCAGAGACTACTAGTATATATGCAAATAAAATTTGAAAATATCAACAAGAGGATTCTATGAGGCTTCTCGGATCACTAATAAATCCCTGTTTTAGGACCTTGCTACTCAAAGCGTGGTCCATAAATCAGCAGCATGAGCATCACTTGGGAGCTGGTTAGAAATGCAGACTCTCAGGCCCCAGCCCAGACCCACGAACCAGAATCTGTGTTTTAACAAGATCTCCTGGGGATTCATAGCACCTTAAAGTGTGAGAAACAACGCTTTAGGGGAAAGAGACCTTAAGGAGTGTCAAGATGCTATGTTACAAAGGTACCCAACTTATCCCCAAGGAGTTCTTTGTTTTCTGGAGGGAAAGTTAATTCATTATATTCTCATTATCCTTGTCACAATGTCCTCAGAGGTTTTACTCTTGTGAATGTATGAAATGATGTGCAAGTATCTGGGACAGACACTTATGGCTTTCTGAATGCTTGCCTCTGTCTCCTCTATCTCTAGTATTTTAGGACTTTTGCCTGAGCACGTCTGGACCAGAATGTTGGTGACATGGCCCCAACAAGGAGTTGGTCAACCCCAAGGCCTGCCTATCAGAAGAATTTGGTAAGTTGCTGTCTTCCTAGTCATCTTTCCACAAACTCCTTATCTTGCTGTTCCCCCTCCACACCACACATATTGCTGACCTCTACTTGCCTTCCTTTATGCCTTGGCCCAGTGCCCTCAGTTGGAGGTAGCACCAGAGTTCTTCCCAGCCACCATCTTCATCAACCTTTATCATTGATCTGGGTAGTTTCTCTTGGGTTCAGGAATCCTACGTACAGACCTCAGACATATTGTCCTGTTCCAACCTGAGGATCTGGAGCCACAGAGTTATCAATATGAGAAACAAAGGAAAGAAATTGCTTTAAAATTCTCATTGCTTTTTAGAATAAAAACATAATGACATTGTTTTTGACTTTTAGTGAAGTGAAGAAATTGCAAGTGTTGGTTACCTCTTGCATTTGACACATGACCTTCTTTTTGCTAGTTGAGTCTGTTGATGAGAGACATTTTTTGCACTGGTGTATCCTGGTATCTCCAAGAAGGGACATAGTGAAACCTGACACACTTTCTCACTTCCTTTCCTCTACTTTTCCAAGTTCTTTCCTCAAGAGATGTAGATATTACACAGAAAACACTGTTATGCTACTTATCTGTTCACCTCTATTCTAGATTGCCTGCAAGTCACAGTCCGATGCTGAGGACTTTTTCTAATGATTTAAAACATTTAAAAAAGTTTATTGTGGTAAGAACACTTAACATGAAATCCAGTCTTTTAACAAGTTTTTAAGTATATAGTATGTTATTGTTGACTATAGGTACAACGTTGTACATTAGATCTCTAGAGCTAATTCATCTTGCCTAACTGAAACTTTACGCCTGTCAAATGGGTTTTTATTAAATTATAATATAATGGCAAAAAGTGCACATATAATAATTGTAAAGCTCAGTGAGGTTTCAAAAACTGATCACAGCCATGAAACCAGCACCCAGATGAAAAAACAGAACCTGTCCAGCACCTCAGAAGCACCTCACGTCTCCTGCATAGTTACCATACGCCTCCATGGGTAACCACTACTTTGACTGTAAACAGCATATTAAACTAACATTTGTATGCTTTATGTAAGTGGCAGCCGACAGTATGTATTCTTGCATCTAGGTTCCTTCCTTCGATATTATGCTCGTGAGATCCAACTGTATTGTGCGTAAAGTTGGAGATCATTCTCATTGCTGAATTATTTATCCATTTTCCTCTTGATGATTGTTTGGTGGTTTCCAGTTGGGGCTATTATAACTAGCACTGCTATGAAAATTCTTGGACATGTCTCTTCATGAAAATACATAAACTATTCTGTTGGGTACATACCAAAGATGAAAACTGCTAGATGCCGCTGCTTTTTAATGTATCAAGGCTGATGAGTTTGAACACATTAGTGCCAAAGAAGCAAGGTATGTGATTAGTCAAGTATGTGTGCATTCAGACACCCAAGTATAAGAATAGGAGCCAAAATCTTTTCTCCCCCATATGAAAAAAGAACTTTTTGCCTACCAGCAATTTCTGAGCTTTCCAAGGATGCAGTGTTGATTGCTTTAGTTTATTTTATGATTTTAATGAGATCAGCCTACTGCTGCAATCGCTTTTCCAAGCATGACACATCCTGGCTCCATGGTGAGAATTGAGTCAATTTTCAGCTGTGTGCCAGCGGCAGCTAAAAAATTGCTATTCATGATTTTCTGCTTTAGAATCTCTATCCTTGAGGGTAAATAGTGGAGGCAGGACAAACCATAAGCAGAGGAGGTGGTCATCTGCATGCTGTTGTTGGAAGCTCTGCCTGGCCCTTAAATAGCTCTGCCACAAATACCCTCTTCATAGAAGACCTAGAGCCCCTACCATGGTTAAAAGCTAGCATTTTAGCCTAGACCACTGAGGCAGAGGAGATGCCTCTGGAAGGCTACTGCTGAAATGTACCGTTTTCCTACAGGGAGAGGGAGGATATTTAGCTGTCTCCCATAGAGTTAATAAGTCATAAACTTGGCAGTCAGGAGAAGTCAGTGCTTGGGGCACAGGAAGAAAGGGTTTTACTGAGGCAGCAAGGCTAGGAGACTGCAGCAGTGGAGACTTTAGGGAAGGAAAGGAATCTTGGACCAGTGGTAAGAAGAGCCTAGGCCTGGAGGGGACGCATGGGGAGGCCCACTGGACCCCCTAGAACAGAGGTTTACAAACTCCGGGCCATGGACCGGTACTGGTCTGTGGCCTGTTAGGAACAGGACCACATAGCTGGAGGTGAGCAGTGAGTGAGCAAAACTTCATCTGTATTTGAAGCTGCTCCCCAGCACTAGCATCACCACCTCAGCTCCACCTCAGATCCTCAGGCATTAGCTTCCCAAAGGTGCACTGGTCCCTGGTGCCAAAAAGGTTTGGGACCGCTGCCCTAGAAGGCAGAGCTGGGCTTAAGAGAACACCCAGAAGCAAAGTGTATGCTGAGAAGCCACTTGGATCCTTGATGGCTTGCACTTCAGATTCTCTGACTTCATCTGAGGAATTAAAAAGAAAAATGTTGATCCTTACGTTTCAAAATCTCTGCTGTTTGTACTTTCCTTATTATGCTAATCTTATTTGAATACATTTTAGTGATTTCTTGTGGGAGAGGTTAATGGGGTCATAATTTGATGCTCTATTCTCAGGCACAATCTGTTCAAGATTTTTTGTGTTAAATTTATAATATTTTTCCCTATATTCATACATATATTATATATACATACACGAATGTTGTATGCATATATACATATATAGTGTTTGAGATCATTAAGTTCTATCATAATGGTGATTTTCAGGAAGAAGAGACATATTCTTAGAGACTCACCCATACTGAATAGACTTAAAATATCTTGGTTGGTTTTCTGATTAAAAAATAATTCATACTCATAACAAATTCAAAATTTACAGAAAAAAAGTAGAAAGTGAAAGCCCTCTATACCTGGAGTGTATGTTAAAGATGCAGCAGGAGTTAGGGATGTCTATTGCTCACATTTTTTGACAATAAAGGGAATTTTTTTAAAAGAAGTATTCTGACTACTTCTTAAACAACAACATCAAATACATGTATTAAGTACATTCTCTATTGCAAATGTCCTGCTTGTCCATTGAATGTGGTGGGCCTTCTGGGGAACAGAGCTTTTTTCTGGCTCCTTCTCTATCTTCCATTAAGATTTATGAGGCAAAGAGAAAGACTATGTAATGAGACAAGTCCACACATGCAAGGAAAATTTAAAAAATTAAAAACTTATAATATTGTCCAAAAGATTGTACAAGAATATTCATAATTTTTACTCTTAATAGCCCTAGACTGGCAATAATCCAAATTTCCATCCATAGGAAAATAGATAAACAAATTGTGCTGTATTCATACAATGTAAAACTCAGCAATGAAAAGGAACAAGTTACTAATCATGCAAAATTATGAGTAAATCTCAAGAATGTTTTGTTGAGCAAAAGAAACCAGAATTAAAAATATATACTATATGATTCAATCCATGTGCAGTTCTAAAACAGTCTAGTCTAATAATCTATGGTGATAAAGATCAGAACAGTGGTTGACTGGGTGGGGGTTGGGAGTGGGGGTGGGGGAGAGTGGGTAGGGATTAGCTATGAGGAACACAAGAGACTTCCTGGGATAATGGAAATGTTCCATATTTCAAATGAAGTGGTGTTTTCATGGGTGTATACATTTGTAAAAATTCATCATTGCATCTTCTTATGATCTGTGCCTTTTATTGCATATAAATTACACTTCAGCAAAAATAATTTTAAAAGAATCTCACAGAATGTGAGAGGGGGCATGTAGCATATGACTGCTGTCCGAGTTATGCTCCCTATTTCAGCCACTGCTGTTCGGGACAGTACTGATTCGCCTCTCACTGCTGCTTCCACCTTCTTTCCTAGGCCTTCTCCAAGACCACAAACATGCTGAACCCAAACTAAAGCACTGTCCATGAATTACCATCCCTGGGGCCACACTCAAGCAATGAGGATCAAGAGCCCATGGATAAATAATTCCCACTTCTCAGGTGGACAGTTCTAGAAGGTCTTCTATAGGCTGTTCAGTGGTCTTGGTGGAATCCAGTTCCTGTAAGCTGAACAAAGCTAGTTCTCCTTCCCTATCTTATGCTCCCTTAACCTTCACTCTTGCATTTTGGGATCCCCTCCCAAGTTAATGACTTGCACCCCTTTCTCAAACTCTGCTTTCTGAGAATCCCAGACTATGAAAGGCACCACAGTGGGCAGGAAAAGAAGTTGCTATGGTCCCTGCACCAGCATTTTCCTGCTTCCTTATTCCTCTCTCTTTCTCCTTTCCTTTCTTTTAAACACTCTCTGTGACTATATTTTAGGAAAAATAGAGGGGAAGGAAGATGACTTAGAGGAAGGTTAGTAAGAGAAATCTAAGACAGGAGAAGGAGTAAAGGAGAAATAATTTTATATATGTATATATTCCTTATTAAAGTGTTACTGTGGGGGCAATCTGAACTCTGGCGTTGCCCCATTAACACTGGAGATTCTCAGTTCTTTTCACTGACGAAGAAGGAATTCCAATTCAGCGACAGTTATGAGAGGTAAGATTTGTTAAAAGTATATTTTAGAAGGAGATGGGCCATGCTAAGAAAGGCTATAGCCCTGTGGAATTTTCGAGGTGAAAAGATAAAAGACATAGTAACCTCCAAGGGAGGAGAGAGTTTTCAGTGAAGAGGGCTATAATAGTGCAGAAGTGGGTAGCTCGGTTTATATTGGGGCCTCGATGCGTGGTTGCAAAGGTGTTCCTAGGTGATTGGTATGTGAGGTCATTTTGATTGATACTTGGTTGCTATGTAACTCCCTGCCTACTGCGCATGTTCTTACCAAGAATGCAGTCTGTTATAATTAGATTCATGAACTTCCAGGAATAGGAATGATGTTATAATGATGATATAATGAGGCTGAGGTTGTGGGCAGGTTAGGGTAGTACCTTCTGTGTAAGCATCTGTAGCCAGATTAAACCAAATACAGGTTTATGGCCATCCAGTCCTTTGTCTCTCATGATGCAGGAGTGATCCTTTAGCTACAAATGGGGTGTTCTTTGTGGGGGGGGGCGGGTCTCTGGGTTGGCTCTGGGCTGGGCCTTTGCTCCTTTGTTTCCCTGTCACTCATATCTGACTAACTACCTAACAAAAGCACTGTAATCTAATTTTAGAACATTTTCATCACCCCAAAAGAAAACTTTGTACCGTTAGTAGTAACTCTTCTATTCCTTCACTTGCCCCTGCTCTTTACTGCCCAGCCTCTGGCAATCACTAATCTGCTTTTTGTCTCTATAGATTTGTCGATTCTGGACATTTCATATAAATTTTGTTTAGCCAAAAGGTAGAAACAACCCAGCACCCATCAAAAGATGAATGGATAAACAAATTGTAGTATATAGGTACAATGGAATATTATCTGACCATGAAAAGCAATGAAGCTCTCATACATGCTACAACATGAATAGACCTTGAAAATATTATAATAAATGAAAGAAGCCAGTCATAAAAAGACCACATAATGTGCTGTCTTATTTATGTGAAATGCCTATTTATTTGGGTTGTTTCCACCTTCTGGCTAGCATGAATAGTATTGTATGAACTTTTGTATACAAACTTTTGTTTAAACACCTGTTTTCAGCTCTTTGGCAGTATATTCCTAGATATGGAATTGTTGAGTCATTTGGTAGTTGAGTCAATTGGGAACTCTGTGTTTAGCTTTTTGAGGAAACTACCAGACTGTTTTACAAAGTGGCTGTACCATTTTACAGTCCCACCAGTAATATATGAACACTTTGATTTATAAATTACCTTTTTCAAACCTGTTCTTTCTTCAGCTTTTTCTCAACATTTATGAGAAATACACACACACACACACACATGTGTGTGTGTATATATATATATTCATACACACACAAACATATGTATGTATATTCATATTCATCTCTCCTTTACCTCTTTCGTTCTATGTTTCTTTTACTAATCTTCTTCTAAAGTACCTTCCTTCCTCCTCTGTTTTTCCTAAAATGCAGTCCTTCCCACTGACAAAACTCCATTGGGACCATTTCAAATTATGAATGAAGTGAGATAGAGGTCAGTCTCTTTTCTCCCAGGAGATTCTTTGGTCCCTGAAGACATTACTCATCTCCTTCCCAGAAATAGCTCTGTGTTGTACCAAGTGTTGGGAAAGAGAATTTTTGCCAGGACCTAGTGATAACTACTTATAATTCGATAGGGAAATTTCACCTGTTTTTTTTTCCTCTCTCTTCTTCCCCCTCTGAATATTTTGTGTAGCTTTTTATTTTTATTTTCTTGCCATAAGAAAGTATTATTTATAACTAGAAAACATAAATCAAAGGAAAAAAAGGTAAAAGCTTTAGAAAAAAATCCCCCAGTTGTGTCTACGTAATTATGAAAACTTAAAGTTGCTTATCACATTCCCTGTGATTCATGACATGCTAAGCTGATGTTGGACTCCCCATCTACTGCATTGGAAGAAAGTCTTATTTTTTTTTAACCAAATACTCTGAAGATCTCTAGGGATGCTTACGGTGATCTGTGAATACACTAAAAACCATTGAATTTATGCATTTTAAATAGGTGTACTTCATAGCAATATATAAATTATGTATCAATAAAGCTGTTTGAAAAATTAGCCCTGGCCCAGGGAAGGGAGTCAGCACTAATTTTAGGACAGTTATCTCCTATTTTAAATTTGGTTGGTAAAATTCTAAGGATCATAAACATTGGAGAAAGAATTATAGACCTTTACTCATATAATATTTTCCTCAGATGTCCTATTAATTCCCAAATTAATTCATTAGCTAAATTATTTAACAATTATTTAAGTAGTAATTAGTATTTTGTGCATCTAGAGATGCAAGGGTGAATAGGAAATCACATTTGAGCCTCATGGAAATCAGAGTCTAGTGAAGGAAACAGAAAAAGGGACAAGAAATTACAAAAAGATGCTGAGAATGCCATAATAGTACAAGTTTAGTCTTAATTCAGAAAAAGAAGCAAATTTCTTTCTTAAAAAAGACAATCTATGGAATGGAGCACTCTGACTTGAAGGCCTTGAGAGACTGGGCTTTTGGTGGGCAGAACTGACCAGTTCCCCCACCCCTACCCTACCCCACTGAGGTTCAGGGATGCAGAAATGTTTCTAATGCATCAGGATGGTACCTAACTATATTTTCTTCTTTTCTCTGTTCTTGATACTCTGGTCTGCGGGACCTGGATGAGAGCTCACCAGGAAGGGACTGTCCTTCCCAGGGTTAGCTAATTCCTAGAGATAGCAGACAACTCACCCTAGTGTGTGCCTTTCATATGCAAACTAACAAATTCAGAGCCCATACTTCCCTCATCTCATCTCTGGCTCTTAAAACTCCAGGCCAAAATTCCCCTGTTAATCACCCCAGGGCCAGGTAGCAAACACCTCAGGCCAACCTCTTCACCCCAGAGACTGCAGAGCTTATTCAAACCAGCCAATCCTAAACCTGTTTACCCTGCCTCACCTGTTCCTTCGGAAGGGAACCACAAGAAAAGTTCTGCCCACGTTTTCTCCTGGCTCCTCCTTCTGCCTCCTGATCATCCTTGCTTTTTCTCTGTGTGGCCATGCACAGCATGGTGCAACCCCTCCTCTTGGGATCTGTGAGGAACAAAACATCTTTTCAATAGTAATCATCTCCTGATCTGTTGGCCTCACTATATATTACCTGGATGATAACCAAATTTACATTTGAAAACAACTCGCTGTAGTTAGAACAAGTTTCCACAGAGGAAGGGAACCAGGAGTCTATACAGGTGGCTCTATTCTGCCCAGGGTCTAAGCATTAGAAGGGAAGATTTGTTCCCCATGTAAAATGTAGGGACTATTAAGATGGATTCAAAGATGCTGATAAGCATTTCTGGAGAGTCTCAGAAATATTTGGTAAAAAAAAAATGGGCTTTCTTCTAATTCAGTAGGTGGGACCTCCAACATCAACTGAACATGGCATGAATTATAGGCAATTTGGTAAGCAACCTTAAGTTTGTAAAATCAACACTGAGGATGTTTTTTAAAAGCCCTCACTTTTTTTTCTCCTTCAATTGATTGTTCTCTAGTTATAAATAATACATTCTTATAGTAAAAATATTAAAAGCTGCACAAAATATTTCAAGAGGGAGGGGGAGAGAGAGAGATAGAGAGAGACAGAGAGAAAGGGGAGGAAGGAAATAAGGAAGAAAGGAAGGAAGGAAGAAGGGAAGGAAGGAAGGAAGGAAGGAAGGAAGGAAGGAAGGAAGGAAGGAAGGAAGGAAGGAAGGAAGAAAACAGATGAAATTTCTCTATCAAATAGTAACTACAGTTACCATTTTAGGTCCTGGCAAAAGCTCTCACTCCCAATACTCCATACAACACAGAGCTGCTTCTGGGGTAAATGAGTAAGTGTCCTCAGGGATCAAAGAATTTCCTGGGAGAAAAGAGACTGTGACCTCTGTCACATTTCTTTTATGGTTTGAAATGGTTCTGGTAAAAGTTTGTCACTGGAAAGGACATGAAAAATCCCAAAAGGACTCACCACAAGAGAAGAAACCTCGATGGGTGATAGGGTGCAATACCAGGTCCCACGTTTGGGTGGATGAGAGGTTGCTTCTGACACAGCATGTGGTCCAGAATAACAGAGATCTGTCTGTCCTAACAAAAGGTACTTTGAGAACAATAATTGAACGTGTGAATGTAAACTTGGTTACAGTTAAATAATTGACAGTAGTGTTGTCTTTCTTTGAGGAATAGCTATGGCCTGCAGAGATCTGGACTGGGGTAAGGGTCACAGCTTCCAAATGACACCTTATGTGTGTCAAAAGGCAATACCAGCAAGAAACAGAGGCTTATTAGGGATGGAACAAGCCATCTCTAACATTCTGTTCCAAGTCTGAGAGCATCACATGCATTTATTTATTTAACCCTATTTACTCATTTAACCCTCACAACGGTCTAATGAAATGGCTACAGTTTTAAATCACTGACATTCACAGATGAGCAGAAGAGACACAGAGAGCTGAAGTAGTTCACAATGTTACTGAAAGACTATGCTAAATTGCACCATTGCTCAAAAATATTTTTCCTCTTCACACACCTCCATGGGAGAAGGGTACTTCCCTGCTCCAATGCACTTCACTTATCCATTGTTGCAAAACTAACTACCCCCAAAGTTTGTTGCTTAAAACACCACTTTACCATTTCTCAGGATTCTGTGATTTTGCTCAGGCTCAGCCAGAGGTTCTCTGCTGGTCTCACTTGGGGTCTCTTCTTCCATCCACATCAACTGGGATCTTGCTGAGCCTGGACTGTCTAGAATGGCTTCTCATCCTTCACGACTTCCATTTACATAGATTCTGTTCATTCTGTAGTCCAGTCTGGAATTCTTTCCAGCATGCCAGCTGGGTTCTAAGAGAGAGGAAGTGGAAACTTCCAGTTTTCTTAAGACCTGGGCTTGAAAGTCCTAAAGTGACACTCCTGCTACATTCTGCTGATCAAGGCAAGTTCACAAGGCCAGTCCAGATTCAAGAGGATTGGAAATAGGCCCCACTTTTTGATGGGTGGAGCAGTATATACATACTGGAAAAGGAGGAACTGATAATAGGAACCATTACCATGTGACTTATTTTAGCCACAGGGATATGAATGAATGTGACATCCAAGCAGAAATTTAAGAGTGTTGGCATAGTATGGCTTAGTCTCTTTCGTCTTCCACTAGGACTGGCATTTCTTAGATCACGATTGGTCGTTCAGTCAAGAAGACACAAGGAACAGGCCCTACTGTGACCCAGAGTCAGGAACATAGAGCAATTTACCTATAGCCACCCCCATGTTAAATGAAGGAGATATATATATATATATATATATATATATATATATATATATATATATATGTATATTTGCTGTAATTCGCATTTGTTTGTTAGACAGCATAACCTACTGATAGTTGAACAATACAGAGGTAGAGCTAGAATTTGAACTCAGGCAGAGCAGTTTGAGAGTCTCTTAGCCACTACACTATACACTTCACCCGGAAGCAGTATTTCAACTTTGGATTAAGGAAGCCTTGAGGGTTTTGAGCCAAACTGGGAATGCCGTAGGGGTGCAAAGAGAGACATTTTTTCAACTGTGAAGAGGGAGAGGCTATAGCAAAAAGTTTAACTAATATGAGGAAGTATGATCAAATTTATATCAGAAGCTGGACAAGTGGGCCATTTTGCTTATTCAGTTATATATGCAACACATCTCTCACCTCTACTACACCTTAACCCCCACCCTAATTACATGAGGCTTTTACTTTCTGCTATCATTATCTATCATTTTTAAAAATCTGAAAAGAAAGAATACTAAAACTAGATTACTCTGTAAGGGAAAAACATACCTTTTCCCAAATCAATATATTAAAGGTTGAGACAGAACTGCTAAAAATGTAATTTTAAATATTAAGAGTTTCCTGTACATCAATCTGATGGTCAGTTCTCAGTTCTCATGTTACCCGACCTGTCAGCATTATGAGACAGAGTTGAGTACTCTTCGTACATTAATCACACTTCTTTCACGTGGCTTCTAAAACTTTACACTCTTGAGTTTCCTCCTAGCCCCTGGTTGTTTCCTCTCAGTCTCTTTAGCCAGTACCTCCTTTTCTCCCTGCTCTATCAGTGGTGAAGTGCCCCAGAGCTCTGTTTTCCATCATTTTCTCTCCTCTATCTACACACATTCCCTTGGGGAACTCATTTGGTTTTTAAGTACTTTAAATGCTGTCTATATATCAATGACTCCAAAATTTATGCACAGTCCAGACCTTTCTTCTCAACTCCAGACACATACCTCCAACTGTTTATTAGACATCCAAATGGAGACATCAAATAGATATCTTAAAATCACCATTCCAAACTGAACTTCTGATTTCTTTCCACTCTACTACTCATGGCTTTTTTCATCTCAGTTTTTGGCAATGCCATCCTTTGGGGAGTTACCGAGGCACCAGATCTTGGAGTCACCTCTATTCCTTGCTTTCATACTCTACATTCAATCCATCAGGAAATTCTGTTGATTCTACCTTGCGAATATATACATACTCCTCTCACTTCTTATTACCTCCCGTGATCACTTTGGTCTGAGCCCACATCATCTCTCATCTGACTTATTGCAGTAGCCTCCCTATAGGTGTTCTTGCTTCCATCTTTGCACCCTTTTAGTCTCTTGTCAACATAGGAAATAGACTGATACTTTGAAATGTAAGATCATGGCACTTCTCTGCTTCAGTGGTTTTTATTTCATGTTAAAAGCCAAAGTCCCTACTTTGACTCATAAGACTATATATGATCTGGCTCCCACCAGGCAGAGAGCATCTCATACTGTACCCTGAGGGCAGGCACAGATCCAGACATATAGTAGGTTTATAAATATTTACTGTCTGATAAATGAATGAAACTTGCTATAGAAAAAAATTTGAAACCCAAGTCCTATATAAGTTAAGAAATATATTTTCAGAACAGAGGATTTTTTTTTTTTAGTTGGAAGTCCAGCAAGGTGCATTCATATCTTTTTTCACAAAAGGTAGGAGAGTAAAGATGGAGAGGAGTTTGGCCTACCTCACCAAATTCTTTATGTTCTTCTGTTCCCAGGACTGGGTTGAATGAATTCAGCAGCCCTCAGCTACACTTTAATGGCACATGGCCACATCTGGCTTCTTTGAGCTCACACAGCTGTTCTGTCAACTCCTTGTGGGTTTATGTCCCCTCCTCCTCTAGGAAATTGCGCTGCCTATTGGCAATTAGCCCTAATGAAGCAGCCGGGTTTCCTGAGGGGAATGCATTGCTGACAAGTATAATTACTATTAGCAGCTGTGAGGCCTCTGGCTCCATCAAAGTAAGCCATCCACCTGTCAGAGTGTGTAACAGGACTGCTAAAGCTGTACCTAGTAGCCAGGCCAGCATTTAAGCCAGGCCACTGTGTGATGAAAACAAGAGATTGGCATTTGGAAGCCTATTGAGAGCATTTACTTCAAATGTTCAAATTTCTGCAACCCAGCTGCATGGGTTGTGGAGCTATAGCAAATCGCCAATTTACATCTTTCAATTCAACATGATCATTGTCTCTTTCAAGCATCCATAATGCCTGCCTATACTTAGAAAAAAGCGGGTGCTTCCACAGGGATGTAGGAATTTCTAATTGTATTTATTTTTATTTAAAAAGAAAGAAAGGAAATAAGCCTTGCTAATACGTAATAACTAACCAACACTGGTTTCTTTACTGGATCAATGTGAGACCTCCATATCCCGCTTTTGGGGGAAGATTTGGAGTTCTACAGTGAAGAAGGTTTACAATGGCTCCCTTTTGGTGACATATTTCTGTGGAAGACTAAATATGGCAGCAATTTTTTTTCTGCTCCTGAGTGGTGGAATCTAATTGCTATGCTGCTTGAATCTAGGTGGGCCTTAGTGACTTACTTGATTAATAGTGCATGGTGAAAGTGACACTATGCCAGTTATGGATCTAGCTTTATAAGAAGACTAACAGTGTCTTCATTGTCCTTTTAGAAACTTCAGGCAGCCATGCTGTAAGGAAGCACAAGCCAGCCAAATCAAGAGAATGTGCAGAGGGAGAGATATTCTGGCTGGCACTACTCTTTCAATTCCCAGATAATCAAGTTATACCAGCTCAGGTCTTGAACCTCAGGAAGCAGAGACAAGCTGTTTCCACTGTGTCTTGTCTGAATTCCTGACTCACAAACTTTTAATATTTCATGATAATAATAAATTATTATTTTAAGCTCTGACGCTTTGGGGTAGTTATATAGCTGTAGATAGTAGAAACAATTACAGTTTTTGTAAACCGAGTTGAGAAAATTTACAGATTATATTAAAAAGTTTAATTAAATAAACTCTTGAGATACTGATAAGGACCTCAAGAGGTTCTTACAAAGAATCGTTGAATGGCTGAAAATACTAATTGTACAATACAAGACTAACACAAGTAAATACAGGAGCTATTAGCTCCTCCTACACTTAGAACTAGGTCTTCATCAGCTGTATTATGAGGAAAAAATAATGACAATCTTATAAAATATAACAAGAATTTATCGAAAAAATAGAAATTGCTAAAGACTATTTGAAATATTAACACATGCCCACTATCATTAGTAATAAACATCACTCTGAGAGTATGTTTGTCTTGGGAAATTAGCTAACATGAAGCTTTCACGATTAGCAAGACATTAAAAGCTAAGAGTTTCTAAGGAAAACAGTTTGGACGTTCCTCAAAAAATTAAAAATAGAACTACTTTAGGACACAGCAATTTCACTTCTGGGTATTTATCTGAAGAAAACACAAACACAAATTTGAAAAGATATTTGCACCTCTGTGTTCACTGCAGCACTATTTACAATGGCCAAGATTTGGAAGCAGCCTAAGTGCCCATCAGTAGATGATCGGATAAAGAAGAGGTAGTACATATATATAATAGAATGTTACTCAGCCATTAAAATGAAATCTCGCCATTTGCGACAACATGGATGGACCTAGAGGTTATTACGCTAAATAAAATAAGTAAGACAGAGAAAGACAAATAACATATGATTTCGCTTATATGTGGAATCTAAAGAACACAATAAACACACAAAACAAAAGAACACAATAAACACACCAAACAAAAACACACTCATAGATACAGAGAACAAACTGGTGATTGACAGAATGGGAGGGGGCTTGGGGGGCTGGGTGAAAAAGGGGAAGGGATTAAGAAGTACAAAGTGGTAGTTACAAAATAGTCATGGGGATGTGAAGTACAGCATAGGGAATATAGTCAGTAATATTGTAATAATTATGGATAGTGCCAGATGAGTCCTAGACTAATCAGGGGGATCACTTTGTAAGTTATATAAATGTCTAACCATTATGCTGTACACCTGAAACTAATATAAAATAATAATGAATGTCAATTCTAATTGCAAAATTAAAATTAAGCAAATAAAAATAAAAGCTAAGTGTTCAAAACATGAAGCCAAACTTCTATAATTTAATAACAGAAGTGTGTTGTTCTGGAACCATGAACAAAATTAGAAGAATATTTATTTTATTTTACTCCATCCTGTAAAAATGCTTGTTATGTGTTTTATAATTCCTATATATTAGTACAGTAGTTACATATAAAATTCGTATACGGTTATGCTCATTAACTTGAAAAAATTATCAAGAACATCATACCCATAAATTATACATATAAGGGTGTAAAACGTACACATACAAATTAAAGAATGATAATAAAATAGACACTCATGGACCTACCACTCAGCTTCAGAAATAGAACATTACCACTACCATTAGGAGCTCCCTGGGGATCCTGTCCCAGAACTCCCAGTGTCCTGAATTTTGTATTGAAAATTAGTTCATTTGCTTCATAGGTTTCTTAACCACACATGAATGTATCTCTGAATAATATGTTCCTTGGTTTTCTCTAACTGAATCCAGGAATGGAAGCTTTCTTCTTTTTTACTACAAAGGATGCTATTGGGATAATTGGTTTGTTTGGAACATACACTGCTGATTAAATAAAAGTATTGCATTAACGTTAAATTTCCTAAATTTGGTAAGTGGGTTATGGTCATGTAAAAGAATACCCTTGTTCTTAGGATATACACATTTAAATATTAAAGGCTTGAGAAGCATCAAAATGTAGTCCATTCTCAAATGGTCCAGAAGAAATGAGACAAAGAGAGAGAATAATAAAGCAAATACGGCAAAATGTCAAAAATTATTGAATCTGGGTAAAAAAAACATATGGAAGTTTTTGTACTCTTCTTGCTGTTATCTCTGATTGAAATCTGATTGAAATTTTTCCAAACTAAAAAGTAAAATAACACTAACAACAATAATAAAGCTCCACAAGATTAAAACTTGTCCACAGACATTCGCCATTCATTTTCACGCCCAGTCAGGCTCCTGACTCACCCCTCTTGTCACTCTGATGCTGCTTCCCTACTGAGGTTCTTCCTTATGCTCCAAGCCCTGGAGCTGGAAGTGTTCCATCACACCCCGCAGGAGGTGGCCAACTGTCCCGCGTTGACTAGGACTACCCCAGTTTCAGCACTAAAAGTCTCCTGTGCCAAGAAAGCCTCAGTCCTGGGCAAGAACAGTAGTTAGTCACTGCAGTGTAAGCCCTGACAGTTGTTTTTTGTTGTTGTTGTTGGTGTTGTTGTTGTTGTTTTTTCCCGTTTTTTTTTTTTCTGTAATGCAAGCGCCTGACTTAAGCTTTGATTGTGGAGCCATCCATTTCAAAGAGGCATCCACTTCAAGAGGACTATCTAGAATAAATACATCGCCAGCCTCACAACTAGATAAAAAGCCAGGAAGCATGAGCACTCACCACTCCTCCCCCTTATCCACCCTGAGGTTCCTTTGTTTTGGAACCCTGGTTGATTTGGATAACTGACCATTTGGGCCACTTGATTTTCTCTTCCTGTACTCTAAATTTCTGCTCTTATGTTTTGAATTCAATAAAGAGTGAGCTCATGAAACCCTAGGGACGGTCTCTTCTCTTTCCCTTCCTCTCTCTTCTTACCCTCCCTGTCCCTCCCTCTCTCTCCTCCCCCACCCCCATAACCTCACTGTGGTGGCCCCAGGTTTTTTCAAAGTTTCTTGATGGTTACTGCTGAGGGGCATCTTGCAATCATAATAACCACAAGGGCCCGTCCAACCACAACACTGGTTATTGATAGACTGAGACTTGCACGAAACAATCACCTTACCCCATGATTAAGCTTTTACCAAAAAAATACAGAGTGAGACCAGGACCCAGGGGAAGAAGGAGGTTTCAAATCCTCATTGCATTCTAAGAGGCTAAAACCTCAGTTGCCTCTTTCATGTTAGCACCAGTTTAGCAAGCCCCATCCAAAACACCCTTGGAAAGGGTCAGTTAATTTGCGCAAGGTCTCATAGGTAACAAGTGGTATAGCTGAGCTGAAACTCAAGCTTTGGTCCAGTGCTCTCTTTATTTATTCATTCATTAATTCATTAATTTAGTCATCTAAAAACTGTGTTTCCAAAGAAAAAAGTTATAACTATGTGGTGATGGATGTTAACTATAGTTATTGCAGTGATCATTTCACAGTATATACAAATTTTGAATCATGTTGTACATATAACTAATGTTATATGTCAGTTATAACTTGATAGAAAAAAATTTAAAAACCTGTGTTTAGTGATCACTTACTATATATCAGGCAGTTTTAGGTCCTGGAGATATAGCTGTGAACAAAACAAAACAAGATCCCTGTTGTCATGAAAATCAGAGTGGTGGAGAAGACAGATAATACACAAACAGATAAGTAAACAAGAAAGAGTGAGAAAGGATTTCCAGAAAATTAAAATAGGGTAATGTCTAAAACAGAGTATGCCTGTCTATGGCCATACCACCTTGAACAAGACTGATCCCATCTGATCTTGGAAGCTAAGCAGGGTCAGGCCTGGTTAGTACTTGGATGGGAGACCACCTAGGAAGACCAGGTGCTGTAGGTGTAAAAAATAAAAAATAAGGGATTGTAATCTGACAAGGTCCTTGCAGTCTGTGAGGTCAACCAAGGGTTGCCTCACCTAAAAAAAAATAAAATAAAACAGAATAGCCTGAGTAACTATTTTATTTATTATTATTATTTTTCACAATCAACGATAGCCTTTTATTTTTTGTGTGTTTTTAAATGTTTACATTTTTTTTCAATTACACTTGACATTCAGTATTATTTTGTATTCATTTCAGGTGTAGGGTATAGTGTTACAGGAACAAAAAGGAACTGTTTGCTTGTGTGCGAGTCAAAGAAGACATATGGGCAGGTTTGCAGCAAAGAAAGTAAGGATTTATTTTAGGGAGTTGCAAGTCCCAGAGACTCAAGCAAGCTAATGTTCTCAAAAACCTGGCCCCGGTGTTTTGGGTGTACAGATTTTATAGGGGAAGTCAGTCATCACAGAAAATAAGAGAGTTGGGGTAATTGGTCATTGTATTCGGTTTTGGAGTCAGCCTGTCGCCATCCCATCTGGTCCCGTGGCCATGGGCTAGTCCGGTGGCCTGGTCTTATGGCTGGTAGGGTTCTTGTTCTGCCTCAATGGGCCTAGGGCTGAAACACATCTAAGGCTAAGAAGTTATCCTTAGTGTAACCGGAACTTATTGTCCCCATGATTATAGACCCGAGTCTTGATAAATCTTATGTTTTCAGGCTTAATGATTAAAGGAGGAGACATACAGGGAGGAAGGGTAGAAAAAGCAAGCAAGTCACAATGCCATTATCGGGGCAAAACCAGCTTGAATTCAAAAAAACTATATTAAATAAATGAAATGAAGTTCGTGTGTAGTTACAATAGTGGTTAAACATTTACATAATTTACAAAGCGATCCCCTGATTCGTCTAGTACCCACCCGACACTATACATTGTTATTACAACATTATTGATTATATTCCCTATGTGTACTCCACATCACTGTGACTATTTTGTCCGATTTGTACTTATTAATCTCGTTGCCTTTTTCACCCAGACCCTCCTACCCCCATCTGGCAATCACCGATTTGTTCTCTGTATATATGAGTCTGTTTCTGTTCTGTTTGTTTATTTATTTGTTCTTTAGATTCCACATATAAGTGAGATCATATGGTATTTATTTTTCTCTGTCTTACTTATTTCACTTAGCATAATACTCTCTAGGTCCATCCATATTGTCACAGATGGCAAGATTTCATTCTTTTTTATGGCTGAGTAATATTCCGTTGTATATGTATCACCTCTTCTTTATCCAATCATCAATTGACGGGCACTTAGGTTTCCATATCTTGAATAATGCTGCAGTGAACACAGGTGTGCATATATCTTTTCCAACCTGGGTGGCTATTTTCAATTGGGAAGACTAAAACAAACTTTGAATGACAAAAAGGAGACAGCCATGGAAGTTTAGGGAAGGATATTTCTGGCTGAAGATACTACAAATGCAAAAGCCCCAAGGGAAGAACAATTTTGGCATTTTCAAAGAATAAAAAGAAAGCAATGTGGCTGAGCTAATAGTACTTATGTGTGAGTATGTATCAGGTGAGAGAAGAAGAGAAAGAGGAAGGAAGAGGAGAGAGGGGGAGAGAGAGAGAAAGAGAGAAGAAAGAGGAGGAGGAAGGGAGAGAGGAAAGGGAGAGGGAAGGGAAAAGAAGAAGGAGAAGGTGAGAGATAGGGGAGAAGGAAGAGGGAGTGGGAGAGAGCGACAAAGACAGAGACAGACACAGAGAGGTTCTTCCAGGAACAGTGGGAAGCTATTTGAAGATTTTAAGCAGGTCACTGACATGGTCTTTATGTTTTAAAGGAGAGTAGGTTGTCAGGGTGCTGTGGTTCAAGTAAGAGGTGATGGTGATGTGGATTATGTCAGTGGTAGTGGAAATGAAGAGAAGTGGAAATTGAAGGAAGAGTTGGAAGAACTTACTCATCGACTGGATATAAAGGGTGAAAGAACAAAAAGAATCAAGGATAATTCCTAGAGTTTTGACTTGAGTGATTCTCTGAAAGGCAATGCTATTTACTGAATTGAAAAAGGTGGATGGGAAGCCAACTGGGAGAGAGGCAGGGAGTCAAGAATACTGCTTTGGCCCTGTTAAGTCAGGTGTCTGTCAGATAGACACATGGAGTTTTCTGGTGAGTTTGGAGGTCTAAGAGGGGTCAGAGTTGGAAATTTAGAGCCGGAAGTCCTCAGTGTATGGAGAACCTCAGCATACACTTGGACTGAAAGAGGCGGCTCATGGTCTTCCTTTTGCATGTGCTGCCTGCATTAAGAGGCTGGACAGAGAAGTAGGAGCCAGCGATAGAGAACTCCTGGGGTAAGAGGAGAGCCAGAAGCCAAGTGAAGAAGCTCTTTGATTAAGGTGGTACACTTCCTCAGAAGCTAAGCAAGGTCGGGCCTGGTTAGTACTTGGATGGGTGACCACTAGGCAGACCAGGTGCTGTAGGTGTAAAAAAAATAAAAATAAAAAATAAGGGATTGTAAGCAGACAAGGTCCTTGCAATCTGTGAGGTCAACCAAGGGTTGCCTCGCCTAAAAAGAAAAAAAAAGAGGTACACTTCCTACTACTCTATCTATGGGAAAAGTAATACATGTGCTGTCTCACATTTACATTAGGTCATAATGATCTTTTGAATTCAAATAGCACTTTAGTTGATAAAGGATTTTTGTACAACTTTTCTCGTTTAACCTGTACAACAATCCTGTGAGATGTGCAGTATTATCTTTGTTTCACGTGTGAGGGGACTGCTAATAGACATGTTAAATGAGTGTCCAGGGTGTCAGGGTGTCTTAGGTTGGGTTCCTGAGAAGCAGAGCTGGAAGCAGAGATTCTTGTTCAAGGGCTTATTGAGCAAGTGCTCTTAGGAGAAGGGAGAAAAGAGGCTTCAACAAGAATGTGGTCTAGACTAGAAGCCGATTTCAGCCTGATTCCAGGGAAACCCTGGGGCACAAACAGCACTGCAGAATCAGTCCCCTCTTGAGATGGTTGGTTTTTTTATACCCTTATTGGCTAATGGCTGCCCCTGGGAGGGGAGTGGGTCTTAATCTCCTGGGAGAAGGGGCTCCCATTTTTCTGAAAGCAATTTTCTGGAGAAGAGGACAGCTGTGAGCTGTTAGCTGCCTACGCTTCCAGTAGCTAGGAGACGAGCATATCAACCAGGGGAAGGGTATCTAGGCATCGCACCAATGGCATCTATTACACAATGCTCAAGAGCATTAGGATATGAACCCAAGTCTTCTGGGGCTCCATCCCATAGAATTTCTTGCTAGCTTCACACTGCAGTCTGAGATCAATATTGGTTCCTTAACGGAGTGTAGATTTTTGTCATGCAAGGTGGAAGAATAAGAGTAGGAAGAAGGCAGTGTAACAACTAAGAGTTTCTAGTGAAGTGGGGGGAAGGAAAAATATAAGAAATAGAAGATAAACTTGATTCTTTTATTAACATTACTTATGTTGATTAAAACAGCAAGTCCTATGTTCCAAGTCTGTGACAAGATATTTTCGTTCTTATAGTCAGCCTCATTACCCATCTTCCATATTAGAAATTTAATTTGCAAAACTGGTAATGGGAAAAAAAAAGTTCAAGTTCAGGACAATTGTCTTATTAGAGATGGGAGGCAGGATTGGTTGATAAAATTGTTGCTGTAAACGTTTAAAACATTTTTTCTCTGTATATAACACCTAACTAGATTTCAGATGTTTTCATTGTCTTCTTTTCACGAGCTCACTTTTAAGACAATGCTGAAATTTGTTATACTTTACTATAAAACCCAAACATCTTTTCATATCCATTTTTACCTTCTTCTGTGACCTCAAGATAATTAAGTATCTTTTTCTCCCAAGAAGAAATGTGAAGCATGTGGCGAACCCGCTGGTCTATTTGCTGATTTATGGGTCAAGTCTCCAGTTATTACAGACCAAATTTGAAAGTCTCTGATTAAGAAGCCCTGCTGATTTAAGGATCTTGCTAGAAATATGTGCATAATGAATTATCTACAGATAATAATTCAAATTGTCCCTGGGTGATTCATATCACCCTCTTTTTATTAAATTATCATTTTTTTGTGGGGGATATTCAGGTCTGCACAAAGTATGATGTAGGGATACACATAATATTGTAAGAGGTTGAACAGGAAACAGTTTTACTGCAGGAGTGCATTTACACCAAATTTGAAGCTAATTTTCACAGGGCAGTGAATTTTTATGTGTGACTTATACATATTTTTAAAGAAAACTTTCCGTCTTGTACATGCTTGAGCACTCAACTTATTTAAAAATGGTATCTGTGAAAAGATAACCATTTTCTTGTGAGCAGTAGTAGAGAAAAACAGGATAAAAATAATCAAATTATTTCTTAGAAAAAAATGGAAACAGCAGTCATCAAGGTCCATTTTTAGCCAGACACATGGGCCTGACAAGGCATTAGTTAAGAGAATGTGTCAGCCTTAAATATGTAGGTTTATTTAACAATGGAACAAGTAGATATATAAAGAACAGAGCTCCAGTACCGAGAATTCAGAAAGACCTATTTTTCTTTTTTTTTTCCAGGAATGAAGATTATTTTTTCAATCTCTCCCTTTTTATAGAACAAAAGAAGGAAAAGAAAACCTTCACAAACAGATGCATCAGTATTCAAGAAGGCAGATGACAGATTCAGCAACAAGATTCCCCAGCGTCTGTGCCCTCCTCTGAGGGACCTGGGGGAGGGGGAGACCTCAGTGAGGAGTGGCAGGTTTAAACAGAGGCTAGACCCATTTTTACCTGAGAACTTGATTGAGGTCTGCCCTTAAAGAACCTGGCTGGAAATGTTGAGGGGGAGGAATTTAAAGCAAACATACAAACCTGGAAGCTCATCGATGCCTTCTGCTTCTTTGCGTTTTGATTTTTCAGGTTATTTTAAGGTTTTCATACCTCAGGCAAGGTGATTTATTATTATTGAGACTTTATATAACTCTTTATTTTTGCAAAGTGCTTTACAGTCATTTTTCTCTCCTTATTGTGTGCCATGCCTTCCCTCTCTTGCCACTATAATTGGTTTTGGGGGGAGGCGGCACTTCCTTTCCTAGGGAAAAGAAGATACTGTTTCTGATATGAGGCACTTGCTGAATTTTACCTTTATTTCTCCTTTGCTTTACGTCTTCTCATTTCATTCCCTGTGGCCTCCTGTCACCTTCCGTTTCTTTGTTCCTACTCAGACCCGCACCCACCCATTCATTCCGCACCTCTGTCCTCAAATCCCACACAGCTCTAGTTTTGGTCCCACATCCCTAACTGAATCATTCTCTCACCTCTGGGCTCCAGCTTGATGTTTCTCCTTGGGAAGTGACCGTTCCTCTCAAGCACTTCTGCTGCTAAGTATCCGGGATACCAGGACCCAGTATGTTGCTGGGGACGAGTGCTCCCTGCTATGGTCACTTAAGAGACCAGAGTTGCCACCTCCACTTTTAGCTCCATCTATTGACATCTTAAATTAACAGAAAGTTGTAGCCCATTAATCCCAGGCCACTGCTAAAAAATTATTCACTTAGTATGCAGAGACTTTGAGATCGAAGCATCTGACATTCTCATTTTTTGTGGGACAAGAAGAGTAAATAGTAGCCATTTCATGTGCTTCAAACTAAATACTATTCACGTGTAACCTTGGAGCTTGTCTGTGGGATAGCTGGATGTCAGGGGAGCTGGCTCCAACACTTCTTCCCAGCCATCAAAAGAAAGCTGGGGTAATTCCATTACAAACTTTGTAGCCAGCCAAAGCCTCCATGGCTCTGTTTCTCACTCATAGGGGTTGCTGGGAGGTGCAGCAGGTCCTCACTTGGCTCATCATGCTTCTTCCACCCCATTCTCCACCCTCTGGGCATTTGAGACTCACAGGATTTCACTATGCCACTCTCTAAATCTCTTCATCTCTGTTAGCTTCCAGATTGCTGGTCACTCTCCTTCATTCACTGACTGCCCATTGTTTCTTCTCCATCGCAGTGCTGCCATTATCCTACGAACTTCACCACCCACGTAATGAAGCACACTCCTATCCTTTCAAGTTATGCACCTTCTCTTCTTCTGTGACCTTCACCTACACTCATCTCCATTTACTCATTCCATGGCCTTGTTCTGGAACTTGTCATTCTTAGAAATGCACCACCTCTGGCATCTTATGTTCACACAGTCCGCTGATTACAGTCTCCTAAATGCCTCCCCTTCACTCAGTTGCTCCCACCATACCCGTTTGTTTACCTTAAAGAGATCTCTTCATATGACCCACTTATTTCTCCCTACATAATATCAGCTCCCTTCTACCTTCCTTTTTCTGTCCGGCTTATACTTTGTGGTTCAGCACTCTAATCTCTCTAGCCAGTATTTTTAACATCTTTGTTCCATCCTTTCCATCAAATCCATGTGCCAAAACCCCATTCTTGTATGGATCCAACTTTTACTTTTTGCTTACATCTAAACAGCTGATCACTGCTGGAAAAAATCATGCCACTGGTGCAACCATAAATCCATGACAGTAACTCCACCTGAGGTCACTCTCCATGGTGCCTAGAAATCTCTGTTTCCACAGTCAACTCCATACTTCTCAGTTGCCGCAGCGACTATTTCAAATCTTCTCCATTTTCATCTTACCTCTGGTTTCTCCCTCGCCTCTTCAGTCTCTGAAAAGACACCTTGGTTCCTACTTCCCTGAGAAAAAAAAAGAAAAAAGTCATCAAGTGGGAGGATACAAAATTTCTGCTCACCAGACTTATAAATATCTCTGCAACTGTACTCTTCTCTCTCATTCCTTCCTGTAAGAATGGAAGAGGTGTCCCTACTTCCTAACAACTTTAAAAACACTTAACCCTTCTACTCCTAAGCCTTCATCATCCCATGTTCTCCCCTCTCCCATCCGCCCCAGGCACTTCTCTTTTTGCCCTTTCCTCCCATGCTTCAAGGCTAAACTTCTTAAAAGGATTGTCCACATTTCCTGTCTTCATTTCCTACCTACCATGGACTCTTTGACTCACTACAATCTCGCTTCTGTCCTCACCACACCATGAAAACTGCTTTTTGATGCTCAAAGTCATCAATAAATTTTCATATTGTTAAATCCAGTAGTCTCTTTTCTTCATTTCTTCCTTGTTCTCTTGTCATCCTCTTTGTATCGAAAGACTCTTTTCCTTCAGTTTGGTGATATAAACTACTCCTGCTTTTCCTCCTATCTTTCTGGTCACTCCTTCTCAGTCCTACTCAGCCTCTACTTTTAATATTGGTCATCCTTGATGTTCTACCCTTGGCAATTTTTTATTGTTATTCTATAAATGCCTTGGGGAGAGATCATCCATGCTCATGGCTTCAATTATCATCTTCATCGCTCCATCTTTCTCTCTGGTTTTGTTCACATGATGGTTTCTTTTTTCTTTATTCTCTACTGATTATCCAGTTCCTCCATCATTTGGTGCCTGGACCACTTTCATCCAAGGGAAGTATCCAGCACCTAAATATTTCTAACAAAACCTCACCTAATTTTTTATCATCTACTGGACAAATAGAAGCTTATTGTTAACTAACTACAGTTTGATGGCAGTTGATTTAGTATGAGAAAATTTTCAGTAATATCCTGGTTCCAGAATTAATATTAATTGACTTAATGGTGATCATTTATATGGACTAATTTTGATTTCTTGAATGAAGCTTGAAATTCCAAATTATATCCAGAAAATCTGTTAGGATTTAAAAAAGACATTTGAAATTCTTCAATGCAAATGAACATATTCAAGCCTGTGTATAATAAGCAGAAGGAGCCTGAGACTTATTTTTGGGTTAACCAATGGCATTCTGAGATGCCCCCTTGATTCATTATAGCTTGGAGATAGATTTAAGAAAATGGATTATAGGTTCATCCTCAACCAACAATAGCACCATAACCATTTAATAAAATGTGTGTGCAGATGGGGTGCAGATTTTGCAATTTGCTGTATGTCAAATGAATAGTAAAATGGTTGTATTCATTCACTGCATGATTTCTAAATCTTTTGTGGGAAGAAAAGGAAGGTTTAAAAAATTCTTGGTTTTATACTTACTTTTCAGGTTACACAATATAGATTTGATAGAAAACCCTCGCACCTTGTTTCACTGAATGAGGATCCTCAGATAATGTTTCCAGGTGACAAGTCTTCTTTTGCCAAACATGTTTAGCAAGAGGAACAACACACTCTGAAAATGCCTATCAAAGGAATTTAATCATAGTATAAAGACCCCTGGAGTGAGCCCGGGTAGCACAATCCTGCCCTGTTCACTATTACAGATTTTTAAATGTATTCTGCACAGTAATGCTTCATATGGCAGTTAGGATGCTTGATTTGGGCATTAGGATGTTTCTGATCCCCCAGGAAGCTCTTCTGCTTCAACAGGTCACAAGCCTCCATGGCTGCCTTTGATGAAGCCATTTATCTTGGCGCCAGCAGCAGGACTTTGAAAGAGTGCACATAGGAAGGTATGCAGCAGATTAGGCACGCATTTGTGGAGTCAGGAGATTATTATTGACAATCATCTTGGAGAAGATTTAGGTTATATATCCTTCTGCGCGAGGCTGCTGAACTGCCTTTCTGGAAACAATGAGAGGTAGAGAAATTGGGAGGGGTTCTTTCATCTCAGCCCCTTACCACTTCAGAGTGTGCTTTGGTCAGGAAAGACTGTTAAACAATTTCTGGTGGGCATTGTATCCATGCTATGAAAGAGCTTAACCGAAAATTTGTATAATAATGCCTCCTCAACTATGGGTCTGCCCTTCTGGGCAGCATCTTAGAAAACCACAGAAGCCATGCTCAAAACACTAAACAATCTAAATAATTGCATAAGCATAGAGCCTGTATTGGTTAGCTTTTGCTGCATAACAAACTTTTCTAAAACTTGGTGGCTTTAATAGTCATTTATTTAGCTCACAGCTTGGTGGGCTGCCTGGGCAGTTCTTCTGGTCTAGGCTGGCTCTACTGATTTCTTCTGGTTTCCTTCATGAGTCTATAGTTATCTGGAGGCTGGCTGACTGTGGTTCTTCTTCATGTGGTGTCTGATCTCCCAGAAGGTTCGTTGAGATTCAATCACATAGCGGCCTCAAGATCCTAAGTACACCAGCAGGGCAAACTTCAATATGCCCTCTGCCTGGGTCACGTTGGCTATTGTCTCATTGACCAAAGCAAATCACATTGGCCCAGATTCAAAGAATGGAGGAAAGTACTTCACATCTTGATGGGAAGACTGTCAACATTGATATTGCAAGGGTATGGATGTAGCGGTTGGAGGAGGACTTTTGTCCATTTTTACAACCAGCACAGAGTCATTTAGAATTTACAGAGTTCATTTAAAAATGCGTTACTCCTCACTACAACCATGTGAGACAGAAACTATGATTCTCATTTTACGGATGAGAAAATTGGCTCAGATAATCTAAGTAGCTTGACCAGATAACAAGCAATAGCATTCTTGGGCCACAACATAGTATCTTGAACTATAAAAAGTAAAGAAACCATTAGCTCTAAAAGCAGGCCCTTGGTATCTGTTTGCTTCTTGTATCAGGTGGTTCTCAAATTTAATAGGAATCGGAGTCATCTCCTGGCACTTGTTAAAATTCAGATTCCAAGGCTCCACTAGAGATTCTGATTCACTCAAGTCTGCTGAGGATCCAGGGTCTGCATTTTTAACAGGCAAGCCCAGAAGATCTGACGCAGCTTCTCACGGTCAGAAATATTGGTTTATGTCATGATACTGTGTATTCCCCGCATTGCACATTTTCATGCTGTAACAGAAAGCCCACATACTACGATTCCTTTGGTCAGTTCCAAGATCCATAAATTAATAGCATTGACACAATTATTTAACTTTTCCGAGCCTTTGCCCTGACATCTATAAAATAGTGGTAATAAGAAAGATACCCACAGGGCTGGTGTCAAGATGAAATGAATAACCTATGAAGCACTGAGCCTGGTACTTAGTAAATGCTCAGTAAGTGTTATTTTTGTTCTCTCTTCATCCTAAGAAGCTGAGGATCCATTGATAAGGCAAATCTATGAAAAGCGGCAAAATTGTTTCTAGAATACTTTGCAGACTAGTGCTGTCAATGCCTATAAATGAGAAGTGATGGTAAAATATTCATCAGCACCTCAGAAAGCACATGGCTCTGTTGGAGGAAAAAAAGATATCGGATTCTTCAGAAGTCTAAGAATCATGACTGGAAATGGTGACAGGCCTAGTAGGCAGCAGCTGTTGTCATTAGAGACTGACTATATGCACAAGAAGCACAGAAGGGCTGGTCATGCCTCAACCCCTCCAGTCTTTTCCAAATTGCTGTGAATTTCCAGCATCAGCAGTATTGTCTGTATGTCCTTAGACAATGACAACATGTATTATGATTCTATATTAAGCCTTAGCCTTATCCAAGCCGATTGTGTCAATGTGGACAGGGATATTTTATAGGGATAAAATATGTCCTTATAAAGATTATTTAAATGAAGGATCTGAAACATGGCACATGGTATGTTATTTCCAGATTGTATGGGGGCTTTATGGAATCTTCTGTGTTGAAATAATGACTAAATAGCATGTTTCTTACTGTTTCGCCATTTTAGCACTTTCTTCCCTATTTTTTATGCTGCTTCTCCCATTGTGTCTCTGTCCAGTCTGGTTCTCTTTTTTTCCTCCTAGCTTCTATCTTTATAAATTTCATGGTTTCCTTTCTTGGTTCCTTCTTTCTCACTTAAAAGGTGATTGTTTTTAATCTATACAACCAGAATACAATTTAAAATATGTGCCTTAATTCTGTTTTATGGTATTTGCCTCTCTATCTGTGGTTGTCGTCTGTACCAGTAGATGGAGCACATCTCCTATATTAAACAGCACCCTGTGTTGTAGGGTGGTGTGTTTTCCCCTCATCTGTCATTTTTGCTACAGTGAAATTGTAGCTGGAAGCCAGCGTAATACAAAGCAGAACTCCTAATCTTGCCTAGACTAGAGAGTTTACTTTTCTGGCTCATGTCAGCAATGCTGGGCTTGAGAGCAGCTGATCTAGATAGGTGGTAGCTGAAAAATAATGAGGGTTCATGCATGTGTCTGCACTTGTGTGGTGTGTGTGTGGTTTTCTGGGTTTTTGTTTGTTTGTTTCTTTGTTTGTTTGTTTTGAAGAGTTAGCAGCTTTGTGCCTAGGGTACCCTTTCTCCCCCTTCTATCCCTTCCTCTCCTCCCCATTCTTCCTTTCAGATACCCAGACTCCACCTCTCTCTGTTTCTCCTTAGTGTCAAGGTTCCCAGTACACAGCAACATGCACTTGTCTAAAGACCTGAAAGTAAAATTATAGTTTATTAGACCTGGAAGGAAACTTAAACTTTACCTAACACTGAAAGCAATAGCACCCAGGTTAAAAAAGGATTCACGGTGGGATTTGGATCAGCCCTTGTCTTTGAGCAGTCTGTTGCCATTGTCCTTGTTATCGTTGTTGAGCTGGCATTCCTTGATAGTGGACTCACGGCATGGAGAATTTCCCTACTTCCCTCATTTAAGTAAAGTTACCGAGCAATGCCATCAAACAGCTGATTTGATCTTTTTCATCAAATCAACCAGATGTTTTAACTTTGCTCTACATTGGAGAAGATGCAAGCGTCAGCTTTTGAATGAATTTGTTCCGCATGTTCCCTGCTACAGTATCATGCACATTTGGGTACTCGTTAGGTATTTAGAGTTTCTCAAAAGCCCATCAGAATCAACTGGGGTACTTGAAAAAAAAAAACACAAATTGCCAGGTCCTATTGCTGTTCTGTAGCATTAGCACCTTTTAGTTTATGATTTGGGAATTTGCATTTTTAACCAGTTTCCCCGGGTGAGTCTCATACACCTGAAGTTTGAGAACTGAATATTTAAGACAGGGGTTCTCAACTCCCGGGCCGCAGACTGGTACCGGTCTGTGGCCAGTTAGGAACTGGGCCACACAGCAGGAGGTGAGCGGCAGGCAAGCAAACGAAGCTTCATCTATGTTTGCAGCCACTCCCCAGCACTAGCATCACCATCTCAGCTCCACCTCAGATCGTCAGGCATTAGATTCTCATAGGAGCACTGGTCCCTGGTGCCAAAATGGTTGGGGAACACTGATTTAAGAGACATCGACGATCATGGATTCTTTGATGCACCTCACCTGTTTTGGCTGGGCTTCTTTCAATTCCACCCCCATTCTGGGGAAAGCAAAACTTAGGGGCTGTGTTCCATGCAGAACTGGGGGCTGGGAACCAATAAAACCAAGTTGTATATTTTTTTTTCAGTGAGGGCTGGGATTTCCTTTCATAAGAATAGGTCAGAAGAGCTCTTTAACCAAATTCTCTTTGGAGGAAGCTTCTATAATGATCAAACAAAGGACATTTGCCCTGAAACTTTATTAGAACCAGGGGCTGGCACCTTAGGGGAGATAAGTGGTATGATAAGACACTACAAACAACTTCTCTCTCATTCCACATATGTCTGAAGATCCTAATATTTATCATCAGAGTCTTCGTACCAAAAATCCAAAATACTCCTTTAAATAGAAGATTAGCATAGCAATATAAAGATTTAGTTGATTCCAAGATGTTTTCCAAGTTTCTAGAGTTCTCTCAGCTGCATCTTAAGGGTTTGTGGCAGAGGCTTCTAGGTGTCACCTGATATCAATTCTCCCTTCTTCCTTATTAACAGAAACCTCTTTGCATTCAAGGTGTTCAAAAACTGCCTCAGATCCAAAGAAAGGCCACATTTCCAAGCCTCCTTTGCAAATAGTTATGGTCATGTAACTAAGTTTGAGACAATGCATTGTAAACAGAAATAGTGTGTGGGATCTCTGCTTAAAGGTCACTGACTCATTTGGGAGGGATTCCCTTTTGTCTTTTTTCCCATTTCTCCCTTCTTGCTGCTTTGAATGCGAGATGTGAGAGTGAGAGCTTGAGTAGTTATCTTAGACTGTGAGGCAACCTTGAGGATGACAACCAGTGCCGAGGTTGGCAAAACTGAAAGAGAGAGCTCAGGTTTCCGATGGCTTTGTGGTACTACCACACCAGCTCTGGACAGATCACCTTCAGACTTCTACATAAATGGTAAATGTGGTATTTTTTGCCACTAATGCTGTTTTGAGTTTTACCCTTTACATGCAGTAGAAACTAGTCCTAACTGATACACATTTTTAATATCCTTCTACTACAGGGGTTTTCAAACTTGAACCTGTATCAGAATCACCTGGAAGACTTTTTAAAACACAGACTGCTAGACCACATCCCCAGAGTTTCTGAGCCAGTAAGTCTGGGGCAATGTCTGAGAATTTGCATTTCTAACAACCTGCCATGTGATACTAATACTGCTAGTCCCTGGACCAGCAGTCCCCAACCTTTTTGGCAGGAGGGACCAGTGCTCCTATGCCTGATGATCTGAGGTGGAGCTGAGGTGGTGATGCTAGTGTAGGGGAGCGGCTGCAAATTCAGAGGAAGCTTCGCTTGCTCACCTGCCGCTCACCTCCTGCTGTGAAACGTGGTTCCTAACAGGCCACAGACCAGTATCGGTTCACCATCAGGGGGTTACCCTGGACTACACTTTGAGAACCACTGTTCTATCAAGATCATCTTAAATTTTAAGGCCGGTTCCTACTCTGATTGAGGATCAGCATAGGTCAGCTGATTTCATATCCCTCAGTTGATACTGTAAGAGATTTCTCCCCGCATCAACAAAATTAGCACAAGTTCTTGAGTCTATTGGCTCAGAGCCAAGCCACTTTTAGATTACTTAGTGCAGGAAGAGTGCCATATCTGAGTTATCCATGACTGCTTCATTGCCACCCCCCACCCCCATCACTAATTCCTCTCTCAACCTCTTACTCAAAATATGCAAGCAACTTCCAGAAAAGCTACTTACATTCCACAGGGAATTCCTTCACCCTAGTCAGTTCAGGCTAAGTTCAAGATGGAGGAGAAAGCATTCCATTTTTCTCATTTGTGCTGGACAAAAGATCCCTTTCTTATATCCTGGGAAGCAAAACCTACGTAGGTAGAAAGGACAAATATGTTTATTCTCATATGCTAAAATGCTGGCTGGAAATTGGGACTTCATTTATAGTTTCTACCGCAGGTGAGTGCTGACTTGCCTTTTGGTACTGGTGCTTGCTAGGAACTGTTGCTCCTTCTTTGCAACTTTTTTTGCTGGATGGATGAAGTCCAGCCATTTACCTTATTGCCCACCTTCTCTATCCCTCCCCAAGTCCTGAGGAAATCCTACATCTATAACATTTTCCACCATCTATGGTGCCCGAAGGGTAGTGGATTTATGAGGGTGATCACTTTGTAAGTCATATAAATGTCTAATCACACTTGAAACTAATATAATATTGTATGTCAACCGTAATGGAAAAATTAAAAAAATATATTTAAAAAACAAATACACCATTTTTTAAAGAAATAGAACAAAAAATCATCAGATTTGTATGGAAGCTCAAAAGACCCCTAACTGCCAAAGCCATCCTGAGAAAAAAGATCGAGCCTGGAGGCATCACTCTGCCCAACTTCAAATTATACTACAAAGAGACAGTAATCAAAACAGCATGGTATTGGTAGCAAAACAGACACACGGACCAGTGGAACAGAATCAAGAGTCCAGAAGTAAACTCATATTTATATGGGCAAATAATTTTTGACAAAAAAGCCAAAAATGTACAGTGGAGAAAGGAAAGCCTCTTCAATAAATGGTGCTGGGAAAACTGAAAAGCCACCTACAAAAGAATGAAACTAGACTGTTTTCTATCACCACACACCAAAATTAACTCAAAATGGATTAAGGACCTGAATATAAGACCTGAAACAATTAAATGCATAGAAGAAAACATAGGAATGAAACTCAAAGACCTTGGACTTAAAGAGGATTTTATGAATTTGACCTCAAAGGCAAGGCAAGTTACAGCTAAAATAAACAAATTGGACTGCATCAAATTAAAAAGCTTCTGCTCAGCAAAAGGAATCATCAACAAGGTAAAGAGACAACCATCTCAGTGGGAAAATACATTTGCAAGCACCACTTCCAATAAGGGTCTAATATCCAAAATATACAAAGAACTCATACTACTCAATAACAACAACAACAAAAAAAAACAATCCAATCAAAAAATGAGCAGAGGATCTGAACAGGCACTTCTCCCTAGAGGACATACAAATGGCCAACAACTATATGAAAAGATGGTCAACATCGCTAGCTATTAGAGAAAGGCAAATCAAAACCATAGTGAGATACCATCTCACACCTGTTAGAATAGTGTAATCAACAGGACAAGTAATAACAAATGCTGGAGAGGATACAGAGAAAAAGGAACCCTCATACACTGCTGGTGGGACTGCAAATTGGTACAGCCAATATGGAAAACAGTATAGAGGTTCCTCAAAAAACTAAGAATTAATTTAACATATCCAGCAATCCCTCTACTGGGTACTTACCCCAAAGACTTGAAAACTCTTATTCAAAAAGATATTTGCACACCAGTGTTCATAGCAGCATTATTCACAGTGGCCAGGACATGGAAGCAACCAAAGTGTCCTACGATAGATGATTGGCTAAAGGAGCTGTGGTACATATATACCAGCTATAAGAAGAGATGAAATACTGCCATTTGCGACAACATAGATAGACTTTGAGATAATCATGCTAAGCGAAATAAGTCAGACTGAAAAAGTTGAAAATCACATGATATCACTTATATGTGAGATATAAACCTGAAAGCAACAAAGGAATAGGACAAACAGAGACTCACGGACATGGGCTATAGACTAGTGGTTACCAGAGGGTAGGGGGTGGGGGAAGAGAGGGGAGGTAGATGGGGTAAAGGGGGTCAAATATAGGGGGGTAGGGGGAGGGTGTACTTGGTAAAGGGGATTAAATATATGGTAGCTGAAGGAAACTGGATTTTGGGTGGTAAACACACAGTAGAATATACAGATGTCAAATTATAATGTACACCTGAAAATTATGTAATTGTATTAACCAATGTTACCTCAATAAACTTAATAAAAAAAAAAAACAAATAGACAAAGTTTCCTAATCTTTTCCCCTAATTCCATTATACAGTGTACTTTGGAGTCATGCGTACCTGAGATTGAAGCCAAACTTGACATATGAGTTATACTGAATTTTTCTTAAGACAATTACTAGGTTGTATGTTTTCTTTCTTGCCCTGGCTGTATGTCATGTTATCATCAGAGCTTTAACACCTATAGAGTATTGAGTGGGAATAAATTTTTTAAAAGGAATTTCGTGTTGAAATCATCCTCTGACCACAACATACCCCCCTTCCCATTATACAGATGTCACATTTTTGGGCCATGTTACAGAAATGTCTAAGTTTCTGCCCACATTTAAGTTCTAGGCCGCAATGATAAGGTGACTTTTGTAGCACCTTTCTCTATGCATGAAAAGTTAAAAGTGGGTAGTAGTGTCAGCGTTGAAAAGTCACTCAGAGTTGTAGTGACAGAAAGGACAGCTTAAAAGAGCAAGAGAGCAATTCAGCCCTTAAGCAGAGACCTTATTTATATGCCACATTTCAGCTGGGAAGAGATTTTATGACCAAATCTTAGAACCTTAAAGATGAAATCTATAATATAAACATCCTAGTAGCATTAACTGTAACAGCACAAGGTAGACTTGGCGCATACCCCCATTTATTATTTTGGTTCTCTTCTATATAAAAGACATTTCAATAGTATAACACTTCCATTTATAAGATCCTCATCTCTGAACTTTAAGATGTGATAGAGAACAATGTGTAAAATTGAATTATAAACCTCAATGTATATTATTCAAGCTTTGGGTTCTAGGATGGCCTTCCATCACTTCTTTCCCTCTGACAAAATAGAGTTCTGGATTTAGGATGGGCAAACAAAGGTTTGATTGTTTTGCTTTGGCTATTCCTTCTAGCAAGAAGTAAATGACTGGGAACTGTCATTTTTCTTCTGGAGTTACCAGTTCAGTTAGTTTGGTTAAATCAAAATAAGGCCACAAGTAGAGAGAGTAAACGCTCTATCAATTATTTGCTTTCTATAAATCCTGCCTCTGAGCCTTCACAGATGCTTTTCCCTCTATAGGGAGTGCTCTTTCGTCTTTCTCTCAACCGCAACCTTTGCCCCGACCCCTTCTAGTTAATTTTTATTCATCCTTCAGAACTTAGCTCAAAATTTACTTCCTAAAAGAAGCCCTAGATTAGATCAGGTCCCTGGTTATACCCTCTCTTGGCATCTTTTTCACAGCATTTTTCACAGATGTAATTAAATAATTAATTTAATATTTAATTTTCACATTATGTCTTCTCCACTACACTGTAAAGTCTAAGGGCATAGAGCAATGTCTGACTTATACAGATCCATATCCCCAGTACCCAGCACAGTGCCTGGCATATAATAGGTATTCAACAAACATTTGTTGAGTAAAGTAAAAAATGAACAAAGACAAAAGTAGAAGCAGAAGAATGGTAATAATCATGATATCTGCATTTATTGAGCACTGGCTATGCATAATGCTAGGCATTATGTTTAATGCTTTGCATATGTTATGCCATTCAATTCTTCCCCACAACTCTAAGGTAAGTACTATCCTTATCCCCATTTAACAGATAAGAAAACCAAGGCTTTAGAGAGTTTAAAGTTTTCATAGCTGGTAACATTTTTGAGTCATGTAATAGCTTTTCTCATATTCTCTTTTACTCTCTTCTCCCTCTTCTATCCATTTTATATCTTCACTCACCTTTTATCTGTGGAGAAAATTCCTGATATCAATGATGGAAAGAAGTCACTTCGATATGGACATTCTTTGAGGACATTGCTCCCTAGGGAGAAGCTGCTTCTAGAACATGTATTTGATGGGTGTCCAGAGGTAGATCAAGTTGCTTGATTCAGGGCTTTGGTAGAGCTCTGTGGCAACCTATGTGTTTGGATGATACTCTGAGTTGGATTCAAAAGTACTGTTCTGCTCATTCTCGTATCTATGATAATAACGTGATTTAGTTATAGGGTAATTTTTTTAATCCAAGAGTCTAAAAGTTCTTTGTAAATTTATCAATTTCAAAAAACATGACATAGTTTTAAATACGGACTCATAATGCTATCAAAGATGAAATATGTGAGCAGCCAACTGCCAATATTTAATTTTTTTTAATTTAAATTCTTTTGAATCTGACTCATGGTCCTCCCTCCACCGATGCCAGCTAGTGCTATCATCATGACTATCACGGTTTAGCAGTTTTAAAATACATGTTACACACCAAGTAGGCTGCAATAGCTTTCTCAGTGGCATTTGGAAGCACATTAAAAATATGCAGCTTGACTTTTCATCCCCTTCACACCCTCAGCATTTCCCTTTTGGAGAGCTCAGAGGGAGGCATAGTGGGAAGAAAATCAACCCAAAGAGAGGAAAATAGAATTTTACCCCTGTATAAAACAATGCGGAAAACAAATCTATTGTTCTTAATTCAGGTTCTGGCTCTCCTGCCTGCATTTTTTGTGTCTATCATTTTATTTTCGTTTAATAATGATTTTCCACTCAGAAGTGTTCTTTTATTTACCTCTCCTTATGCTCATCTTGATCCTCCTACTACTGTTCCAGTTGGTGCTCCCGCTCCAGCTTATGTTAGTGTTGTTCTTAACGGTTCTTACTTTTCTTTCACTGTGTTCATTCACTTTATCTGCATCCTTTTCTAATCTTTACTCCCTCTGGGTTTCTCAGATCCTGGACGGACAGATATATATATTCAATTCCAATATATTGTATCTAAACCTTGACCCTTTTGGTTAACTAATTTTATTTCCTTAATTAATCTCTATGGGTTTTATTTTAAAAATCTCTCAACAGCTTTCTCTAATTGAATTTCCAGCTCCATGTTTCCTTTTGAGGTTTACTTTTGGCAAACATTTACCTGGTTTCTTTTTTCTTTTCATTACTGGGTTTAATTGGCAAGGCTTTTCATCCCGTGTTTGGTCTTCAGATATATATGGACTAAACAGTTGGAAGCGGTGAGTGAGAGCAAATTGAAGGAACACTGGATTGAGAGTTAGAAGGTCTGTGCTCTGCCACTTAATCATCAGAACCTCATCTATAAAATGGAAATAATGATAATACCTGCTAAGGGATCGAGTGAGATAAAATAATGTAAAGACACTGCAAATGTTTCCTACTCAAGGGACTTTTGGTCTTTATGGAGCTGATATTTCTATAAAATAGCATCTCTTTTCCAGTTAACACAAGGCCAAAATAAAATGATGGAAAATGTTAACTTAAGCATTAGAAGTTTAAAATCTTACCAAATTCTCCATGATGTTCTGGCTAACCTCTTGTTAAAAATATCTTTTCTTTTCTTTTTTTTTTATTTGTAAAAATATCTCGGTAATGTTGGCACAGAGAATGCCGACTATATCTACATCTCTTGGCTATAGAATGCACCCTAAGAAAGCTGTGGAGGAAGGGACAGCATCTGAAAACTAATTTACAATATTAAAATTACATTACAGTTAAAATAAAATGAAAAGAGATCTTAGGCTCTAAGATTCAGAAATTATCAATCAAGTTTCCTATACAAAGATGAAATCTTATCTTAATCATTCACTTAAGTACATTGTGCCAGCTTTGCATAAATACTTTTAGTAATGTGTACTTGCTATTTTGAAAAGCAACCCATTTCATTACCAGATGTCTTCTTTTGTGCAAAATTACACATAACTTTTACTCACTACTTCCAGTGACTTCTTAAACAAGTCAGTTCTTCTTACTTGTGATAGATCTTTGATGTTTCTGAACAGCTTCTGGGTTATCTTTTCTACAGGCTAAAACTACTATCCCTTTAAGGATTTCTCATATAACATGTTTTTTTCATGCTCTTCAACATTCCAAACTGTTCCATTTGTCAATGGTCTCTACAAAACCGAGCATCCAGAGCTGGATGCAGTCCTCTGGACCTGTTCCCACCATAGAGATCAAGACAGTGTGATCTCACCAAGGAGATTCACTTGTCTTGGGAACATGGCTTGCTGTCACTGGTTTCAGAGAGCTACCGTGCAGTCCATAAATTCTCCAGCAAGAGCCGGTAAGCTAATTTTCATGTGTATGTCAAGAACTTCCATAAACTAATTTGTTTTCAGTAAAACTATAGAGGATTTTAAGTTACATTATCGATAACACATTTCTCATTGTCATATAAAAGCCAGAGGTGTCCATTCAATGTAATTGGAACTATGGAAGTGGTTAAGTTTATGATGCTCCATGTCATGTTTATGCAAAAGATAGAATACAACATGTCAAACTCTTTATCATGTTTTTAACCTTTATGGAGTTTGTTCTCTGCTCTCTTCATGTAAAGTGTTTTACATATACAATAGTCCTATGAAGTAAGATGATTATTCCCATTTTACAGATAAGGATACTGAGGCACACAGAGGTTTACGAATTTGTCCAAGGTCATCCAGCTAGCAAATGAGTCTGAACCCAGGAAGTCTGATTCCAAATTCTATACTGCCTCACTTCCCTGGGCAGTGAGTAATTGGAAAATATTTCTTACATTAATTGATTGTTTTTCCATAAAAAAAAAGATCTGAGCAAGATCTTACCCTAAAGTCCTTCTTTCTCATGTTTTTCAAGTCCATGGAACATCAGTACCATAAGGTGGTCTGGGGGCTGTGGGGAAGGAAGGATTCCCATGTTTAAGGCCATATAGATTCCACTTTTTCTTAAACTTAGCCACTTTGGCCATACTCTGCTATGGCCTGATTCAAATGTAAGTGACAAGTTTCCTAGAGATATACGTGAGAGCACTTTGTAGATGCTGCATACATTGCACATGCTTATAACTCCTCAGACTATCCATGAATTTAACATGCCTAAAACTGCCATTTAAGACAGTTGCTTCTCTGATCATTTAATTTCCTTTACAAAATATTTTCTTATTAGTTTCAAATATGCAGTACATTGGTTAGACATCTATATAGTTTATAAAATGATCCCCCTGATTGCTCTTTCTCACCTCTGGATCTACACCTGCTCCCATCCCTGTGACCATCTATTAACTACTAATTTATACTTCTTTAACTATTCACTCCTTCCCCCTAGTCCCCCAAACCCCTTCCCCTATGGCTGTTACCAAATTGTTCGCCGTATTTGATTAGTTTGTTCTTTTTGTTCCTTAGATTCCACATATAAGTGAAATCATATGGTATCTATCTTTCTCTGTCTGACTTACTTATTTCACTCAGCATAATAACCTAGGTCCATCCAAGTCATTGCAAATGGTAGGATTTCATTTTTTTTAATGGCTGAGTAATATTTCATTGTATATATGAACCATGACTTCTTTATCCAATCATCTGTTGATAGGCATTTAGATTGCCTCCATATCTTGGCTATTGTAAATTGTGCTGCCATGAACATAGGGGTACATAGATCTTTATAAATTATTGTTTTGGTTTTCTTTGGATAAATACCCAGATCCTTTACAAAATATTTTAAAACTTGCTTAATTTATGGTTATCAACAGTTGCAACATACACAATGAAATGAATTAGGAAGTTTAAGATGGTTTTAACATGTGGACCAAATATGTTAGAATAGAGACACTGGTAAAGGACAGGGCATGGGAAACATTTAAAATCTTATAATGGTATTTTGTAATTCTCTAAAGCAGAAATTCAGTTAATCTCAACTTTCTATGATGCTTCAAAGAAGCATGGAAGAGAAATTTACATTATTTTTGTTAGGCCACTCCTGTATATACTTAAATAACAACCACAACAGCAACGGTAAAGTCCTAATGACACAGAAATTCTCTAAATTACCATTGTTATTGAATGGGACAACTAATATGAATACCTTGTTTTCATGTTTCTTGTAACATCTCAGTCCTATTTGTTAGCCAACTTCCTTTTATCCATTTTTGTTCCCCACACACTATGAATAATTCTTTCAGTTGTGCGTACCATCTCTTTTCAAACGGTATATTTACTAAATTATCTGGCCCACTCAGAAATATCACTTTGGGAGACTAAACAAATTAAGTCCATTCAATCTCTTTTTGTAAATGACATTTTCAAAGACAAGTTGAAAAAAAAATCAATCCAGTCAGTATAAGACCCAATAAAAATGTCATGAAAACAGGGGGCAAAGTAAAACCAAGCAGATTTGTACATTATTATTATTATTATCTTCCTCAAAGGGAGAGGAAAATAGAAAATACAAGAATCTTTACTTTTAAGACCAGTCTGGGAAACTGTAATTACATTAGCAACATCCAACGGTGTTATCAACACTGAGCAATTCCTCTCATCTTAACACAGCAGCCGACTCAGAAAATCACACCTTTCAGCTCAAGAAGTTTGTGATACTTAGTAATGCATGTGTAATTGGGTAAAAATAGTCATTACTGCTAGCTTTATTTTTATTTGCTTCTGTATGTCTCTAAAGAAAGAAATATTTATGAAGCTCTTCCAGCTTCTTCAAGAGGGCTATAGCTGGATCCCTTTTGAAGGAGTGTGTAGTCACACAAGTGCTGCCATATTCTTGACAGGAAAGAGGCTTTTTCTGAAAGAAAGGAGCCATGATATATAGAGAAGCCCCAGAAGCTCTTCTCCCCCTTACAAAGCAGCTGGAGGTGCTGGAAGATCCCACTCACCTCTTGATCAGATCTCTTTGCCTCCATTTGTGTCTGATTTTTCTTCTGGATGCTTTTTCCAGACCATACTCCTAAAATCGAAATCATATAATGTTCCCCTTCTGCTCAAACACCTACCATGGCTTTTTACTGCTGATTCTTTAAAGTCTAAACTCCCTAGCATTCATTCAGAGAATACATTCATTAGGGAATCCAGTGTCATCTTCTTGGTCATGCTTATTTACCTGTTCTCCAAATCCTGAAACTTCTATTTTTGTCTTGCTTGGTACTACCTTTGTTGGTGCTGCGTTCCCTCCCCGAACTGCCTTTTCTTCTCCCCTCTGCCTGTTCAGATCCCCGGTTTTCCTCTAGTCCCCATCCACCTTCCACAGCATCCATGAGGCCTTCTCTCTTTATCTTCCTGTCATTCAGATGGAGACCTTTTCTGAAAGAAAGGAGCCACGATGTACAGAGGCAGAAGGGGGTTAGGGGTGAGAAAGTTTACCCCTCACCTTTAATTCCATGTAGTTTAAATATATAATTGCCACATTTCATTCCATTTTCAGATTTACTTAGATGTCCCATGGCATCTTGAACTTGAGAAGAGTCCCTACTTTCTCCCAAAGTCTCCATTTCTCCTGTCGTGTTTCCTCTCTCTGACAGTGATGTCACCTTATGTCCAGATGCCTAAAGCTAAAAATCCAAACATTATCATTCAAAATCATTTTCTTTCCTTTACTTCCCATCTGGTCATCAAGAACTTTGTTTCTGGTTTTCAGTCTCTCTCAACATTACTCCTTTCTCTCTTTATCATTGCTTCTGTCTTACTTGAGCTTTCACCATTACTCTTCAGTAGTCCCCTAATAGATCTCAAGCCTCTAGCCTCATCCATGCTCAGGTGCTTAATTCATCTTCCACATTTGTCTTTGTTCTGAAGGGAAAATCTGATCTCTCAATGAAGAACTTCAGCAGTGACATCTCATTGCTTTTTATATATGATTAAAATTTGGTAGTTGAACTGCCAGGTTTTCTCTGCTCTTTCTACTTCTTTTCCAGCATCTTTTATCTCCCCTTACTCTGCCTTGTCCTCTCCCACCTTGACCCGAACATGGGAAAATCCGTTGTGGCCCACACCAGTCTCTCTACCTACAATGTATTCCTCTGTTTCTTATTCTCAACATCTCATATCCAGCCTTAAAAATTCCTTTCAGGTATCATCACACCTGAGGAAATTTCCAGAACACCCACCATTTCCAAGTCAAGATAACATTCCATTTCTCTATGTGTACTTAATTCTATCATAACACTTACATATTAATTTGAATGTTGATCTCTCCAACTAAAGCATGAACATCTTGAGGGTAGAACACCTAGCATCTAACACAGTACTTGACCAAAATGAAGTCCTCATATATAATTATTGAATGAATGAATAAATAGCATGCAGTCCTAAATTTTTCCATGTGGCTTTTTAAAGAATTATTCATTGGTTTACATACCTGAGTATATTTTTCTAATATTATACGGAGGTCAACAATTAAGGACTTTGTGTGTCTAAAACTGCACTAGAATAACTACACACACACACACACACACACATACACACACACAGTAGTATGATAGATAAACTAGAGATTATGACTGAGAGGAAGAGGTCAAATATGTGGACTGATCAAGAGGGTACATTTATACTTTACTACTTCTTTCTGCTCAGCCTTTAATGGATACTTCTTTGGCTTATGTTGCAGAAGAGTAATCATTTCTCAGGACATCACTTTCAGGTCTAGCCAAGGGTATCCATCAACAGAGTCCATCATCAGCTGTGGAAGACCAGTTCTCTAAATTGGCTGTTATCACTGAACTCTTTTGTAAGAAAGGTTGACTAAGCAGTGACCTTGTCTGTTTCACAAGATATACAAGCTCTCCCTGTAAACTTCTCCCATAATTTTCAAAACTTTTTGTTTAATTTCTGGGAGCTATAGATAAGGTATAAATAACCACTGAGGAAGTGATGTGATAGAAACGTAAGAGCAGATCAACAATCTACCAAGTTGAAATTCTGCTCTTGATGGAACTATTAAAATCAGAAAAAAATATTGGCACAGTACTTTCAGTTTCTCAAAACTATACAGAATTTAGAATTAAAAAGAAAATAATATGTAATTCAGTAAGAGGAGTAAATGCAAGAATGTATAAGAAAATCTCATCACATTGTCAAACTAGTCTGGTTTCATGTATTCTTTTGGACATCTGGTGGACATGGGGCTTGATCATATTTTATGATAATTCAACACATGACACTTCTCATGCATTTGCCATATTCCCATTATATTATATTGCATTGCATGGCTCCTCTAACCCAGCTAAATTGCTCCACATCTTATTTCTGAAAATACCTCCCATTCTGACTTGTGCCTAAAATTCCCCTACCCTTCATGTCACCCTTTTGGAAGTCATGCCCTTTCTTTAACCGTAACTTTAGACCAACCAGCCCCATTTGAGTCACCAGATGACCACAGCCACATAAGTGATACCAAGTTAATCCAGCAGAAGAACTACACAACTGATCCTGACCCAAACTGCTGATCCACAAAATCATGAGCAAGTAAAATAATTAGTGATTTAAGCCACTATGTATTGGGATGGCTTGCTATGTAGCAAAGGCTCACAGATACAGAGAAACATATCGAATTATTGACAGGGAGAGGAGATAAAGTAGAATAGGGAAAGATTGTATGATTGTTGGCAGTACTAAGGGCCCACTTAAAAGTCATACTCATTAAGTATAAGTCAGTATGATTGGGATTTTCTTTAGTCAATTTAGTGGCATGAGTACAGGTGTGGTATAGGGGAGAAATGGATTTAATCAGGTTAAGATTTTTTCCTAAGCAAGTATAACAAAGCAAGAGGGTCAGTTAAAGTGGAAATGTATACAAGAAAATGATTATCATCATTTAGCATGGGGTCGAACCTGAGAAAATAGAGGAGATCAAAGAGTTGAGATGCAGTGAAAATGTTATTGAACCAATTGGCTGGATATCCCAGAGGAGTTCAAAGATTTTTGGCATCAAGACAATAGAGAGAGTGGATTAGAAAAAGAGGAGTGGTCAGAGTCTGATACATGAATTAGAGATTATGGAAAGATAATGGTTATCACAGATGACCAGGTCTGTGATATGACTATAGCAAATGACTGGCTGAATATATTGGAGGACAAGATCATGGGAGGAGAAGAAACAAAAAAGTAAGAGGCCAGGTCGTGGAAGGATCATCTATGTGGATATTGATATACCAAGAATTAGGATGGGGTTAACATTGGAGAAGATTGCCATCAGCCAGGAGATAAGATAATTAAGAAATGTGAGATAAGGGCGCCTTGATAACTATAACAAGAAGGGATAGTGGAGGGGCATAATATGATGACGTTAGATTATAAACTGGAGGATTTAAGGGTTGAGGGACAGGAGGAAGAATGGCCTGGAAGTGTCAACAAGGAAGAAGGACACCTGCCTTACCTTTGGGCCCAGTGGTACTGTGCGGGGAGAAAAATGACAATGACTTGAGAGGACTACAGGGGAAGTAGTATCCTTAGGGGAGTTCCAGATTGCAGTTAGAGCAAGAAGGTAAGAGAATGTTGAGGAAATGTTGAGAACATAGGAGATGGTGCTGATAATAGTCTATGAACTCCGAACAGTTCTACACAGGGGGAGGAATTAAAAAGTTAGAGAAGGGTTAGAGAAGGGGACAGAAAAAGGAAAGTGCACAGCCTTATGCAGATTACAGTGTGAAGAATGAGGTGCATCCCAGGAAAGTGGGGCAGGGAAGTGGTTCTCATGGAGACAAACATAAGCAGAGATAAAAGGCAATTTGAGATTAGATCATGTGGGTAAAAGACAGACAGCGATGATGAGGCTGTCCATTTTGGGGAATTTCCAGGGTACCCTTTTTCACATCTGTCTATGGAGACAAGGAGGCCTGGGGAGGGTGGCAATGTTTTGTTTGTTGACTAGTCAAATGGGTAAATGCCACACCATCTAACCTCACCATTGGTCCTTGGTTCTGTGTTAACACACATGCATTCCCTGGGAATGACTAGCTGACTAAGGTATGCTAGTATCTTAAACTTCAGATGTTGCTGATGAACTTCCTTCTTCCAAATGTCTGACAAAAACAAAGAACGTTTTTTAAGAGAGGCAAAAAGTACCAGAGCTGAGCCTGACATTCTTTCTCTGAGAGGAAGAGTGCAACCCTGCATCTCTTTGACGTTGCTCTAAAACACTTGGTCCAGCACCACCAGGGCCTTTGATGTTCCTTTAGCCCTTCTGACATGCCAACATCTGGACTCCTACTCTTCTGCAGCAGCAAACTGCAACAGCAATCAAACTCTGGTATAAAAAGAAAAAGGACAGTAGACCTTATACAGAACTTTTTGATGCCACTTGCCTGATTAGAGAGAATGCTCTCTGCCTCTTCAAACACAAGATTCTTAGTTTTCATTTTAATAGTCATCCCAAGTGTCTGTCACTGGGCACCCTTGTCATCCCAGTATTTTTCCAAGAAGGGATTTACAACCCACTCCTGAAGCCCAGACCTGAAGCTACTGTTTCCTCCAAATGGCCTTTTACTTAAACATAAAAACTCCATTCTTGGCCTTAAGCTGTCTTCTATCCTTCACCTTTTTTCATTTCACCTTGAGTCACACTCTTTCTTCCTTTCATATCAGGTGAACTCTCTCCCTCTTGCCTTTGTCCTCAGTTTCCACAGGTCCTAAACTGGAAGTCTGTCTCATGTTTTCCCCTCCACATCTGTCAGGACAGCTCTTCCCCGTCTCTTAAGTTTCTGCTGAAATCTAACCAGTTCCCAGAGAATAATCTAGATCATGGCTTTTTGGTCAATAGGGTACTCTTTCTTTCACTTCTTTACCCTCTATTTTCCATACACATCCACATACTTGAAGAATGAGTGGAGAAAAAAAGCAAACCATTTTTTTTTGGTATTAAAGTTGCTTTGTTCAATGTAGACCTATAATATTATATATGTGAAATCCTCCTGGACAGAGAGAGCATACATTTCTGTCAACATTCATGCCTTTATGAGTTGGCCCATAACGATGTTTATGATTAGGTTCTTCATCTTTCTGCCACCTTCAGGCCTCCATTTCTCTCCCTAACATCTTAGAAAAGTTGAACATTTTCCTTTTCTCCCAAACTTCTTTCTCTGAAGGTCACTCTTCCTTTGCTGTCATGAACAATCAGATAGGTGAAGTGGGTTTTCCCGACATGCTCAGGGGAAAGCAGCCTCCTTTTCTCCTTCCACAAACCCTTTTTTATAACATCTTATTTTCAGTAAGATGTAGATTAACAGGTAACAGTAAAACTCTAGTGTGGGTGTCTCTGCAAATATCAGAGACTCCAGGGAATCTAGATAGTTCCAAGCCCTCACCCAAGGCTGTTGGGTCTGCTGTGAACTGTATCAGCAGGATTTCTGCCATCTTGTTATCATCGAGTTCCCATAAGCAAGCAACTCTTCTGTACTGAAGGACTGCTGCATCTTAGATCATCCTTAACTGAAGAAGCTTCTCAAAGGCCCCTCTAGAGTGGGGACAGATCCCAAACACTTCAGGCCTCTAGTCTTCTTTTTTACCTTTTTCGGTACATTCTTTTTTTCCCCCTTCAGTCTTCTTTTTCATCTTTTCCAATTAGGTCCCTCTTGGGAACTTACAGATGGAGAAGTGGAGGTCTTCTCTGATCAGAGGAAATTGTGTTTGTGAATAAAAGATTCTTCCAGAACAAATTGTGAGAGAAGGTAGTTTGGCTGCTTGATTGTGAAGACCACAGCATGTCTTCACCAAAGGGACACCTGGTTATTCCACTTCTAAGAACTGGGATGGGTTTTTTGCTCTTCATTTGTCCCTGGATTGATTGGCCCTGAGCCACTCTTTGATCTACTCTTCTAATGGGCAAGACTGAACTTGCCTGAGAAAACTTAATTTTTAAATAAAGTATAGTTGACATACAATATTATATTAGTTTCAAGTATACAACATAGTGATTCAATATTTGTATTCTTTACAGTATTATTACCACAATAAGTCTAATATTGCATTTTCAAGACTACACTTAACTAGCCTCGTGCTGCCTCCTCTTTTTGTTCTCATAAATAGTTATTCAATGAACTTCCAAAGGCTTCTTGGAACTCTCTGCATCCATGTCTATACTCCATGTATCCATATCTTCACTTTGCATTTACTCTTAGCTTACGAAATCAACCTCCTACCCACCCCCACCTTTCTTACTTCAACAGCCTCCTGCACCCAGTCCATTACAGGTATCGGACCCAAATGAAAGGTGGAACAACTAGTCAGGGATGCCCCTTTTTATGAAGACTACATATCTCTTCTTTCCAGATCACTGGGAAGAATGATTTCCTCAAGGCACTAAGGGCTAAGGCATCAAGGTCCTTGAAGAAAATGGGGTGATGACTCCCTTCATTGTGAGCTGGATATGCTCCTGAGAGAGTTTCCAGAAGATCAGCAAGATAGGCCACAAAGGTCTCAGTCAACAGAGCCATGACAGGAACCAACCAAACAATAGCTGGCAAAAGAGTCATGAAACCTCTCTGGGCTAATTCATCTCTGAAGAACAGATTAGAAGATACTTGTATGGGGAAATGTTTGTCTGCTGTTTATTTAAGAATATTGTGCAATAAAGAAGAAAAATAAGAAGGATAGATGAAACAAAGTGTAAATAATTCTTGTAAGACATGTTAAACATGGATAAAGTGGGTAGAATATATGTGTTCCTAGGAATGAAAGGATGAAGTAGACACCAGGTATTCATGACACTTGTAACATCCTTAGATCAACCACTGGTGACACCAGTGTTAGTCTCACATGTCCTCTGCCCTGTACATTAGGAGTTCTTTTTCTTGGGTCTCTCTTACAGAGCAGGTGTATATTGGCTCTAGATATCTTCATCACTGGCCCATACAAAGTGGAAAAGGCAAAAGCATCAGAGAGAGAATGGACATGTGAACATTGCATGACAGGATCCAGGCTGCATGATCTTTCTGTCCTGCTGACATTCTCTCTCTCTCTCTCTCTCTCTCTCTCTCTCTCTCTCTCTCTCTCTCTCTCTTTCCTTCAGTCTCACTGTTATAAATCATTCAATAAAAAATGTGATTTGAGCATATCGGTTTGGTCTGAGCCTTTTGGTCTCTGACTTCTTGTATATCCTGCCTGGTGATGCATTTGAAATTTACAAAATCATCAAGGTAATTTCTCATCAAGACATGGAGTGATAACAAAAGGTAAAAGAAGCTAAGTGCTTTGAACAAAAAGAGGAAAAGAAACTGATAGAGACACCTATAGACTGAGCTATAAGTTGAGCTCTTTTAACTTCTAAGCAGCAAGAAAACAGACGTAACCCGAGGACCCAAGTTTCACCTCCCAAATACCATCAGAAGCCCAGAGATACAAAGGACACACCAACCCAAGGGACAAGAACCATCCTTTTTGTGGGGCAGAGGATCCATCCCAAGTTACCGACTCCTTAATTTTCTTCAGTGCTTGAGACAGAAAGTCTAGGTACAACAACACAAAAGTGAGTACCTGCAGGGCTCAGCAAGTAATTTAAATCAATAAAGAGGCACATTTGGGCCCCTGAGCTAAGTTGCTTGAATGGCCTGTACTGCGGAGAATTGGAGAATATGATTGCTTTAAAGTGGCAGCTGAAAATCAACTCTATATGAAAGTTCCCATGGGAACAGGGCCCGGCGTGGCCAGATAGTCAATATTTTTAAAAGAAACCAGAAATATTGACATTGATGAGAATTCTTCCAGTTAAAAACTCACTAGTTGGCCAAGATCTTAGTTTCTAAAGACCATTATTTATCCAATAGAAGGTAGAAGTGTTACCATTGCAGTGATGGGAGTTTCGGTAACACAGAAGACTTTAGGTCCTTATCACTGATGAGGAAATGAATTTCAACTCAGTAAATATAAGAAATATTTGTTTATTAAAAGCACATTATGTGGTAGAAGATGGATCAAGTCTCAGACTGGCTAACCACATGGAAATGAGGCTACATAGCCCTGGGCGGAAGTGGGTAGGCACAAGTTACAGCCAGGGAAGATAGAGAGCTGTAACCCTGGGGGAGACAGTGGTCTGTGTTATATTAGGGTGGTTACAAAGGCATTCTTAGGAGATTGGCAAGTGAGGTCATTTTGATTGACACTTGGCTGCTATATAACTTTGCCTACTGCGCATGTGTTTTCGCAGAATTTAGTCTGTTATAATTAGATTCATGAACTTCTAGGCATAAACATAGTATTCTAATGAAACTTAAATTGTGGGGAAATTAAGGTAGTACCTTCTGCACAGGAGTCTGTAGCCAGATTAGGCCAGCTAAAATTATGACCCTCCTGTCCTTTGTCTCTGTTGATGCAGAAGGGATTCTTCAACTACCAATGGGGTGTTCTTTGGGTGGTTGCTAGGCTGAGCCTCTATTCCTTTGTTCCCCTTGTCACTCATGTCTGACTAGCTGCCTAATGTTAGGCATTAGGGCTTCTTGGAGAAGTGGCTGATTCTAGGGCCACAGCAGAGAAAATATATCATGAGCTTAGAGAATCTTGTAGTGCTAGAAAGTCAGCACACAGACATAGACACACACACACACACACACACACACACACACACACACGCAAGTGATGGGAGTATGTCAAAGGGACACAAGAGCCAAGTGAAAGAGTTTCCAATAGCCAAATTTGGATCAATTTGAGAAAAATAAATAAATAACATGGTATTGGATTATAATCCAAAGTAGTAAGTAAATGTCCATGAGTCCATACTGATATAAATGAATGACTGAATAAATAAATAAATGAGAGAGAAGGTACAAGTTTTCCTTTAAGAAGAATTCCAAATACTACAAGTAGATATTCTCCCCATTCAGGAGGTGGAACTTAATTCTTCCTCCCCACCCCTCGAAGGTGAATTGGACTTACTGACTTGCTTCTAAAGAGAATGAAAAGGGAAAAATAATAACTTTGCAGTGAAGAAACATGGTAGACCCCACCTCAACCAAGTGATCAAGGTCAACATCACCAGTGGTAAGTCAGGTGGAGAGAATGTACCCTTTGATATGATGTGATGAGAAGAACACTTCACCTGTATGGTATTCTTCCCCAAAACCCATGAGTATAACTGAGAAAGACAACTGACAAATTCAAATTGAGAAACATTCTACAAAATAAATGACCAATAATATTCTTTAAAACTCTCAAGGTCATGAAAAGCAAGGAAAGACTGAGAGAGAGGAGACCAAAGAGACATGACATTAAATGCAATGTGGTATCCTGGACTGGAACCTGGAGCAGAAAAAGAACATCAATGGAAAAACTGGTGCAATCCGAATACAGTGAGGACTTTAGTTAATCAATACTAATGCGTCACTTTTATTTTTAATTTCTTATTTTTAACACGTGGTTATGTGAGATATTAACATTAGAGGAAACTGGGTGAAAGATAAACAGAAACTCTCTGCATTATCTTTGCAACATTTCTATAGATCTATTTTATTTCAAAATAAAAAAAAATACTTAAAAAATCATTATTCCAAACAAAACACATTTGCAGAAGAACCTGGCCTGGGGCCATCTATTGAATCCTCTGATTTTGAAAGAAAATAAATGTTCTGAATCAGAGATTGCAATAAGCAAACTCCTTAACTCAAAGACCAATCTTCCATACATTTGTATTTTTAAGAGAAGCTAGAAATATTTATAATCCTTCCCTTCCTTTCAACAAAGGTCCTCATCTCAATTTCAAAGATGTTAAAATGTGAAAAAATTTACCTCTTAAAGTCAGTGAAATGAGATGGAAGGGGCATTCAAGCAGCCTGAACTGTTTTCCTCCATACTTGTTTTACATTTGGGAGAGAAAACCTATCTTGTAAAAGTCCCTGCTTTTCTGGTCTTTGTTACTCTTAACCATACCCACTCCAAACTGATACATAATTCTTAAAAATATGTTAATTCAATATTTTTTTGCTTTGTCACTGTAACTTACTCCACTCTTACATCCTCCTTGACTGATTGATCAAAGCATACATTTTCTTTCCCTTTTAGATGTCCTAAATCTTTGCTAATTTCCCTCGTTTTACCCTTCACTTCAGCTTTCTTGAAGCAAATTCTCCATCAGTATTGCTCTGAAGCTGAACTCAGGACTACAAAAAACAATTTGTAAGAAAAATTTTTATTATTTTAAAATCTGAAGCCTAGTATCACTTCTGAAATTATCAATAATGCCTTCTTCTACTGAATACTTGATTAGATATGTCTCTTGGGCTTGTGAAAAGAAACTGGAATTGCTAGCGAATGAAAAAAAATTAAAGGAGAATTTAAAAATTAGAAATATAGAACAAATTTCAAGGGTAGAGAAGATTCAGGAGAAATTAATGGGTGCTTTGTACTGCTTGTCACACATTTTTGAGAGAAAAAATACTTTTCCTTTTTCTGGAAAATGAAGTACAAGTTGTCAGTGACAACCATCTATTAAGAAATTTCCTTTTGTGATAGAGTGAGGATTTTTTTCCCCCAGAGGTAAATTATTCAACACAGTTAATTTGAATCCGTGTTTGAGCCTGAGACGAAGTTATCAATTTTATCATTTTCCCTCAGTCTGTCCTGATATTATCATTGCCTGAGATTCCAGTACCCATAGCAACAGCCACTATTTCAGACATCACTCCCGCAAGCAACAGAGCACGGCCAATGACTGACAATCATCCAGCTGCTGTCTCAGGGGAGTATTTTCCAGGGCTGGAGGACCAGGTCACAACTGACTCCTATGTATTGAAAGGTTAACAAGGAGGTGGGGAGGGCGAGTATGAGGGCAGTGGCACACCCACAAGTTTGCTCAGTCCTTTTGAGAAGTTTATGGCAGGAGAGGGTGGGAAAATGAAGAGACTTACAAGGATACACAAAGTCAGGACATTGGGAAGTGCAACGGGGCCAACTTCATTAGTATGAATGTTTCTCACTTTTTTCCACTGCTGCTCCACGTGTTTAAAAGGCTGTTTGTAGACCTCCAAACTGAACCAAAAGAAGGGGATTTAGAACATTTACTTTTGTCTTGCAGAAGAACAAGGAGGAGAGAAACAATTGAGCTGCCACTGTATCTTGACTTCCCTGGCAGGGATTCTTAAAGAAAAGCTGCAAAATGTAATACTACAAGCAGTGGCTTGTAATAGACACTGGAGTGTAATCGCAATTCTCTTTGAGTCTTGCAGGTGAGGAAATCCTTTTTCCAGGTTAAAAAAAAAAAAAGATGTAGGTCTAAGACTTCTCTGAATTATTCCAGGGAATCCTTCCAGGGAGTCCTTCCGAATCACAAGAAAGGGAAAGATGGGCTAAAGAGGGGGCCCAGAGGCCAAGACAGAACCAAACTGGAGTCATCTTTAGATCCTAGTGAAGAGACCACAACAGGCAATAATTCGTATACAGATTACAGTACCCTGTGCATGGCAAAAATACAGGGTTTCTCTGTCCAAGTGAGCTGAATTTGCAGGTAGAACACGTGTGTTTTGCAGCCATGCCCTTTACCTACTGTGCCTAAAGAGAAGTCACTGACCATGAAGCTATCTGCTTGGGTGGTGGACTCTCTGGGGATTTCCAGTCCCAAGGTCTTACAGGTATTCAGTGCCAACTTAGGTAATTGCTGCCTGTGTGGGAGAGCCTGAACAGAGGGATTCAGGTGTGCAGGTGTGGACTGCCTTCCTGTGAGGTGCTCTGCTACCTCTTATATATTCTGTTGCTAATTCTGAAGACTTCTTTCATATGAGAAGCATTTTGGCAGAGGATCAGAGGTCATCCCCACCCTGGCTAGAAGGCACACCTGTAATTAGGAGAGAGACTACAGTGATCAGGGTAGTCTTAAAGAGTGTTGGGGATTTCCCTTCCTTTTGGAGCTGGCTATCTGGCTGGATTCCCAGTCTACCCACCCAATCTTGCTTAACCCATTGATATACCTGCAAGCAAATGGGAAACAAACAAACAAACAAACAAACAAACATGGCATCAGAAGATCTACATTCATGACCATATTCCATAACTTTTTATTCTTATCTGTGTGGCCTCCCTTTTTCTCACTGGTAAAGACATGGTTATAACACCTGCACTTCTTACTTCCTGAGAGTCTTATAAAAATAAAATACAACAGTATAAATAAAAGGACTTGCACTCGCAGAGTGCCATTATTATTATTTTCGTTTATCAACCCCTTGGCCATGGGGAAGCCAGGCTAAAGCTCATTTCCCATTATCACTCTTGCCCAGGGTGAGCTTGACAAAGAGGTGCTTTGCCAGGCTTGCTTCCAGAGTCCCCAGCTTGCTACTGAGAACCAACATACATTAACATTGGCATAACTTAATTAACTAAAATGTTTCTGATAAAACTGAAGACCCCCTTTATTTTAATCCTTGCCAGATCCAATTCCCTTCATTTCTTTCCCAGGGATAACTGTTAGGATGAATTCTAGACTATGTGTTTTTTTAATATACTTTTATCATGCACATGCACCCACAGACACCAGAGCCCCAGACCACCCACCTCATCCCGCCCCCATATACCACATAGTCTTAAAAGGATGATCGATGTCGTGTGTTCCAGGGTCCCACGGAATACCTTCTCCCTCTGTCCATGGAGATCCTGAGCTGCGTGGGGATGGATGGAGCACGGGTCGGTGGCACAGACGCTTTCTTGGATACCTGTTGAAAGCTTAAAAGGTGAGTGTTCTGCACACACCAATCCACCAGACACCATTGTTTATTTAGGAACCAATAACTTTATTGGAAGAAATGGAAAAACTGGAAGAAAAAAAACTTAAGTGAACATTCTGCAAGGGCAATACTGCAATATGCATGCTTGGCATGGCAACCAGGGAAGTTACCTCATGGGGAAAGCAGTCCCGGCTCAGTTCTTGTCGCTGTTGTCCAGAGTGAGCTTGTCAAAGAGGTGCTCTGCCAGGGAGGCTTCCGGGGACTTGGGCATGTGCAGGTTGGTGAGATGGTCTACCAACTTATTGATAGACTTTACCTGCTCATGCAGGTAGTGATGCTCCAGGAAATCGCATAGGTGGGCGTCTTTCTTCTCAGTGCCCAGCTGGTATAGATCGAGCAGGCTCTGGTTCACACTCATCTCCAGACACAAGGCACACTCCATGGCCCCCAGGCAACTGTCCCAGTGGTTGAGGTCAAGCCTGCTGATGTCACGCAGACGTATGTGGCCCCCGCGCTGGTTCTGCAGCCACATCAGCCTCTCGACGAACTCCCTCTTCTTACTCAACTTACACAGAAAGAACTGGGCCAAGTGCTTCAAGGCCATGTCATTGCGGTCGAAATAAGAGTACATGGACAGGTACATATAGGAGGCGTAGAGCTCCAGGTTGATCTGGTTGTTAATGGTGGCCTCGCAGTAGAGGTGGTAGTTATGACACATTTGCGATGGCAGCAAGGTCACCATGGCTGGTGGTGTCCAAGCAGAGACTGCGAGCAGGAAGAGGCAAGGGGCTAAGGCACCGGCGCGGGCCTCAGAGAGTCCCCTGGGTGGACGACCAGGGCAACTGCAGACTGCGTGCTCCGAATTAGGCTTCAGGCTGTTGGCAGCAGGCTCTGAAATGGAACAGGAAAATGGGGCCTGTTAAAAGTAGGGTAGGTGGGGTGTAGCGGAGTGAGGACCCATTACAGAAGCACGCAGGTGTGTGTGGGGGAGTTGAGAGGTGGGTTCGGAGTGCGGAGTGCAGGGAGGCAAGGCACGGTGTTCCAGGTTCCGTCAGAGCCTGGGTGAGGCAGGAAACCTGGAGCCAGTCTGTGCAGAGTATGTGGAGGACACTAAAAAAAAAAAAACAGCTCTGTTGAGATATAATTTATATACTATAAAATTTACCTTTTGCAGGTGAACATTTCCATGGTTTTTAGTATATTCATGGAGTTGTGCAATACCACAATCTAGTCTCAGAACATTTTCATCACTCCAAAATAAAATTCTCTACTGATGAGCAGGCACTCCCCATTCTATCTCCCCTTCCCCACTCCCACCCCAGGCAGGGCAACCACTAATCTACTCTCCATCTCTATATGTTTGCCTATTCTGGACATTTCAAGTATGCGGAATCATACAATATGTGGCCTTTTGTGTCTGACTTCTTTTACTTAGCATGATGTTTTTAATATTCACCCTTTTTATTGCTGAATAATATTCCATTACATGGATATACCACATTTTATTTATCTTTTCATCAGTTGATGAATATTTGGATTGTTTTCTTTTTGTGGTTATTATGAATGTTGAAATAAATATTTATGTATAGGTTTTCATGTGGACATATGTTTTTGAGTCAGGTATATACATAGAAGTGGAATTGCTGGGTTATATGATAACTTTATGTTTAATATTTTGAGGAACTGCCAGATGTTTTCCAAAGTGGCTGCACCATTTTCGGTCCCACCAGCAGGTGTGAAGTTTCCAACACTGCTACTGTCTGTTTTGTTTTTTTTTTAAGTTTAGTCATCTTAAGTGGCTATAAGATAGTATCACATTGTGATTTTGATGTGCATTTCCCTAATGACTAATGATGTTGAGCATCTTTGTATGTGCTTACTGGCCATTTCTATATCTTCTTTGGAAAAATGTCTATTCAAATCCTTTGTTTTAAGTGGAATTGTCTGTCTTTTGATTATTGAGTTCTAAGTATTCTGTGTATATTCTATACACAAGTGCCTTATTATAGATATGATTTGCACATACATTCTCCCATTCTGGGGGTTGTCTTTCCACTTTCTTAATGGTGTCTTTTGAAGTATAAAAGTTCTTAATTATGATAAAGTTCGACTTATCTAGTTTTTATTTTGTCACTTGCACTTTTGGTGTCATATCCAAGAAACCATTGCTTAATTCAAGGTCACAAAGATATATACCTAATTTTTCTACTAAGAATTTTATAGTTTTGTCTACGGCCATGCTTCCCTGAACAAGCCCAATCCTGTCTGATCTCGGAAGCTAAGCAGGGTCAAGCCTGGTCAGTACTTGGATGGGAGACCACCTAGGAAGACTAGGTGCTGTAGGCATAAAAAAAAATAATAATAAGGGATCATAAACTGACAAGGTCCTTGCAATCTGTGAGGTCAACCAAGGGTTGCCTCACCTAAAAAAAAAAAAAAAGAATTTTATAGTTTCAGCTCTTACATTAGGTCTCTGATTGATTTTGAGTTCATTTTTGTATACGAATGTGAGGCAGGGATCCAACTTCATTCTTTTGCATATGGCTCTCCAGATATCCCAGCACCATTTGTTGAGAAAACTATTTTTTCTCCATTGAATGATCTTGGCACACTTGTTGAAAATCAATTGACCATAGGTATATGGGCTTATTTCTGGACTCCCAATTCTATTCTGTAAATCTATATATCTAAGCTTATGCTACTATGACACTTTCTTGATTACTGTAGCTTTGTAGTAAGTTCTGAAATAGGGAAGTATGAATTATCCAACATTATTCTCCTTTTTCAAGGTTGTTTTGACTATTCCGGTCCCCTTGTATTTCCATATGAATTTTAGGATAAGTTTTCAAATTTCTTCCAAAAAAGCCAGCTGGCTATTCATAGGGATTGCATTGAATCTGTAGATAATTTGAGGGAGTATTGATATCTTAACAATATTAAGTCTTTTGATCCATAAACATGGGATATCTTTCTATTTATTTAGGCCTAGGACCTCATAAAGTATAGATTCTGATTTAGACTGGGGCCAAAAATCTGAATTTCTAAACAAGCTCTCAGGTGATGCCAGACCACACTCCGAGTAACAATGCTTTAAAAGGGAGAAGTCTTCCATCTTCTGTCATCTTAGTCCATCTAGGCTGCTATAACAAAGTACTATAGACTGGGTGGCTTATAAATAACAAAAATTTATTTCTCACAGTTGTGGAGTCTGGAAGCCGAAAATCAGCGTGCCAGCATGGTTGGGTTTGGTAGAAAACTCTTTTCTGTTTTGCAGGTGGACATCTTCTCACTGTGTCCTTACATGGCCAAAGGGGTGAGGGAGCTCTCCAGAGTCTCTTTTATAAGGACACTAATCGCATTCATGAAGGCTCTACTCTCATGACTTAATCACTTCCCAAAGGCCTCACTTCCAGATACCAGCACATTGGGGATTAAGATTTCAACATGTGAATTTTTTTTTTGGTGTGAGGAGGACACACACATTTCATCTATAGAATTTATCGAGGTTTGTAGTTAAGAAGCCCAGGAAAAGTTATGAAAGACTTCAAATCTGGCAAAGAAAAAATTTACTGGGTATCCTTTTTAGAGTACCCTTCATGGTCATCTCTACCTTTCACTGATTTGGGGCTATTTTATAACTCTTTAAATTGTGGAAAACTAATAATGCAAATAATTCTTGTCTACAGAAATGCAAATAAATTGTGTCTGGTGGAATGCAACTTATTTTGGACTCATTTTTGCATCTAGTTGTGTACTCATCTCCATATTCCTTATTGCCTGCCTTATATGTGTATGGCCCTTTGAATTCTCCTTTGAATCATGTGCAATATCTTACTGGTTTCCTTATTAATTAATGAGTGAAATAAAATCTTTGAAATGTATTTATTTTATATTTACATGAGAGTCATGATTTTACTTTATTTTTCTTTAATTATCCTCTAATACTCCTTGTTCTCATCCCAGCCCCACTAGGAACACACTCAAACCCCACAGGGGTTGACTTAGTGCATCATGCACTTGCATGGGCTACTAACCAGAGATATAATTCAAGAGAAGTATTTAGGATGTAAAAGCATAGATCCTGGACTGGAGGGATAGCATGTCTGAGAAGGCATCAAGGGTACTCTGGGGAAACAGAGAACCAATGCAAACCAGAGAAGGAAGGGGACATTTAGAGAGCAGGTAACAGGAAGGACCTTATCAGCAGAACACTGTGGGGCTGAGGCTGGCCCAGTGCACACAAGGGAGGGCAGAGAACTAGGCACAACCAGTGAAGTCCCATAGAAAATTAGAAGCAGCTGAGAACCAAGAGAGTGGTGAGAGCTTCCAGGCAGGGAAAGTAGCAGAGATTTGAGGAGTGGAGGGTTGACTGACTCACAGGGTAATCTGACAGGCTGAGATGCACGATCTGTGTACAATTAACCCTGGAAGGAGGTAGGAACATGAGCTTCTGGAGCAAGGAGAAAGGACTCTTTCATCAGCATTTTTGTGCTCCCTGACTCATACCGCCAAAAAGGCTGTTGGGACCCACAGACACTGAGGGTATGGATTATTCAGAAATGGGTCATGGGCTCTACCTTCCAGAGACACTTCCTTCCAGCTGGTGATCAGAGGTAGAAAAGCTCTAATGCATTCTGGTTGGCTCCACCAAAGGGCATCTTTTTAGCACAAAGGCCATAGGAGAGTTTTGCTGTGGCTCCTGCTAGGTAAGGTATTAATGAGACATGTCCAACACCCATATGGGTTATATTCTGAAGAGGAGAATGCTCCTTCTAGGCTCCCCTTCCTCACTGTTCTGATTGGGAGGAGAAAAAGAGAATCACTACCTTGAGGGCCAAAGAAAGGTTTCTAAATAAACATGTTCGTTGTGTGTACTGGTGGGTATAAGTCAATGACTGATATTAATTCAGTTAAATATAAATTTTCTCTAAAGTTGCAACTTTTCATTTTTATTCAATGTGTTGGATATCTTCCATTTGCCTGTTTAGTACTGTTCTCTGTCCTTCTTCATCTTACTCTGAGCCCTGGGAGGCTGACCTATATGGACTGTGTCCATAGCCCCCTTGTACCCTCTGGCTTCTGGTTGGTTTCAGCCAATGGAAGGCACTGTCAGTTGATGGGAGGGTAGGAGGGGAATGAGGTTAGCATATTTATTGTCTTGGCTCCTCAGCTTTTGCAGAGCATTCTATATGGTACTGCCAAATAGTCCTATCAATGTAGATAAGGGATTATAGATGCTGACTAATTAGACACCTCTGAATTATTTGTGCCTAGGCAGGAAAGCATAACTTATTTGCAGAGAGCCAAAAGTGGATTTTAAAAGTTTTCTTTGCTAGTTATCTTTTCTAAATAGAGGATGAATTCTTTTATTATGTGACATTCAATTCCATCATAGAGAACACTAGGTAGAATAGGATAGGGTAAGCTATGCTACAGTACCAAACAAAACTTAAAAATCTCAATGACTGAAGACAAGATGTATTTCTTGCTCATATCACAGTCTGAAGCAGGTGAAGTGAATCTTTCATGGCTCTTCAACAATGGTTAACTTGTAGATGCAGGCTCAATTCCATCCTGCAGTTCTACCACCTCAGAATGGTTCACTTCTAACTGCACAGAAGAGAAAGTGGAAGCATGGGAACTTCCCACTTACTCTTTATTGCCTTGGACCAGAAGTCATATGTACTTTAGCCCAAAGCAACTTCAGCGGAGGTTAGGGAATGTAGAAGAGAACATGTGATATTCAGTGAGCAATATAATCTCTGCCATGCTTGTTTTATCCATTTTTCGTATTTATTTTTTTAAAATATTTAGAACTCACATTTTTGACCACTGTTATTTGCTTACTTACTTATTAAAATGCACGTATAGCGAGGATTCTTTTGGAAAAAAATACAATTGTGTGTGTGTGCGTGTGCACGCACTCGCATGTATGTGCATACTAAACAATGCAACTTGTGTGGTCCCATCTCCACATAAGTGCTTCTGGTATTCCACTACGGTCATCTCCCATCCCGGACTCAGATCCAACCCTATTTCATACTAGAATCTCTTCTGTCTGAAGTGAACAGTCTCCTCTGAAGATCTATGGGAATTAGTGCCCACACAATTAGCGTGGCAGTCAGTCATGGACCACCAACGATAGCTTGTCTGTAATTGCCTTGAACTATTTATCATCTTCTTTTCTGTTATGTCCCTTTGGTGCTATGTTGTCCCTGAATTGTAAGCTATTGGAGGGCAAACACCCTTTCTTTTTCCCCATAGCACCCAGTAAGATAGAAAGGACAGAATAGGTGCTCAAAAACTTTAGTCAGATTTAATGTGATTTAATTGGATGGATAGAGTCAGCAAACATGTATTAAGCATCTAAGTGCCATGTTCTATGATCTGTGCTAAGAATTGTAGGTGAAGAGATAATTAAAACACAGTGGCTAGCCTCAGAATTTTAGGGATAAACTGAACACAAACCAACAGGGTATAGTGGCTAGTCTCCAGAGATGGCCCCAATAATTCCTTGCCTCCCTGTTTGGGCATGCTGCTCCTCATTTAAAGAGTTGACACTTATTTTTCCCACCCAATGACTGCCTTGATCAATAGAATATGTTAGAAGTGACATTCTGCTTAAGAGGATGGGCTGGATTTTCTTCCTTCCAATCAGAAGTTTCACTCTTAGAACACTCACCTTCTGAATCCAGCCACCAGGGACACAGTGAGAAGAGCAAACCATGTGAAGGAGGGAAAAGAGGCCACATTCCCAGACAACAGCCACCACCAACTGCCAGCCATATGAGTGAGCCGCTTGAGAATGCAGCCCCAGTTGATGTCACAAAGAGCAGACTAACTACCAAGATGAACCGGCTCACACACAGAATTATGACCAGTAATAAAAATGGTGGTTGTTTTAAACCACATGTTTTTGGGAAAAAGGGGTTGATTTGCAGAAAAAGCTTGCTAAAACACGGTGTCAGAAAGTTTTACCAGTACAGAGGGTCCACAAAGGAAGGAAGAAAATGGAGGAAGCTCAGAGATGCCCTCGGAGAAGTGACATGGGAGCTGGTGAGTAGAAAGTCCCCTGGCAGAACCTGAAGGGAAGGGCTTTCCAGTTAGTGATCCCATATGAGCAAAAACATGGAGGTGTGAAACTATGTAGCATGTACAGGGAAGTACAAGCAGTTTGTAATGGATGAGGTGTGAATGTAAGGGGGAGCTATAGACATTTTGAGAGAAATCTGAAAATCCAGGGGCCCAGCTTTGAGATTTATTCTCTACCCAATGGGGCACTTGGAACTTTTCAAAACAGAGGCATGTCAAAATCAGACCTTTGTCTCCAGCAGATTACTTTGGCCTGAGTGAGAGGCAGACTAGCCGAGCATGAGACTACAGGGAATGAGAATAGCCAGGAGACTTCTGTAATGACCCAGGGGGATATGATGAGGCATGGAGTGGGGCAGTGGTAAGGGATATGGAGAAGGAGGTTGGGGTGCATATGTCACTGAGGTGGAAAATCAATGGGATTAGAAGACAGATGTGGGTAACTAGGGAAAGAGGACTCCAAAATTCAGGCTTTGATTCACCATTCTTGAGACTGGCAATACAGGAGGCCAAGCAGATAGGGGGAGAAGGTGACGACCTGGGTTTTAATTGAGCTCTATGTGTTCTGGGACATTCAAGAAAAGAAACCCTGTAGGAGAGTGACTACAGGGTTCAGAACTCAGGAGAAAGGGCTCAATTAACATAATAGTTTTTTTTTCAAAAGGTGTCCAGGACCTGTGCTGAAATGAAGCTCCTTTGTGGGTATTTATTCTGTTATAAAGTAGTAATACTTTCAGGAAGAGTATGTCTGAAAGATAGCATGTTAGTTGGCAGGACCCTGGAGAGATGATGCAACCAGTAACAGGAGTGTTAGGACTTATTTTTCCATTAGTGATAATAGGTTGTGGAGAGCTATAGACATGCTTATCCAGGCTCCTTTGTGGCTAATTTGACAGAATTTGTCTTGAGACCACAAATGTGGGTGTAGTTTGTGGCCATGAAGCATTTTCTCTGTGTGAAGATCACCGGCCCATCTGGGCTTGAGCTCAGTCTTGGCTTTATTAGGCCTACTCTCCAAGCACCTGAGCAATCGCCCTGCATAAGGCTACAGGATATGGCAATCATCTTAATTATAGTTGGTGTCTAAAGGTTTGCAGCTAGGAGCTAGGGGAAGTTGGTTTGATTTCCTAGAAAAGTTCTGAAAGGACATCACAGTGTGGTGATTGCAAAGAATCCAACTTTGTACCACATGATACTTAACTAGGTGACTGTTTTGAAGACAAATGAAACACTTTTAGATAGGTATCTACAGCACCATAATCAAGAGTATTACAGGCTTTCTGTGTTTATGTCAACAGCACTTACACCCATCACTATGTACATGGAGAGCCTGATTGGACCCCAGTAGGTAATTTGTGGCAGATACATACACAGTTTATAAACAGAATTTTATTACTTTTAATGGGCCCTGAGAAGAGTAGAATGGGCAATTGATCCAAATCCTGACCTGCCTGTTTTTCCCCTTACTTTCCGTTTATGTACAATCATCCTACCCTGAGACAATCCTCAATTATATTGTTACCTTGCTCATTTTTTTCTTCTGGCCATGCCTACCACATACAGGAATATCTGTACATTTACTTAATTTGATTACTTAATATGATTTTATTTTCCCAAATGTCAGGGCTTACTTATGAATAAAAACCAAAGTGATTTTAGAATTGGAGCCTCTAGGTCATGGAAAGCTCGGACCCAGTGGTAGAGTCTGCCTATGTGCCTCTTTCCAGTCTAGGACAGGTGTGTCATCAGTCAGAATGGACTGAAGACTACCACAGTATCAAACAACCCCCTCAAATCTCAGTGTCTTAACATAAGATGTACTTAATTCTTGCTCAGGGCCAACGAGGCAAGCAAAGGGCATAGGGCACAAAATTTAAGGGTGCATGTACTCTCAGGGTCACAAAAGCACAGGGTCTTGCTCTACCTAGATAGCCATTGTGTATCCATAAGATGTCACACAGAGATCTACCCTGATATAGGCCTCATCTCAACACATACTTCCATGATCATTGGAGCACTGGGACAGAAATACAGCAAATTGCATACCTGCTCTTCAAGCTTCCTGTTTACATTTCATTAGCCAAAGAAAATCACATGCTCTGACTTCAAAGGAGACAGAGAAATGCCACCTCACCATGTGCCTGGAAAGTGAAGAGCTCAAAGTATTTGGTGAAGACCCTGAATGGTTTCCATAGTTCTAGTTCTTAAGCTCTCTGGCACAGAGGTCACTGGCACACTGAGCCCATAGCTCTGTGCCCATAACTCTCACATTTTGCAAACTGGAGATTTAATGAATTCTGGGGACAGGTAGCTGGTGGATTGTGACTACTTCTGTGTTTACAGGAAGGCCCGTTAGGTGGGTAGGTAGTGTTTTTTAGCATCATCTGCTCAGTCAAGGAAGGCTTTTCCAATGTGCCAGGACAACAACATCCCCGAAGCATAGCCTTCTTCTTCCCAGTGTGCTGCATGCAGCAGTTCTGGTTTCCTAGACCGGTCAAATCTCAGCTGAAGAAAGAGCACTGTTCCTCTTTCTTCACCTCTTAATTTCTCTCTGCTATCTCTTTTCCATTACTTATTATTTAACTCCAGGAAGCTTTGGGATATATTCTACAAAGGAGATGTTATCCTAAATAGAGTTGCTCTGTGTCACCACTTGGGGGAAGTGAGGAAGCTTAGTCAATTCACATTATTTATTATTAGCTGTGTGCTCTAGAAATAGTTGAACAAAAAGGACAAAATATAAAATAAAGAAAAAAGATCAAAGCAGTAGGCTTTCGCCTTTGATTATTATTATTATTATTTTTTACTCTTCTTTAAAAGTAAATGAAAGCACAGTTTTGAAGTAAAAAAAGTCTTGTATGTTGTAGAAAACGTTTTTTAAGGAAGTTTATTTTTTTTCACACTTATGCAGTCCTCATCAAATATCCTCTGACACCCATTTTAGAGATGAGGCCCTAAGAGCACTGGCTGCTTAAGAGACCTAGTTAAAGTCATGAAGTGAATCACTGTATTTTGAAGATTACAGTCTTTTGGGGTTTCCAGCTTAGCCTTTAATGTTTCCTGTGGCAATAAACTCATGAGTTTAATTTTTACAGTGAATTTGAACTTAATTTTTGGTATTATAAGTAATACTCTGAAACTGAGATTTCAGTCAGGTTTTACCTGGGTATTTATCAGGTACTTGTCACATATTTGGTTGAATATTTGTATGGAGATTTAGGGGAGAAGAGAGAGTTAAAGATGGAAGGTCTACTGAATATGGTATGATATCAACTTCCCACAAAGCCTTTTGTTTATGAAATGTCAAGTCCATGCTGACCCAAAGTGAGTGACAGTTGAGTGCGGCTGCAGATCTGGATCCACATCTGGGTTGAATGGGAAATGTTTGCGCACACATTTACTTCACTTTCAACTATCTGGCTCCCTGGATTTTGAAGGCCATAGTTCAGTATATCATCAGTGAGATACCATCTTAGTTTTAGAATGGTTAAAACACAATGCCAAGTATTGGTGAAGATATAAAATGGTACAACCACTTTGGAAAACAGTATGGCAGTTTCCTATAAAGTAAAATGTGGATACATCCTATGACCGAGAAATTCTACTCCTAAAAATGTAGAATGAGAAATTGAACATGTGTACACTAAAAGAACTGTAAAAGGATGTTCATGGCAGCTTCATTCATAATAGCCCCATACTGTAAATAACCCAAATGCTCATCAACAGATGATTGGAAAAATAAATTGTGCTATATTCATACAATTAAATAATACTCAACAATAAAAAGAAATGAACCACTGATACACTTAACAACATGTATGAATCTCCAAGACATTATGTTAAGTGAAAGAAGCCTAAGGCACACACACAAAATATATATTTCCACTTATATGAAGTTCAAGAACTAGCCAAAGCTATGACAATAAAAGTTGGAAAGTGGTTGCCTCTGGCAGGGGATCGAATGCAAAGGGAAGCAAGGGAACTTTCTAGGGTGATGGAAATATTCATAACTTGATTAGGATGGTAGTTACAATGGTGTTAAAGCTCATCAAGCTGTATATTTCGATTCTGTGTTTTTACGGTATGTAAATTGTACTTTGATTTTTAAAAATACCAAATAAATTTAAGGTATCAGACTTACAGGACCCCTGATCTAACTTATACTTTTGCCAAATGTTCTTACTTATTTTCCTCAGGGAATACCGAGTGAATATGTCCTCTCCCATGGTCCGCTGATTCAGAAGAAATCAATTCAGAGTGTACCAACTTTACTTTCTTCAAAAGAGAATATAAGAGCTACACTAGGGTCTGGTTCACCACATGAAGCTGGTCAGCCTTTGCTTAGCTTATTTCCTGTTAACAGCTCATGGTGACAATAGTGGCAGGGCACAATTATGGGAAATCTCCCTTTTTGTCCACTTAAAATCCATAGAAATACTTGATGCCCTGAAAGATTAAAGCCAAACTTTTGGTCATGCAGATGCTGAAAATGGAACGCACCACCTGCTATTCAGTTTCAATGTGTCAGCATGGTTTTGGCAGGTGAAAGAAGCTGCATCAGATATGGGCAGAACTGTGGTGACCACAGAGGTCGGTGTACAGAGAGAGGACAGAGGGGAAGGAAGGGTGACAAATAGATATGTTTCCTTTTAATGCCACTAAGTATCACATTACAAGCTTGAAATGGCACTGGGTTTGTATATGGTCTGCACTTACTGAAATGTGAAACTTGCGTGAGAAAAGAAGAAAAAAATCTCTACATTGTCTGATATTCTATCTTGGAATACTGTTAACCATTATGGGATTATCTCTTTTCCTTCTTTCCTTTGTTTTTGTTCCCTCATGCTTTCAAATTTTTTGAAAATCAACAACCACTGTTTGATGTGTTATCCATTTATATCATCTTAAGTATTTACATTTTATATCTTTATAACTATAAATGAAATACATTTTTGAAAGATGGATATCATAGGTGCTAAAAAGTCTATATAGTTATTTAAAACGAAGTGATTTTGAAAAATAAGCCTGTTGCGAGTACTCAGACCTTATAGGAGCCAGTGTTTTTAAAACCAGTGGGTTTCTCTTAAAAGTTCACTTAAAGTTTGATTTGGTCTGGCTTTTGTTTTGTTACATCACTGACCCAGAACAGATTACACCTCCCAGTATTCATGCCCTTGTGTAGTCCCCTCCCACTTTAACTCTGGGCTTGACCATGTGACTAGCTTTGGCCAGGGGAAAATTAGCAAGTGTGATGAAAGCAGAGGCTTGATAAGCACTTGCACACTGGGGTTTGTCCTCTTGGAATGCTCACTCTTAGCACCCAGCAACCACGCTGTGAAGGAGTCCAAGTGGCCATGTGGAGAGTCCTACATGGAAGACAACAAAGGCCCCTGGCCAACGGCTAGCCCCACCTTGCCAACTATATGAATAAGGCCATGTTGGAAATGGATCCTCCAATCTCCAGCATAATCTCCCCAGCTGATTCCACACAAAACAGAGATCAGCTGTCCCCATCAAGCCTCGCCCAAATTGCAGATTTGTAAACAAATGAATGTTATTTTTTTAAATCAAGGAGTTTGGGATGGTTTGTCATATATGAATGAAATAGTACTTGAACTATTTTTGGTGTATTTTATCTGGATGTCTATCACCACCTAAATTTGGGTTGACATATAGATTTTAACTCTGTTTAGTAGTTCAGGAACTCTGTGTTGAGGAAGATTCTGAGACTGCATTCTGGTTTAGCAGAAAAGTATGCATGTCTCTCATTTAATCTATTTTATACAGCAGCCACCACAGGGATCTTTTAAAAATCAGGATGGTTGTGTCACTACATTGCTTAAATCTTCCAGGGCCTTTCTGCTGTACTTAGAATGAAAACCAAATTCGTTATGCTAGTGTGGAAAATCCTCTAGACAATGGCCTTTGCTTTATTCCCTTTCAGTCTCATCTCATGTCATTTTCTCTTGCAGCCACTCTCATAGGCCAGTCTCACAGGTTGGTTTTCGGTTCCCCAAACCTGCCAAGCGAATTCCCACCTTTGTGTCTTTTTTTAAAAAAACCAAAGTTACATGTTCTCTCTGCCTAGAATGATCACCTCAGGACTAGCTTCTTATTAGTCAGATCTCAGCTGAAATATCACCTCTTCAGAGAGACTTCCCTTACTCTAGGGATCACCCAGCTGTTGCTATAATATTTCATAACAAACCACCTCAAAATTCAGTGGCTTAAAACAACAAGCATTAATCTTGTATTCACAGGCCTATGGGATGATTGGGGGGTGCAGTCCTGCTCTGAGCCTCAGTCTAGGGTCCAGAATGACCCCCAGATTAGCAAAAGAAAACCCTCAAACCTCTAATGCCTAAACTCAGAACTCACACACTGCTCCTCTTCCCATTGCCCAAGTCAATACACACCACCAACGTCAATAGGGAGGGAAAGTACTCTTTCCAGGGAGGAGGATATTTGCAGAACAATGAGCTAATCTATCACACTGTCACATCTAAAGCAGCCACATCATCAGCCCTTACCTTCATCTCACCCAATTTTAATTCTCTGCAAATAATTTATCACTCTCTGATACTTTTGTATTTATTATGTTTATCGTCTGTCTCCCCTTGTTAGGGTATGTATTCTATGAGAACAAAGATGTCATTTGTCTTCTTCAATGCCATGTTCCTAGCACATGGAACAGTTTCTGGCTGAGATGAGGTACTTATGAGAACAAATGTTAGCTGCAGATATTGGTACAGGGAGAGGAACTGGAAAGCTACTTTTTTTCCAAACCCAATCAACATAAATATCTTGATCTTTTAAACCAATGGTTCCTCTTGTAATTTCTCCATGTCTTCCGGTATTGTCTTCCAATAATGTAAGAGAGACCATGATAATCTGCCTTTAACACTTTGTTTTTTATTACCCATTCATTTTTGTGAAAATTTTTTGTGCTAGATGTTAGCTTTAGAAACTATACTTAAACTCAGAGGAGTCTGAAGGGCAATGCCTTAGAATCCATATCTTTGAATCACTCTCTTCTTTCAAAGTCTAGGGGAAAATCTTCACCAGAACTTTGACCATATCTAAACTGGGCTCCCCAGAAGCTGGCCTTTGGACAAGGATTGGAGTACATATAGTATATTTGGGTGCATGGACACAGGTAGTGGAAAAGTGATACATCAATGGGTTCATTATTAGACAAGCAATCATCAGGAGCAACTGGAAATTAATACCAATAGTATTAACAATTTACCCCAAAATTATCCTAGCCAAGAGTCAAGGGAGCTGGGCATTTATGCCCTTGCACTTGTCAATCACTAAAGGCTGCCTAGGGGGATAGGGGCAAAAGGGCAGGAGAGGTGGGAAATTTAACTTCTAGGCACTTCCACCAAGTCTGTGGGGCAATGTGGATTTTGGCATCCCAAGGACAAACTTCTGACAAAGACGTGGGTGTTAGCCTTTGAAAGTCAGTCTGGATGAAGGTAAAGTTTAAGGACATCAGAAGGAATAGCAGCACAGAAGACCCTGATTAACCTTTAACAAAAACCCACAGTTTTAGTGTTGTATAATTGACATACAATAAACTTCACATATGTAAAGTATACTATTTGATGAATTTTGACTCATGAAATGATCAGCACAATCAAGATAATGAACAGAGTCATCATATCCAAAAGTTTTCTCCTGCCCTTTTGTAATCCCTCCCTCTGGCTCTTCCCTATCTCCAAACAGATACTGATCACCTTTCTGTCACAATAATTTGCATTTTATAGTATTGTATGTAAATGGAATCATATAGCATATGCTTTTATTTTGTCTGTTTCATTCAGCATGATTATTTTGACATTCATATTGTTGCATGTATCAAGTTTATTCCTTTTTATTGCTGACTAGTATTCTATTGTATGGATATATCACATTTTGTTTATCCATTCTCTAGTTGAGGGATATATAGATATATAGATATAGATATAGATATAGATATAGATATAGATATATAGATATACAGATATACAGATATATAGATATAGATATAGATATATTTTTTTATGCCTACAGCACCTCGTCTTCCTAGGTGGTCTCCCATCCAAGTACTAACCAGGCCCAACCTTGCTTAGCTTCCGAAATCAGACAGGATCAAGTGTGTTCAGGGTGCTATGGCCGGAGACTTGGATATATATTTTTAATTATTTTTATTTTTGAATTAGGATTGACATTCGATATTATTTTATATTAGTTTCAGGTGTACAGCACAGTGGTTAAACATTTATATAATTTATGAAGTGATCCCCCTGATTGGTCTAGTACACACCTGACACCATACAGTAATTACAATATTATTCACTATATTCCCTATGCTGTACTTCACATCCTTGTGACTATTCTGTAACTACCGATTTGTACCCTTAATCCCTTCTCCTTTATTACTCAGCTGATCAGGCAACCATCAAAATGTTCTCCATACATATGGATTTGTTTGTCTTGTTGCTCCTTTATTTTGTTTTTTTTTTTTTAGATTCCAAAAATAAGTGAAATCACATGGCATTTGTCTTACTCTGTCTGACTTATTTCACCTAGCATAACACACTCTAGGTCCATCCATGTTGCTGGAGATGGTAAGATTTCATTCTTTTTTTTATGGCTAATATTCCATTGCACATATGCACGACTTCGTCTTTATCCATTCATTCATTGATGGACACTTAGGTTGCTTACATGTCTTAGCTGTTGTAAATGATACTGCAATGAATATATGAAAGCATATGTCTATTCAAATTAGTGTTTTGGGTTTCTTCAGGTACATACACAAAAGTAAAATGACTGACTCCTTCTTTACCTCGTATTACAGCATTTGATACAAAATGCATTCTGCCTGGTAAAAAAGTGCAAACCAAACCTATATTTTCATAAAAATTTCTTTTCTGTCCCTTTACCTTAAATCTCCGTGTGTCTTCTGATATGAAGTGAATCTCCTCAAGGCACCATATGAGAGGGTCTTGAGTTCTTATCCATTGCGTCAAACTTAGTATATTGATTGGGCCATTTAAACATTAAAATTTAAAGTAATAGTTCATTAATATATAACTATGGACATATCATTACAAATATTTTTGATCTTGATCCTTCTGCTGCTCTTCCAGGAGACTGGACCCAAGAAGCCAAGGAACGGGCATCTATGAACTTTATCTTTGGGCAGTATTGCTATTTTAGATGATTTTCTTTCGTTCTAAAGTAATTTCCTGGGATAGAACCCGGTTGTCATTTAAGAAAATGAAAACAAAGACAAAAACACACGATACTTAATATTCTGAAAATATTACTTAGGAGCTTTGGTAAAGCTCTCTATTGTTTTTTCTTATATTTGTACATATACATATACATATATATGTATGTATTTATATATATATACACACACAGACACACACACACTCACACGCTTGCACACACGCACACACATCTAGGTAAAACTGTATATTCCTCTTCAGAAAGAGGTGTTTTTTTTTCTTTAATTTGATCCATTGTCACCTTTCACCAATTTATTGAGGTACCGTTTCAATATCATTAATTTACACCATCTGCAATTTCCAATTCAATGATTTTCTTTCTGTGGCCAGACAGTTATGAAAGTAACAAAATGATTTCTTCTACCCCCACCACCAGGCCGCGCCACTCCACCCTTCTGCCACCCGCCCCAACCCCCTCCGACTAGTTCCCAGGTGGCAGTGTACATAATTGTTGCAACATTATTGACCGTATTCTCCATGAGGCACTTCACCTCCCGGTGACTACTGCGTAACTGCCGAATTGTACTTCTTCATCCCTTCCCCTTTTCCCCCCGACCCCCAAACCCCCTCCCATCTGGCAGTCACCAGTTTGCCCTCTGTATCTATGAGTCTGATTTCGT
>CM053505.1:16868468-17115150 GCA_028627145.1 Eidolon dupreanum
TGTGAGCTGAGCACCGGGCGTCTGTGAACTTTCTCTTTGGGCAGTGTTGCTATTTTCCGACGATTTTCTCTCGTTCCCTAAGTTATTTCCTCTGACAGAACCCAGTTCTCATTGAAGAAAACGAAAACAGAAACAGAAACACAGGGTCCTTAAAATTCTGAGAATATTAATTCGGAGTTTTGGTCAAGTTCTCCATTGTATTTTGTTGCATATTTATGTATATGTGTATATATATATATACACACACATATAAATATGTGTGTATATATATACACACATGCATATATACATATATTTATGTACGTATATGTATATTTATATGTGTGTGTGTATGTGCGTGTATACATATGTATCTCTTTATATACACACACGCACACTTTTAGAAAACCATACGTGTACCTTTCTCTTCAGAAAGAGGTGCTCTTCTTTAAATTTGATCCCTCGTAATTTTTCACAGCTTTATGGAGATACCATTTCCGTGCCATTAAATTAAGCCTGGTCAAATTTCCAATTTGATGATTTTTTCTGTTTCTACACAGTTTGAAATTTACGAAGTGATTCCGTCCACCTCCTATCCACCCAGAGTAGTTCCTAGCTGGCGCTATTCATAATTATTGCAACATTATTGACTGTATTCTCTATGTGGCACTTCACACCCCCCTCTCTATTTTTGTAACTGCCAATTTGTGTTTCTTAATCCCTTCACTGTTTTCCCTCAGCTCTCCTTCCCGCCTCCATCTAGCAATCTCATTGGTGCATGTTTGCTTTCTTCCGTTTTTTGGCCATTATTAATAGTGCTATATACATTTTCCTGCATTTCTGTGTGTCTGTGTTTTTACATCTTTGTCATTATATTGACAAATTAGAATTGGCCATGAGAAGGATATTTACACCATCGAAAATGGGAAACACTAAGGATTTAAAGTTATCCTCTAGAGACTCAACTCTTAAATATTTGTCACCGTACCACTTGATACAGCCTAGAATTTGAATTACTGAATCAAAGACTATGCCTTTTTAATGAACCATTTGTAGATATCATCCAGAAAATGTTTCAAAAATGTGGTAACTTTCTCATTCGTTAATATATGTAGATTCTTTATGCCATTTTAGAATACTCAACTGCCTCTAAGTCAAAAATTTACAAAGTCTAAGGCGCTGGTGTTTTCCCAGGGTGATATTGCCATTTTTCTCATTATAATAATGACCTGTAACTTCCAAATATTTCTGAAAAACTTAAATGACATTTCTTGACTGGTGCAAGAATATATAAAGCTGTATACAGGGAAAAGAAGACTAAAAAAAATCAGTCCAGAAAGATGACATAGTCAACTAGGAGAATGTTTGAGGAGAGGGAAACATGAGACATGAAATTCTTGTTCCTCTAGTACATAGAGTTATTTAAGTCATTGTTTATAAAGACACGTTTTCATATAGTTATAACCCGGTGAACATGTACCATTTCTGCTTATTCTTTTATTATATTATTTCACATCACAGTTCTACAAATGGATGTAATCTTCATTATTTCCATTTGAACTTCATAATATTTAATTATTTTGTTCCCCTATTATTGAGCATTTGGGTTCTTTCCAGGTTTTCAGCATTGTAAATCTAATGTCTTCCTGTAAATTCTTTCTTTTGCCTTCTAAGTTATTATTTACTTGGATTGGCTTCCCTAAAGTCCTCTTTTTCCTTGTCCGCTACTTGTTTATTTCATTTCATATAGGTACTTCTTTTCTTCTCTATCCTGTCCCAACACTATATTTAACAGGGTTATGTGTTCTTGCTATTTACTGTCATGGCACTCTGTATTTCCCCCGTTACAACCTACCACACTGTTTTTAGTTAGTTTGTTTTTTTTTTCCCAGCTGGACTGTACTTTCCATGAGAGAGGGGCCACATTGTTTTTCTGCTTTTTTGGTTCCCCATTCCTTATACTGTAGGTGCTCAATATCATCTATCTATCTGTCTGTCTGTCTATCTATCTATCTATCTATCTATATCTATCATCTATCTATCATCTATCATCTATCTATTTATCTATCATCTATCCATCGATCCATCTATCTATCTATCTATCTATCTGACTTTCTTTCTTCAAATCTCATTTGACATTAATTCTCTCAGGAATTAATACATGAACAACTTTTTGCATCCTATTCTAAACCTACTGGCCTTGCTATAGTTAGATAATTGTTAACCCTGAGCTAAACCTCTTTTTGGCATCAAGCTCTGTCTGCTATAATCATGAGTCACAGGTCAAGGCTAGTCAGTACTTCCCTCAGAGATGACTTAATTATAGGTAATAAAATTTTTAAAGAATGAAATTAGCTAACCTGGAAAATTATTTTTCTGACTCTTCAAAATGCAACCTTTTACTTAAAATGAATGTGTTTTAGGTCACGTTTCCTGGAAAGAGGCTGTAGGATGGAGATTAATCAAGGAGTTAATCGATGAGTACTATAGAGAGATACACCTGTGGGGAACTGAAGGCAGCAGGCCTGGATAGAGGGAGAAGTTGAACTGTGATGCAGACCTTTCAGCCAATGCCATGGGGAGCTCTTGACTGGAGTGGCCCTTCAGAGTTGTCTTAAGTTGGAGTGAGGGAACTGGGACCTTATACCTACCCCTCATTGGCCAGTGGTTGCATATGGGCTGCTCCCAGAAAGGAAAGCTTAGGATGAGAAAGCAATTTTCAGTTGAGGGTTATTCCCAGAGAGGGACTGAGCCATGACATGCCCACACCAGCTGACACTGCTAGCAGCTGGGAGGATGTGTCTCTCATTCTTGAAGAGGGGCCGTGGGCCAGCACCATACCCCCACCACAGGGGTTCCTGAGTCATCTCAAAGTGGAGTGCTAGGAAAATAGATTGGCAGCTGTTGCCAGGGACAGAGCCAAGTGACCCTTCCCATTCAACTGAATTCCTATTATTACCCACTAGCTCTAAAGTTCAGAGGAGGTAATGGTTGGAATGGCCCAAGTATGTATGGACTCAGGATGTTTTGAAAAGAAACACAACAATCATCAGCCTTCTTACCCTTGGGGTATTTTTCTATACGGTGCCTTCCCCCACAGCTGTTTCCTCATTTTGAAGCCCCAGGAGACAAAGGTGTTAGGCTATAACAAGAAGTCTTAACCTCAAAATTCTGAGGATCAAGGATTGCCTCAGGACCCCCAAGGATGAGCTGAGGTTGGAGATGGGTCTTTTATTTGCAGACACATTTCCCTCAACAAACTGCCACCTATGAAACAGTTTCAGAAGGAACAGTGGACAGGAATCCAATTACACAAATTTATTTACAAGGTTGAATTAGCTCATGTCTGCAAAGTACTCTGAGCAATTTGGATAGACTTCTTAAGTTGTTTACGTAAAGTATTACCTCACTCTTAAGCCAATTTCCTAGAGGTAGGATGGGCTAAACCCAGCTTCCATTAGAAAATAATCTTCTTGTGAGCTTTTCCCACATCTAATATGGATTCTCATTAGTTGTTTTATGTAAAGGTCTGCTTGTTGAGGCAAGATCATTATTTTCACACATTTTCATACATTTTCATTTACTGTCTTTTAAGAAGGGATTGTGATTTTCTAAAAAATTATACTTTGGTACAGACCATATTTAAATGAATACTTTTAGTCATATTTTCAACATAAGGTAACGAGATGTCTTAATTATGTGTGTGTAGGTGTATGAGTTGTGTACATGTTGTAGCAAGTTTTATATTAGAATCCCAGCTTCCTGGATACTATTAGCCCCAATGTCCCCCAGGATCTCTGGCAAAAGAAGACTTCAGGGGCACAAACAGAGAGTCAGTTCCACGTATATATAGAGTATTCTAATGTATAATGGTACCATAGTGGTCAATTTTTTTAAAGCTGGTTACAAGGAGGTCTAATTCCTGCTACTCTGGCTGCTGCTACAGCTTCAATAAATACCAAGAATGGTTATTGTTCCTTTCCACTAACATGATAAGAATTTCACAATATTTGACCATTCGTGAGTGGGTTGGTTTGGGGGGATGGGATATATGGATTGATAGATAAAGTCTAGCTCTTTCTTGCTAGCAATGCACAATGAGAACCACTATATAAGAGGCCCTAACAGGGTCCGATGCTAGGGTGGATGGATGTTCACTGCCTTCAGGCCCCCCAGGCCAGCAAGATTAACCTAGACACCCATTACACTGAGGTTATATTTTCTGTAGCTACTCCTGGTCCTGTTTCTATATCATTCAGGTTGCTTAGTTGCAAACAACAAAAGTCCTTTTGTTTAAACAAGAAAAGAGATTAAAAAGTTCACATGCTCTCTAGCAGGGCTTGAATGTCCCAGTGGAACTGCTCCAGTGCAGACAATGCTTTCAGCTTCCTTTGGGACAGGCAGCTACAAGCACATCACTAATGCTGGACACTGGACACAACTGCTAGGAATTCTGCCACTGATGTTCCTTGAAACTGGGTGTATCTGCTGCTGCTCATGTCACAATGGACACAGGCAGTGCATGCTCCTTTGGGTCACCGACTTCTTTTTTATTATTTATTTTTAAACATTTTTAATTTTATGTATTTTATTTTCTATTTATTTTTATTTTACAATCTAACACTTGGTGAAAGGGTCACCGACTTCTGATTCAAAGGCTGGCATAGGTGTGTCTCATTGGTGAAGGTTAGGGTTCTGTGTCTGTATCCTTGTGTTCTCTGCCTCCCATGGCTTACCATCTTACCTCCCCTTGTGTTTTGAATTTGTTACAAATAAAAATGTAAGAGAGACAGACGGGGGAGGGGGAGGGAGGGAGGGAGGAGGGAAGGGAAGGGAAGGGAAAGACTGTAAAGCAAGAAGGCAAAATTTCAGAAATTACATAACCCCAAACCATTTTTAATACTTTATTGTCCCGTCAGAAAGACAATTTTAAACCTTCGAGTACTTTTCACAAACCATTAACTTTTAGCTATTACATGTTTTTTCCCCCCAAGAAATGTGTAAAGCAATCATTCTTATCCTTAGAAGAAAATTGAGATGATTACATAATCTTGGGGGAGAAATTTCTAAGCATGACACCAGAGCCAGAAACCATAAAGAAAAATATTGATAACCTTTACTACTTTAGAAAGAAACACCATAAACTGTGCTTAAATACTTGGCAAATGGGAAAACATTTACAACTTGTATGACAGAAGACTAATGTTCTTAATATAATAATATCTCTTTCAAACCAATAAAAATTTTTAATACTACAGTATAAAAATGGTCAGAGGATACATACAAATAATTCACAAAAGAAGGTCAACAGCCATATGAAAAGATAATTTAACTTGATAAAAACTGCAAATGAAAATAATAAGGCATAATCTACTTTTCAGATTGACAGGGATAAGAAAAATGTTACGAACAGATCTATCTAAGCCAATTTGGCAGTCCAGCAAATGTCAAGGTCCTTTAGTGAACATGTTAAACCTGGGCTGTGGTGATACATACCTGCCCTGACAACTTCTCTAGTGGCTGGTTTATTACTATTAAATACTAAACCAAATTCTCTCAAATGTACATTTATTAGTAAGCAAATACAAAAGAGGATGAAAGGTTTAGTCTGTAGTGCATGTTCCTCTATTCCTGATAATGTGCCTGGCTGGTTTTTATAGATGAGTCAGGATCTGGCAGAATCAACCGGACTCTAGAGCTGGAATTACCTTGGGTGCCTACAGACACATTGTCAGTATCACAGTTGAAAATAAGTGGGGAGAACCAGTCATTGCAGGTCGGCACCTCCTTTATAACACCTTGTCATTGTGTGTAACAATATCAAGTGAACACACGCTACACATTAATGATCCTACTTGTGGCACTTTATCCTCAGGAAGTTATTGAACACATATGCAGACATCTGTCCATGGATGACAGGTTGCCTCATTGTTAATAGTGCAAAGTTGCAAACAATCAAAATTTTGTAAGTAAGATAGTGATGCAAAACCAATCGGTGGTTGCTTGGAAATGGGGTGGAGGCTGGCAGAGGTGGAAGGGATAGGAGGGCAAAATTACAAAGGTCCAGGATGAAACTTTTGGGATGATGGACGTATTCACTATCTTTGATTGTGATGATAATTTCATGAGTGTATAGATACATTAAAGGTTTTCAAATTATATACTTTAAATATATGCAGTTTATTATATATCAATAATACTTTAATAAAGTTGTTTAAAATAATTCTGTCAGTAGATAATAGATAAATGATAATAATGAAGGGGAATTTTATTGAGCACTTAACATGTACCTGATATAGTGCCAGGTGTTCCACAAATATCTCTTTTGATTCTCATCCTAACACCTTGAATTTAGAACTATTATCATCCCATTTCTCAAAGATGAAAAAACAGGTTTAAAGAACTTAAATCACCTATTCAAAGTCACACAGCTACAAAGTAGCTAAAAGTAAGAGTCAACAAACTACAGCTCATGGACCAAATCCAGCCTGCCACCTATTTTTAAAAGTAAAGTTTTATTGGAACACACCCATGTTCATTTGTTTACCTATTGTACATTTCTGCTCTCACACTACTAAGACAGAGTTAAATAGTTTGCAACAGAGATCATATGGCCCATGTGATGGTTAATTTATGTGTCAACTTGTCTAGGCCACAGTGCCCATATATTTGGTCTAACATTATTCTAGATGTTTCTGTAAAGGTACTTTTTAGATGACATTAACATTTAAATTAGTAGACTTTGGGCAAAGCAGATTACCCTCCATAGAATGGATAGGCATCATCCGATCAGTTAATAAAATTAGAATGATATTCCTGGAGGAAGAGGGAATTCTGCTAGCAGATTGCCTTCAGACTTGAAGTACAACTCTTACCTGGGTCTCCAGCCTGCTGCTGTACCCTACAGATTCTGGGCTTGCCAGCCTTCACAGTCACATGAGCCAATTCCTTAAAATACATCTCTCTCTCCCCACATATATAAATACCTATATATCTACCTATTTATGTAGATGTAAATACACCTATAAATAGATATATAGAGATAGATATCTATATTTATGGATACCTATAGATATATAGTTATAGATGCTATATCTATCTATATATATTCTGTTGGTTTTGTTTTTCTGGAGACCACTAACTGATACAGCCTGCAAAGTCTAAAATATTTATTAATAGGCCCTTTACAGAAAAAGTTTGCTGACCTTTAGCTAAGGGCCAGGGTCAGAACTCAGAGAATTTGAAGTTAGAGCTTATACTCTCAGCCACTACCCTACACTGCCTCATGGAACATCTAACCAGTGAAATATTTTATGGCCATTAAAAATTATGATACCAAACTGTACTTATTCCTTTGGAGAAATGTTCAGAATGCATTGTTAAAGAAAGCAGATTATACCTGCATTTATGGTATTATCACATTTCTATTAGAAAAAGCATGCATGGGAAAAGTTATGGAAATGTATTCACTCAATATGTTAACAGCAGTTTTCACCAGGCACTGAATTATGGGTGATTTTTACTTTTCTCTTTTATACTTCCTTGTATTGTCTGAATATTTCATAATGAACATATAATCAGAAAGAAAAAAAAAACAATTTTTATTTTGAAAATGAGATGAGAACATCTAATGATTTGTTTTTTATACTGCTTCAAAATTACCACCATGTCAAAATGTTCTACTCAAGGTATCTACATCAAAATGTCTTTAATGGCAAAACAGTGGCAGCTGTATAATGGCCACAGCCCTCTTCATAATGTCCTGTTAGTTCATTTTCCATGCGGCAGGCAGTCTGAGTAGTTTTTCAATAGCATTCATCTGGTTGTACTTTTGTGTATGAATTCTTTCAGTGTACTCCCATTCAAGCCCAAATTGATGTCGGCATGGCACATGGGATCTTGGTCCTTGGCCCTTACTGCACCTGTCTTTCCCATTCTGTTCCAGCCACACTATCTGCAGTTCCTGAAAACACCCTGGCCACTGAGAGCAATATCTAGATCTTATTTTTTATTTTTTATTTTTTTTTAGTGTCTAGAATAGTGCTCTGCAAAATAAATGTTTACTAAATGAAAGATGAGTTAATGTATAGAATGCTGAACCTCTAATATGACTGTTAATGAGTTTTCAACTTTGGTCCTTATAGACAAGATGGCCAGAAAGTAACATTTAAGTCATTCAGATGTTACTTTATTAGCACTGTTCTTTGGTTGCATTTTGGGTGAATTGACTTGGGATCCTAATCATCATATATAACATTGCTTGAGTAAAAAAGTGTATTTTAAGTTCTTTCCCTCTGTGTCAAAGACTGGCTAGGTGTTTGCCAATCCATTTCCTTTTCCTGGCCACCCAGAAAAACAATATCCCTTAGCCTTCCTTGCAGTTAGGTTAGGAAATTGTGACTGAATTCTGGCCGATGAGAATATGAACAAAAATAACCTGTGACTTCCACAGATGTGCCTTCTACATATTCTCATTTTCTTGTCCATGTGGCTCGACTCTAAAGCCTCTGAAATGGTAGAAGTGCAAAGTTGGAGGGAGGCTGGTTCCTGATCTGTGATGTGGACTAGAAATAAACCTTTGTTGAGTTAGCAGCTGAGATGATTGGGGTCTATTTGTTATGCAGCCCAACCTAGATTTTCCTTACTGCATGATTGTCCAAAGAAACTTATGGAACTCTACTTGTTTTTGAGTTGGACAGGACTTACATGATCACTTTAATCTGATACTTCAGGATTCAGATGTTGAAGCACATCTCCTTATTCAGCTTCTTCATTTGTATTTTCCAAATGATTTGAAAGAGAAACATGGAGTAAGATAATGACTATTCAATAGAAAGCAAAAAATAGTACAGAGCACAAATAACTCATAATTAGCATAACAATTCTTGCTATTAATATGAATCTTTCATTTCTTCTCTGCTGTTTTTTGGTTTAGAAATCTGCTATGTTTAATAGAAAGCTCCAAATACACTGCCTTTTTGAATGAAGGGGTTGTACAAACCTATCAAACACACGAATATATTATGTTTCATTAGTTGATTCATTTATGTAAGAATGAAATCAAACCAAAAATTAATTAGGACCTACTATGTGTGTTTTGTTGTATGGCAATGCTCTGTTTAGTTGGTATTCAGATGGGATTGTTGGTAGATTCAATATGCTTATACTAATGCTCATCTGTTAAGTAATCTTTGCTAAATGTGACCAGAAATATGAAATTTTTTATTGGCAATTAAAATCCTTGGGCTGCATGTTATTCTGTTAGACATCTGGTTGCCAACTCCATACAGGATCTCTTCATGACCATCATATACTGCTGGGAACATTAATTTACTTTGAAGAGCAAATTAATTGAAAAGGTCTTCCAAACAAAACACATAAATTGATGCTCTTGGAAATGTAATTATTTGACCACCAGAGTAGGAAACATTTCTGTGAATTTTTGCCAGATTCCCCCTATTTGTTTGTGCTCCCACTTTAGCTTGTGTGAGCTTTACATCATAACCTACGGCAATTATTTCTTACCTAGCTCCTCTAGCAGACCATGATGCACAAGAAGGCTCACACCAACTCCCTTTTAACTTCATATCCTGAGTTTCTGATCTGAAGTAGCAACTCAATAGATGCTCATTTTATGAATACTGATACATTTGTTCAGACTGTTGTGATTTTAGAGTTAGAAAAGCCCCTTAAAATAAACAATTAAATACCTACTTTACAGTTACAATTTGTAACTGACTTTTAAATGCAGCACATATATAAATAGGTCAGGTTTTGTATCACTACTTCAAGGTATTTTATACAGGTTTAGGATACCAAAAATTTTAAGAAAAACACGATGGGAAGTTGAGGAAAGGTTTAAGGAAGAATTTAACTTAAAGGTGCAAAATCTGACCTGTGTTTGAAAAAAAAATCAGAATAGGGTGCTATTTTGTGACTTGGGGTGAGACATCCTATCGTATCTGAAAAAAGCCAGACTTAAACAAGACATTCAACCAAACAAGACAGTGAAAGATAAGCCAGAGGGCCAGAGGAAAGAAAGATTTGTTATGAAGCCATTTCACATTCTTGTTTTAGCTTTTTACCCTGCCTGTGTTGCTATCAAATGGGACCAGACTCGAAGGGAAATCTGTTCTCTTATGAAAGCTTCCAGAGAAAGATGAATCCACTGCATCCAGTATTTAGCCAGGGTGGTTGTTATTGAATTTCTCTTTGTATATCATCCCAAATTCTTCAAGCTGGAATTTACACCCTCCCCCTTTTTGGTTGTCTCAGTAGAGCTGGAGAACAACTAGTCATCATTTTCAATGTAAGATGTTAAATCATCCCAGTTTTTTCCTTTCGTATGAAATTTCAGTTCCCTTGTTTATTTCTTTTAGGACCTTATTTCCTAAGCAGTCATGTCTCTGACTCTACTGGAATGTCCCTGAGCTGTCTCTTTCACCCTGGAGCTCTGATCATAAAATGAACATGACTAATGCCCACGAAAGAAAAGCTAGTATATGAAATCCCTAAATGTCACTTTCCCTGTGTACTTTGTCTCCTCCCTAGTTCACTCACTATGAACACATTCTCTGTATCAGGAGTTCTAGATGCTCTGGGATATAGTGAACAAAACTGACCCAAATCCCTAGCCTCACAAACTTTACCTTCTAGCTGGGGAAGACAGATAATAAATAAAATATATAAATAATGAGTCATAGTATGGCAGCTGATAATAAATGTGATGGATAAAAATAAAGTGGGGGAGGGATAGGATAGTGTTTAGGATTGCAATTCTAACAGTGGCTAGAATAGATGTGAATGAAAAGACTGTTAAAAAATGATTAAAGAAGACAATTTAGATAATGCAAACTTTATTTCCCACTTCATGAAGCGGGCAGTCTCTGCTCCCAAGCATCCAAAGAACTTAAAAATGGGGTGGAAGGCAGGAAACTTTTATAGGATAAAGAGTAAGAAAGAAGGAAGTGCAGAGCTCAGAGTTGGCTTGGCATTTGGTTCACTGGATATACTGCATTTTTGGTTAAGTGGAGCATTTACAGAGACATGAAAGCTATCTAAGTTTCAGTTTGTTGATGTGGCAGGAGCAGCTCCATCTTGGGCCTAGAGATTTATTTCAACAACATAAATTCTAAGTAAAGACCACGGAGAAGTGAGGAAGCCAGCAAACAGGCATCTGGAGCAGAGCTTACCAGACAGAGAAAACAGCAAGCATGAAGGCCCTGAGGTCAGAACTGGCTGGTGTGTTTGAGAAAGTAAGGTGGTAGTAGTAGAAAGTAAGGTGGTAGAGTGAACAAGAGGAAAGGTAGGAGGATGGAGACAGAGAGGTATGAGTCAGCTTGAGTAGAACCTTGTAGAAGGCTAGAAGGACTTTGGTTTTTACTTTGGGTTGGAGAGACATTGGTGGGTTTTAAGCAAAGGACTGCTCACATGTGATTATTCCTTAACAAGATCACCATGTTGAGCATAGACTGAAGGAGGAAAGAGTGGCAGTTGGGAGACCAGCTGAAGGCTATTATCATGATTCAGCAGCATGATTATGACATCTCAGACCAGGACAGTGGAAGTAGAGATGGGGAAAAGTGGACAGATTCTAGATATATTTTGAAGGGAGGGTCAATAGAACTTACTGATGGAATAGATAGGAATATAAAAAAAAGGAAGAATTGTGTGTGACTTCAAGATTTTTGGTCTATGCCAATAAGGAAGGATGAAGTTGCCATTAATGGCAGGAGTAGAGAATGTTTTCGATAGTGGCTGAGAAGTGGGTTAGTCAGGAGCTCAGTTTTAGACAGATAAATTAGAGATTATTAGACTTCCAAGTAGAGATGCTGGAGAGGCAGTGGATCTACAAATGTGGAATTCATGGATGACGTTCTGGCTAGAGGTACTAATTCTGGAGTCATCATCATATCGAAGGTATTTATAGAGACTGAATGAGGTCACCATGATAGCATACACATTAAAGAGAAGAGGTTCAAGGAATGAGCCTTGGGGCATGCCCCACAGGGATAAGCTGTGAAAATATAAGCACATATGCATACACATCACACAGAAGGATTTTGGTGGAGGCAACCATGAGTGAGTAAACTTTGGAGAAGGAGGGTGATTTGGCTTAGTATGGAGGAAGGAAAGGATACTGATGTGTGGAACATGACTGGTTGGATGAAACCTTGGAGAAAAAGAATGCAGCAGTGAGTGAAAAAGTCTAGGCTGATGGCTAGAAGCAGATGAAGAGACAGTATAACTATAATAGACAGCAGGATGGAGAGACACATAGGAAGAATGGTTTAGGTTACTCTTCTCTTGTTTTGCAATTCTATTTCCCCCAAAATTAATGGCAGTGTTTTTAACTGGGCTGCCTGGAAAGAGCCTCTGAGATGTAGTAGTCTCTGCAGATGGAGTGCTAATGTGATGAAAGTTTACTGGGATTGCTTACCTGAGGAAGGTTTACTGGGGAGTGCTCATGGGAGATACATCCTAAGGAAGTGAGGAAGGCAGGTGGGGCAGAGAAGCTGAACTATGATGTGACTGGGCTTCAGCAGATCCTACAGGGAGCTCTGGAGCTGCGATGACCCTTCTGTATTGTCCCAAATTGAGGCAAAGGGACTAGGTGTTTGTGTCATTATCCCAATCAGTTATTGGCCCAGGCTGTTCCCCCACGAGAGATGGTAAGACAGTTTCCTGCAGCTGAAGGCAATGCCCAGAGAGAGACACCAGTAGTGAGCCATCAACAACTGATATTCTCAGAAGCTGGGATATGGGTGTCCTGGCCCTGAAGACAAAAGTGGATATGACCAGAGTACTGCAGTATCCAGTATCTGCTAGGAGCATCTACAAGCTAAAAAAGCACCAAGGGGTCAGATATTACATTTAAATGAATACGAATAAATGGGAGTGGCTTCTTTCCCTACCCTCAGAGAACATCTCTTTATTTGCTGGCTTTTATGGGATGATCAGTTGTTTTCTCCTGGGGTAGTGTCATTGAATTAGAGAAGTAACTACAGAGTTGGACAAAGTAGGAAAAATGTGTAAGAACTGAAGCCATTTAAGTATCTCTAAGAGCTGGAGCATGCTAGCTCAGGAGAATATGAATAAAATACAGCCTGTACTCAGGCTGGAAAGAGAACCTGAACTATGCAGTCATTCCGTACTGCTTTCCTAGGAGGCATTTGGAAATGTGTTGGGGCGGCATTGTCATCACAATGACTAGGAGAATCACAAAGCGAAGGAAAATCATGCATAATGAAAAATCATCTCAACCTAAATGCCAATAGTATCTCTATTGAGAAACACTGTGGACAAAGGAAATTAGATGCAACCTGGCTGTAGGTAGGATGGCCAGGTAATTTACCTTACTAACCAGGGTATTTTGGAGAGTGAAAGGGTTTTGTTAATAATTATGTCAAGACAATTGGCATAAACCATGAATGAGGCTGGTGTGCTGGGATTTATGGGAGCCCTAGTCCAGTCTGGGGGCTTGCCATTCACACTTAAAGGGTAAGTCAAACCCAGGAACAAAGGGTGTGAGGAATGTATGCAAAACTTACTTTCTATATGGCTCGGAGTCCCCCTGTTGCCATACTGACATAAAAAAGGATTAAATGTTTATCCTCCTGTGGCATAAGAAGAGGTACCATCTTAGCCACAAATTTCTGACTGATAAAAATTGTCAACATGCCGAGGAAATTTAGTTTTAATATGGACAGGAGTTGTTGAACCAGTAACCTCCATTCTCGAGTAAAAGTACTCCCTCAATGCTGTTTTTCTCAAATATCTTCATGTCATGGCTTGCAGAGAAATTGATAATTATGGACCATTCTTGATTAACTGCAGGAGGCCGAAGGTTACAGGCTCCATCTGGCCACCCCCAAGATGGCAGGGTTCAAGACCTCAGCATTCTCAGGATGCCTTAGGAGTACATCACTGAGAAGCTCTGCCTTACCAAGTAAGTCACCCCCCTACTCCACAAAGGAAATCTCAAAAGCCTAGGAAGTTTGGAATAAAATGAAAAGATGGTGAAGTAAACCTAACCCATGGTTTTAATGCTTTTATGTTGAATTTAGGAATAATCTGTATTTGTTTAAAGTGCTTAGAATGTTTGTGGCTGCTTAGCATATTAGTGAATTGGAGAGATTAGCCTTGTGTCTCAATTCAAAACATGTACTTTTATAAATATGATTTCCAAATGAAAAGTATAAAAATGGACTCAGTTCATACAGTAGATGAGATCAGAATGTTTCAGAGAATGTGTACCTCATGCACAATTTACTCCGTCGTTCTGTAGGGAGTAATTGTGAGTCCAGATGTGGGGTGGGGGTGGCAGGGAGAGGATGAGTTGGGATGCTGGGCCTCAGTCTTGCTAAAGACCACCCAATCTCAGGGATCTCAGAAGTTCTATTGGGGTGGCAGGGGAGTCCTGAGCTGAGAAACAGCTGGTGCCCATATATAAAAGGCCACTCATCCAAGACTGGTCCGTAAGGGGCATAGCCCACCAGCTATCAAGCAAACCCCCATCACCTTCTTTCGAGGCCCCATCAGAGTCACAGTGTAATTATGCCTTGCTCCAGGGGCTGACCAAGTGAAAGAGACCGGGGTCCATTCCAAAGGCTGTGCAAGAGTTGCACGACCTAAACGCCCAACCCCTCCACCCTGGAACTGAACTGTGTATGTGCAGCTTTGTTTATTGCTTCCCCAGGAGGCCAAAGGCCTTGGAGAGGCTATAAGGACTTCTGAAAGGAGGTCATGGGGACTCAGTCTGACCTCTGCCAAAGTACAAAGCCTCAGCAACTCAAACACACAGTTCCATTATACTCAGGGCCAGTTGTACCTTCAGGTAGCAGCGAGGTGTCTAAAATTCCTCCCTGGACAACATCAGTGCCTCTTCCTGGAGCCTTTCCCTTTAGGAACAACAACCTCAGGGCATTGCTGACCCAACCCAGTTATCTTTTTGATGATAGCCAGTCTAACAGGTGTGAGATGATACCTCATTGTGGCTTTGACTTGTTTTCCCTGATGATCAGAGATGTTGAGCATCTTTCCACATACCTGTTGGCCATCTGTATGTTTTTGGAAAAATATCTCTTCAGATGTTCTACCCACTTTTAAATTGGATTGTTTGTTGTTTTTTGCTACTGAGTTGAATGAGTTATTTATATATATATTTTTTATTTTAGTTTTTTTTTGGGGGGGGTATAATTGACATACATTATATTAGTTTCAGGTGTACAACATAATGATTCCATATTTGTATATATTGCAAAATGATCATCATAAGTCTGGTTAACATCTGTCCCCATATAGAGTTTTCTTGTGATGAGAATTTAAAAAATTTACTTAGCAACTTTAAAGGTCTTCTCTTTTTAACAACTTTCAAATATGCAATGCAGTATTATAAACTATAGTTGCCATGCTGTACATTACAACATCCTCATGACTTATTTTATAACTGGAAGTTTGTACCTTTTGACTCTCTTCACTCATTTCCCCCTCCCCCGACCACTGGTAATCAGTATCTGTTCTCTGTATCTATGAGCTTGGGCGTTTTTAAGATTCTACATTTAAGTGAGATAATGTGGTATTTGTCTTTTTCTGTCTGACTTGTTTCACTTAGTATAAAGCCCTCAAAGTCCATCCATGTTGTCGCAAATGGCGAGATTTCATTCTTTTTTATGGCTGAGTAATATTCTATTGTATATATGTACCACCTCTATTTTATCCATTCGTCTATCAATGGACATTTAGGTTGCTTTCATAACTTGGCTATTGTAAATAATACTGCAGTGGACATAAGAGTGCATGTATATTTTTGAATAAATGTTTTGGATTTCTTCGAATCAATACCCAGAAGTGGAATTGCTGGGTCATATGGTAGTTATATTTTTAATTTCTTTATTTTTTATTTTTAAATTTTTTATTTTTTAAATTTATTAGGGTGACATTGGTTAATAAAATTATATAGGTTTTGAGTGTACAATTCAATAATATATCATCTGTATATTCCACTGTGTTCACCACCCAAAGTTAAATTTCCTTCTGTCACCATATATTTGACCCCCTTTACTCTTGTCTACCTCTCCCCTCCCCCCTTTCCCTCTGGTAACCACCATACTATTGTCTGTGTCTATGAGTTTTTGTTTGTTTGTCTTGTTTGTTTGTTGCTTTCAGTTTTTATCTCATATATGAGTGAAATCATATGGTTCTCTCAACTTTTCCTATCTGACATTTCACTTAGCATGATTATCTCATGATCCATCATGTTGTTGCAAATGGCAGTATTTCATCTCCCCTTATAGCTGAGTAATATTCCATTGTATATATGTATCATATCTTTATCCAATCATCTATCGAAGGATCCTTTGGTTGTTTCATGTCTTGGCCACCATGACTGGAACATCACCTACAATGAACATCAGGGTACATATATCTTTATGGATAAATGTTTTCAAATGTTTAGGGTAGACACCCAGAAGAGGGATTGCTGGGTCATGCGGTAATTCTATTTTTAATTTTTTGAGAAATCTCCATGCTATTTTCCATAGTGGCTGCACCAATTTACAACCCCACCAACAGTGCATGAGGGTTCCTTTTTTTTTACATCCTTGCCAATGCTTGTTTGTTGATTTATTGATGATAGCCATTCTGACACATGTGAAGTGATATATCATTGTGGTTTTAATCTGCATTTCCCTTATAATTAGTGATGTTGAGCATCTTTTCATATCTATTTGCCATCCATATGTTGTCTTTGGAGAAATGGCTATTCAGGTTCTCCACCCATTTTTTTAATCGGATTTTTGTGGATTTTTTTTTTTTTTGGTCTTAAGTTGTATGAGTTCCTTATGTATTTTGGATATTATCCTCTTATCTGATATGTCATTGACAAATATTTTCTACCATTTAGTAGGTTGTCTTTCGTATTGTTGATGGTTTCCTATGCTGTGCAAAAACCCTAGTTTCATGTAGTCCCATTTGTTTAATTTTTCTTTTGGTTCCTATACCACATTTTCTTTCTCCATTCATCAGTTGAAGGACACTTAGGTTACTTCCATATCTTGGCTGTTGTAAATAATGCTGTAATGAACATGGGGGTGCACATATCTTTTCAACATAGTGTTTTCATTTTATTCAAATAAATACTCAGAAGTAGAATGCTGGATTATGTAGTAGTTCTATTTTTAAATTTTTGAGGAGCTCACATACTGTTTTCTGTTGTGACTACATGAGTTAACATTCCCACCAACAGTGTACAAGGGTTCCCTTTCTCTTAATCCTCACCAACACTTATTTCTTGACTTTTTGATAATGCCATTCTAACAGGTATGAGATGATACCTGATTGTGGTTTTCATTTGCACTTCCCTGATGATTAGTGATATTGAGCACCTTTTCATGTACCAGTGGGCCATCTGAATGATTTAAAATATATATATTTGTTTAGATATTCTACACTTTTTAACATTGGATTTCAAAAATTTAGTTGTATGAGTTACTTATATATTTTGGATATTAACACCTTATCAGATATATGATTTACAAATGTTTTCACCATGCCATAGGTTGCCTTTTCATCTTGACGGTTTCCTTTGCCATACAGAAGCCTTTTAGTTTTATGTAGTCCCACTTGTTTATTTCTGCTTTTGTTGCCTTTGCTTTTGGTGTTAAATCTAAAAAAAAAATTGCTGAAACTGCTGTCAAAATTTTACCCCCTATGTTTTCTTCTAGAAGTTTTATGGTTTCGGGTCTCACATTCAAGTCTATTTCGAGTTGATTTTTGTGTATGGTGTAAGATAGTGGTCTGGTTTCATTCTTTTGCATGTGGCTGTCCAGTGTTCCCAACACCATTTACTGAATTAACTGTTCTTTAATTAACTGTTCTTTCTCCATTAATTGACCATATAGTGTGGGTTTATTTCTGGGCTCCTTATTCTGCTCCATTGATCTATGTGTCTATTTTTTTATATTAATTTTATTGGGGTAACATTGGTTAATACAATCATATAATTTTTAGATGTACATTATCATTTGACATCTATATATTCTATTGTGTGTTCATCACCCAAAGTCCAGTTTCCTTCAGCTACCATATATTTGATCCCCTTTACCCACTTCACCCTCCCCCTACCCCCTATATTTGACCCCCTTTACCCCGTCTGCTTCCCCCCTCCTCCCCTACCTTACTAGTAACCACTAGTCTATAGTCCTCTGGTAACCACTAGCCTATAGTCCATGTCCATGAGTCTCTGTTTGTTTGTCCTGCTCATTTGTTGCTTTTAGGTTAATATCCCACATATAAGTGATATCATGTGATTTTCAACTTTTTCTGCCTGGCTTATTTTACTTAGCATGATTATCTCAAGTTCCATCCATGTTGTTGCAAATGGCAGTATTTCATCTCTTGAAAATTGGTACAGCCTCTATGTGTCTGTTTTTATACCAATACCATACTGTTTTGATTATTAGAGCTTTGTAACAGAGTTTGGAATTAGAAAGCTCGATACCTCCAGCTTTGTTCTTTTTTCCCAAGATTGCTTTGACTATATGGGGTCTTTTGTGGTTCCATACAAATTTTAGGATTGTTCTATTTCTGTGAAAACTGTCATTGGAATTTTTATAGGCGGTGCATTGAATCTGTAGATTGTTTTCGGTAATATGGACATTTTAACAATATTAATTCTTCCAGTCCATGAGCACAAAATATCTTTCCATTTATTTGTGTCTTTTTCAATTTCTTTCATCAATGTCTCATAGTTTTCATTGTACAGGTCTTTCACCCCCTTAGTTAAATTTATCCTCGTGTAGAAGATGAACCTTATTGTTCAACCGTGCCCAGTTCTAAGTTGTATCTCAAACCTTCATGATTGTCTAAGCAGTCTTCCTTGTTTTCAGGAACTCCTGGTAGTTGAGGGTGTGCCAAGATCTGTCAGTGGCCCAAGATGAGCATCTCAGTCAGCACCTAGATGCAAGCTGATTGGAAGCTGGACCCTCTCTTTCAGGAGAAGACTGGGAGCTGGGCATTTCTGTCTACTGCCTCTGTACTGCGCCCTGGGGGGATAGCCAGTTAAGAACTGTTCCTCTGTTTGGTACAGTCCCATGGACCCACAAATATAATCAGAGTCAAGTGATCAAGCGACATTCCTTGGGCAGCAGCTGTACAAACCAGGGCATCAGGCCTGTGCACAAACTCCTTTCTTGGAGATACCAGTGAATGAGGCAGAGGGAGAGCACAAAAATGGCACCTGCCATCCTCTGAGGTCTCTTGCAAATATTGCAGTTGGCACCTAGATGTGTGTTAAATTAGAAGTCTGCCACTCAGGCTGCAGCTATTAAGATAAGCAAACAGGCTTCTAGTAAGGAAAGACTGGGCATTGCTGCCTCTGAACTGTGCCCTGAAGGTTTAGCCATGGTGAGTCTGCATAAGCCCTTTAAAAACTGTCTCATAGTTCACCACAACCGTGTGGATATTGACACAAGCTCTGTTGGCTTTCAAAACTAGATTTTTTCAGGGCCCATGTCTCTTGTGGAAGTCTTAGAAGTTGGGATGCCACATGTGAGGTCCAAACCATTCACTCCTCAGGGAGAACCTGGGAGTTGTGAGTTCCCTCCAGGTTATGTGTTGCCATGCCAGGGGTGGGGTTTATGGTGACATTGAACCTCAACCTCTCTTACCCATTTCAGTGTGTTGTCTCGTTTGCCAACATGTGGAAGAGTCACTCAGTTTCTGTGTTTCTTTCAGAGGGAATTGTTCTGTATGTAGTTATAGATTCAGTGTGTCTGTGGGAGGTCAGGTCAGGAACCTCCTATGTTGCCATTTTGAACTGAAATTCTCAGATGACAAATGTTCTTATTTTTAACAAATCACCTATATTATACATATGAAAATAATAAGATTTCTAAGTTAAACCCAAAGGTTTAAGAATATTTAGGCTTTAAAATGTATACCAAATGGAGAAACTTGGAGATACCACCTTTACCAAATGATCAAAGTTAACATCACCAAGAATGGGACAGACCATTATTACATTCCCCCTCCTATGATGTGCTGAAGACACGGCATCACTTGTGTCATACTCCTACCAAAAATATACCATGAATCTAATTATGAGGACACATCAAACTCAAATTGAGGCACATTCTACAAAGTGACTGGCTTGTACTCTTAAAAAATATCAAGGTCTTTGAAGACAAAGGCAGAAAAACTCTTCCAAATCAAAGGAAATTAAAGAGACATGACTAAATGTCATGAGATCATGAATTAGATCCTAGACCAAACCAGGGAAACACATGTAACTAAAAAAAAAAATAATTGTACAACAGATGTTTAAGTATTGGTTGTGGAGTAGATGATACTTACGTATAATGTTAAATTTATTTTGACAACAGTAATGTGGTTATGCAAGAGAATGTCCTAGTTTTTAGAAAAATATACATGAAGTATTTAGTGTAAACAGGCACAATGTCTAAAAGTTACTCTGAAGATGGTTCAGGAAGAAAACAGACTGATGAGAAAGAGGAAGAGGGGGAGGGAGAAGGAGGGAGGAAGGGAGAAACTATAAACAATTGTTGAATCTGGGTAAAGGGTATATGGAGCCCCTTTGTATATTCTTGCAACTTTTCTGTAAGTTTATTTCAAAGTAAAAAGTTATAGAAGAGCTAAAAATTTGTTTCAAATGCATATGTATACATATATATGTATGTATGCATATATGTATAGAATTTAAGCCTCGAGCTACTGTACCTAATCTTTTCTGTACACAGAAGCCACTCTCAAACATCACAAACCTCGCACACTCACACAACATTGTTTATTATGGAATGTCTGATATGTTGCTGTTCTTAGCTGCTCTCGTGTTGTCAAATGAGTCTATGAGATCACAGCATTTCGAAATCCAAGGAGCAATGGAGGATTTTTTGTGGTTCCTACTCTAGTGGCTTTACAACTGTGGGAAAGAATTCAATTCATGTCCTTCCTACACTTAATTTGAAGGCAAAGTCTTTGCAAGTGTGCCAGTGCTTGCCTTTGTATTCATTCCACCTTTAGTGCATTATAAATTCAGGAAAATCCCATGGCAGCTTCACAAAATACATCCATTAGTCTTGATGCTTTCTCCCAAACACACATTTTGCTTGCTGGTGCACAATCTGTGCTTGCTTGATCCATTTTAATTTTTAACTGAAATAACTCCCTCCCCTCCAGTCTGTGCCAGGTGTGGAATGTAAAGCCAAATACCCTCCTCAGAGTCATCCACACATAGTTGTCTTAGACATGGCGAAGTGTTAAAAATTCCTCGGTTCCCTCGTGTGCCATCAAAACAGCCAATCTGGTGTTTCAAATAAAGGCAGGTTTGAGTACTGGCAGGAGGGATAAATGATATATTCATTTAAATGGGATGAAAATTAGTCTTCGTATATGTGGATTTTAAGGGCACTCTTTCAATGTAATAGTCACTTAGGTTGGCATCAGCGCCCCACCTTCAAAAACTTAAGTGTTTCATATCGGAAAGGCCACAATCACTTAACATCATTCTTAATGAGATCATTTCCAAAAATGATTATTTCCAAAAATAACTAGAATAGGGCATAGCTAGTCGACTTTTATAATTTCTTTGGATCCCTAGCATCTGAACCCTGTTGGGAAACTCTTCACCATGAATCTTGGTGGGAGGCAAAGACGGCCTCTCGCTAGAGGAGCTGGCATTGCTACTCATTTCCTAGCCTCCTTTGCAGCTAGGCCAGAAGCAGAGCAGGACAGGGGTGAGGACTCTGCCGCTGGCAGTGGTTATGACCATGTATAATAGGGGTATCCTCCCCAGAACCAGTTCTGTAGCTTCCTTTTGACCAGAGATCTCCAATTTCTGGGCTGCAGAACAGTACCGGTCCGTGACCTGTTGGAACCTGGCTGCAGAGCAGGAATTGAATGGCAGGCAAGTGAGTGAAGCTTCACCTGTGTTTGCATTTGCTTCCCAGCACTAGCATCACCGCCTCAGCCCCACTTCAGATCATCAGGCATTAGATTCTCATAGGAGCACCGGTCCCTGGTGCCAAAAAGGTTGGGGACTGCTGCTTATAGACGAGACTCTACTCAGACTTCCCCTTTAACAATAATAGAAGTGAGATGAAATTCTCTTGAGAAGCAGTGTAAATTGCAAACTGGTTAATTCATATACTTATTACTAAAACAGAAAACAAACACTATGGCAATTGCTGCACAAAAATGATCTCCCAAGCTATAAATGCTTGCCACCTTTGATCCAGAAATCTCATTTCTCGGAATGTGGCCCACAGATATATTTTAGTGCAAGTGAAGTAATGAGAGATGTGCGGTATTGTTTGTCATAGCAAAAGACTGAGAACCACCCACATATCCCACCAAAAGAGGCTGCTTAAATAATATCCCACTAACATACACTGGAATATTATGCAACTATAAAAGATATGATACTATAGATTACTCAGCCACAAGAGTGAAATCTTGCCATTTGTGACAACACAGATGGACCTAGAGGGTGTTGTGCTGAGTGAAGTAAGTCAAAGACAAATACCATAAGCTTTCACTTACATGTGGAATCTAAAAAACAAAATAAACAAACTCATAGATATAAACAGAATGATGGTTGCCCGATGGGAGAGGGGCTGGGTGAAAAACAGAAAGGGATTAAGTGCAAATTGGTAGTTACAAAATAGTCACAGGGATGTGAAGTACAGCATAGAGAATATAGTCAATATTTTTTTCAATTAGAGTTGACATTTAATATTAGTTTCAGGCGTATAGCATAATAGGCATTTATATAATTTACAAAGTGATCCCCTGATTAGTACCTACCTGACACTATACATGGTTATTATATTTTTGACTGCATGCTGTACTTCACATCTCCGTTACTATAACTATCAATTTGTACTTTTTTCTTCTTAAAAAATTTTTGTTAGTTTCAGGTATACAGTACATTGGTTAGACATTTATATAGTTTATGAAGTGATCCCCCAATTACTCTATCACTCCTCTGGCTCTACACGCAGCCATTACAATACTATTGACTATATTCCTTATGCTGTACTCTACACCCCCCGTGATTGTTTTCTGCTCATTTGTACTTTTTCATTCCTTCCCCTCTGCACCCAGCCCCCCAACCCCCCTCCCATCTGGCAGCCAGTTTGTTCTCTGTATCTACAAGTTGGTCTTTGTTTGTTCATTTTGTTCTTTAGAACCCACATAGAAGTGAAACATATGGTATTTGTCTCTCTCTGATAGTCAATAATATTGTAGTAACTATGTGTGGTGCCAGGTGGGTACTATACTTATCGGGGCGATCAATTTGTAAAGTATATAAATGTTTAACCAGTGTGGTGTGCACCTGAAACAAATACAATCTTGTATGTCAACTGTAATTGAAAAATAAAATTTTAAAAATGAGAAAGCACTTTATATATTGAAATGGAAAAATCCATTTCAATATAAGAATGTATCGAGTCCATTCTTAAGTTTAAAAAAGCAAGGTACATAACTAGGTGTATAGAATGTTATCTTCTGTAATAAAAAGGAAAAATAGGAACATATGTTTGTAATCGCTTATGTAATATAAAGATACTTTGGAAGGATACATAAGAATTTAATAATATTCACTCATAGAGCAGTGAGGATGATGTGGGAACAGGGTGTTTGGGGCCTTTTCACTGCCTTTCTAGATTTTTCAACCATATGAATTAATTACCTATTAAAATAAAGTACTGCAGTCCAGTCAGTACATTTTTTGTAACATAACTGCGTGCTTTATTGAGATACACAGTAAAGCAGTAATATAATACAATAGTAAGGCATATATTTGGTGAAGTCTGATATGTTGTGAAAATGCAGTAAAACTGAAGTTTAAAAAAATAATTAGTAAATGTTACAGTGTTGGTGTTAGAACACATCTTATGATACTCAAGTAAGAACCCAGTACCTGAAAACAATGACATACCATGCCATGTGATGTTTATGCTTCAGTTACATTATGATTTACAGTTTAATACTCAGTGGTTATAAAGAACACGAAATAATGTCCAAATTATGCTTAAAACATAGCAATAAAGCTCTCAATTTTTATTCATATATTTTGACACTCACTCCAGAACTAATGTCTAAAAGATAAAAGATTAAAACAAAATTATGCACTCTATCTCTGATTGTAGAATGAAACTTAAACTTCTTACTAGGGAGTAAAGTAACCCCCTTGCTTTAAATTATGGTTAAAAAAAAATAACTTGTATAAAGAAAAAGTCCAGAGTCACATAAAGGAAAAAATGCAAGACTAAAACCAAATCTTCATGTAATTTGTTACCGTAGAGCTTTGGGTTTTCTTTTAGAAATTATAGGGGAAAAACAAAATGGAGAAAAATGTTCACACAATGGATGAGTAGTGAAGCTGTGAAATCAGGTGTGCACAATTATTAAGAACACCCCAAAACCAAAGTGAGGTAGAAATAGCATGAGAAGCCATGTTTGATGTTAATTATCATTAAAATAATGGACAAAACCCACTCTCCAAAAGTTAATTACACTTGTTGTAAGAGGTAACAGATTTGCAAAATATGTCACATGGTGGTTTCTATTGAATGATTAATGAAAATCAAAGACTAATACAATGAAATGAAAGAATAAAGCTTTTTCCTACCAGTTAGTCCTCTTGAGTTTTTCTCCTCTTTTTGAACGTTTGCTTATATAGTTAACCTACTTAATCCACCAAAAAGAGTGTGGAGTACCTTTTGGAACATCTGAATCAATTTGTGTTTCCACTTACGAACCTGTGTGGAATTACTTGTAGAGAGATGCAAAGGAGGGAAGCACAGGTCATGAACTTCTGGATGGATATTTAACAGTATCACAGTGTGATGGGGCTGCTGTTTTATGTTTTCCCAAGCGTTATTTTGATTTAAGTCCTATGGCATTTAAAAGCTCACTGCAACAGGAAAAAAGAATCTTAAGGAAAAAACAAAACAAAACACCCATTTCTGTTCGACTGTGAGAAGAGGGAAGAATCATAGTGGTAATTATAAAGATCTCTATGTATTGTTATGAACATTCATCCAATCCTTTACTTCAAGAGCAGCCTACTCCCTCAGAGCCCTCCTCGTCTCGGGGAGTTAAAATGCCTTCTGATGCTCTGACTTCCACTGAAGCATCATTAAATCTAAATCATGGCACTGCCAACAGCAGGAAGTTGAATGTATCAACCAATGGATTATTCTGACATAGTAAGTCCTGTGTACTCATTCATTCATATGTTCCTTTAAGAAAAATTCAATACTTTAGTTGTCAGCGGCAACTTTAAATGAGAAACATCTGGAGCCCCAGACGATGTTTTAGTGTGTTTGTTTCCTTCTGGCGGCAGGCTCCAGGGAAAAACCATTTTAGACCAAGCAGGTAAGCCTGGATGACCAGAAGCAATTTCTTTCCATTAGCAAGTGGTAGGAACATTTGAACAAGAAATTTAAAAGGTCTCTAGAAATTTATATCTATCTATATACCTATATACTCATAGACATATAGATGTATAAAATGAAAACCCACAGCCAGTCATTTGGTGGTGTTAGAGGAAGTCCTATCTTTAATATGCAAGAAAAGAAAAGCCATGGATTCCAAATTGATATCACGCTAAAAGGATGCAAAACAATGTGCTGCCTCAAAATTTGTGTGTGTTTGCGTGTCTGTGTGTGTATGTATGTGTTCGTTTTTAGGGGTTTTTATAAACAACTTTTTTTTTTATAAAGCACACTTTAGTTTACAATCTTTCTTTATAACTGTTATAAATTTTTAAACAACCCAAAATGCGTTCCATATAAAGAAATGGCAAGTTATTTAGCTATCAAGATTTTACATGTAGTTTTCTTATAACTTTTTTGTACAATTGCATAGACGTGTAAAACCTGCCATTGTTAACAAAACAATAACAGACTTAGAAACTACTGAAATCTACAGTATAGTACCACTACCCTTCACAAAAATATAGATTTTTTTTCTTGTAAACTCTTACTGTCTAATCCTCTTTGTTGTATGAATATTATAAAAACCATGCGGGAATTAAGAGTTGTAAAACATTTATTCTGCTCCTTCTTCATCTGTCATGACTGATACTAAGGTCTCCATCGCTCGGCCCAAATCATCTGCCAAGTGGAAAAGGCTTCCTACATTGTGTCCTGGAAAACAAAGAAAAACAGCAACTTTACACAAGGTGCAGGCATCATTCCCCTGACTCTGCAATTTGGGAAACCATTCCCCATTTCTCGGTGAGGACAACACAGAAGCTGCATCAAGGGTATACACAACTGATTTGATTTTCACCAGTTTCCAGGAAGAAACAAAGCCTTGTTAATGAAGCCATTCCACATTGTTAGTATCAGCTTAATATTGGATCAGGCTACTGGTGTCACTTAAATGGAAACAAGTCCAAGACTGCACTCATCTTCCCAATGTAAATACAGATGAAAAGGATTACATGGATAAGCACAAGATTCCTGTCACCACAGGAATATTTCATTAATGGGATATAACTTTCCACCTTGTTATGGGAGATTATTTACTCTGTACTTGTAATAATTTTTTTTTTTTTTTTTACTATCAAACAACCATCACCGTAACTATCACCACCACCACCGCCACCCTGTCGCCATTACCATTATCACCACTACTCCATCACCACGACACGAAATCTTCTTTTCAAACTTGTTTCAAGCTGTTGGCTCACTTCTAAAGTTATGGTAGAGGTGACTGTTTGCTTTCTGCTTTTACTTGGGTTGAAACACAAACACTTGGATTGACCTTTCTGTATACTATTAACATTTGAATTAGGAAGCTTCAGGAAAAAAATCACTTTTCATTATTCCAAATTATTCTAGAGCCTAATTATAATATGACCCACATGTTTAGCATGGATTTGATTATCCTGAGTCCAGTTTTGATCTCCTCCTAAATGAGGGTTAACCATCAGAATAGCCTTTAAATAATGTGACACGACCTAGCATTAATCCTCCAGTGTGGAGCATAAAGCCAGCAAAATGTCCCTGGATACTCTGTGGCAAAATTCAGATCTAGAGTAAGATCATTTGAAACATACCATATGACTTTGCCTTTTCATAGATGTCCCATATTTTTATATGGCTAATTTTAATTCTAAAATTAAAATCATTAGTAAATCATTTCACTATTCAAGTACTGCCTTTGAAACTAAAAATGCTTTACTACGCATTATTACTACCTTGCCATGTATCAACTTTACAGATTCCCATAATAACTGTTACAGTCCCTATAAAAATTTAAGATAGACTAGTGCAGGTATTCTGTTCTAATATTTATTTCAAGAGACATATCACCTTTATATATATGGGTGGATCTAAAGAGGATTCACAAGCAGGCACTTTAAACAGTGATGGCACCAGATCAAATTAAGACTTATTAAAGTTTAATGCCATTCAACCATTTATATTAAGGTGACCAAATCTGTAAATCTCTTTTATCTTTATTAGTGCAAAGAGTTTCAGTAAGGACTAATTATGTTTTAAAAAATCACTTTGGATTTTGGTTGAGACTGCAAATATAAAAAATATAAAAAGTTTTAACAAAGCTTATATACTACTCACAGAGTGGGTCAATTGTTTGGCAGCCCACAGTGGAATTGAAATTATCTTTGACTTGTCTAAACTATAAAAACCACAGTGGGTCTTTTGCTGTTCCTTAGAACACAAATATAAAACTGACGTCACCAGGTTAGAGGGCTTCCCTTGTTTCTATATTTGACTGCCCAGCAACCCTGGGAAATCTGCACAATTATTCATCCGTAATTGAAAATGGATGGACTAACTGCACATTTTTAATTACTTGAAATCTCAACAGCAATTAATGAGGCCAGTAAAAACAAAACCCATCACTCTCACAACCTGATACCTGAATAAAATTCCAACAATTTCTCATTACCCACTTCTGACTATCATATAGTTCACCTGGTAGTTACAGAACGTATTACAAAAGATACAACAGGGAAGAACTCATTTTTTTCCTTTGGCTTATTGATAATAATCAAAACGTGCCTATTTTAGACTGTATGCTAGGGGATGTAGACTGTAGTTCTAAAGATAATAAAGACAAGTAAATGCATTTATAGATTAAAGCAGGTCCTTAAATAATATCGTTTTGTTATAATGTTGATGAGATGCCACAGGAACCTAATTCTTGTTTATATGAATTAGCCTGTGGTAAAAGTGGTTTCATATTATATGTAGTTTCACGTTAAGTCACAGAACCTAATGATGTTAAGTGAAGACATACTGTTAAAACCAAGTGATGCTGCTACTCCTTGCAATGGTGCTCAGTTACTACTTGAATGGAAAATTCTTGAGTCTCTCAAGAGGTGTAAGTTCTAGGGGTATCTGCTATTTCAAAAGTGACCAGGTAAAATAGAGGTTTATTATTCTTAATATACTATACACACTCCTACAAAATGTTAGGTGGCCTTTAACTTGTCTAGCCTGTTCATGTTCAAAAATGACCTCATGGCTGTCCCTATGAGTTCAGTCACTTCACCATATCTATATTATGCAAACCTTTGGTTATTTACAAATATCTGTTTCACCAGAATAATGATTCCAATATTTAATGGACGTTTTCATTAGAGCCAGAAAAAAAAAATTCTATCATTGACAAAATACTGTCCCAAAGAATCATATACCTCAATCCATTGGAGGCATAAAACTGCACTGTGATATAAATACAGAAAATAGATTTGTATCTCGAGTCTATTGTCCACGTGCACAAGGCAGAACATCAATGAGGTTATTAATTTTACCTGACAGATGTTTCGAAAGTCAGAATAAAATCTTATACTACGAGCAAAAGAGGCACTGAAAAGCAGGTAAGATTCAGGCATCTTCAATCAGCTTCAGGCACAAGTTGACACAAAAATATATCTATAGAAAGTATTAATTTAATCCATTCTTAAGCAAGGATTGTTGAACACAAAGGCACTGTGCATCGAACATTAGAGCAGTTGTACATTTTTCCAAGTTGGCACTAACTGCAACACATTTAGTCTCTCAAGCCACCACTGCCTGAGGGAGTTGTTTTCGGCGGTGATTGGAACTGAGACTTTCTGACAGTGATCCAAGACCTCAATAGCAATCTGGCCCTCTATTTTTTCTATAAAAATACAATTCCCAAATAAATGGTTAGCATTTAATTGGCCAAAGCCGAGTCAAAATACTGCAGTGAAATTTGCTTATCTTTTTTTTCTTCCCTCTATAATTTAATCTTTGAAAAAAAAATCTGGTCTACTGTACATTTGGAGTATTTTCATAGCATCAAAAAATCACTATTATTTTGATTCTCTGGCTTTCTGGAAACTTATCCGACTATAACATACCTCAGGTAGAAAAGTTTCCGAATGCCTATATGATTTCAATTATATGTGTTGGCCTTTTCTAAAATTCATTCATGAGAGAAACATGTTCAGGGTGGTCAGAATTATGATGCAACTTTTTACAACAAGTTAAAATAAATTTTAAGGGGCACTTACCATAAGAATGAACCCAAGGAGTTTCACATAAGAAGTACGTTAGCCAGGAAAACGGTCAGGAGCATTCAATGCTTCACCGATTCAGGTTTTCTTAGTTTCTCCTCCCAGCCTACCACTCCCCTCCCTGGGACCCCACTGCCCCAAGCCTTGGAAGGGAGCCCTGGTGTAGACACACTGAAGGTTAAAAATTCATTAGACTTGCATGGCATGGTGTTGGCAGAATTTCCAGTATGACTCCTTATGTTTAAATGAATCTGTGGCTACTCTTGTCCATCCTGTTGCTAAGGATCCAGAGCCTTATCATGTAAGAACGCTCCACCCATCCAACCTGTCTCCCAGATTCGTATGTGCTATTGCCATCCATGAGAGCTTTCCTTCTCTACATCCTTCACACTAAACTCTTGCTAAGGACAATCTTGTTTCATGTGGATTGTCACTTAACACTTTGTCATCCAATAGTCATTAGATTAGGTAATTCAATGTTTAGACGCTATTCATGGTAGAACAGAAGTGTGAAGCAGCTTTCAGTGTAAAACCCTAAACTGCATTCAGTGATAATGCTGTACCCTGCCCCTATTAAACCATAAAGAGGCCTTAAAAAAGCCTCTCGAGACTCCAACATTCAATTTTCTTCCCTAATTGGTTAATGTTCTTCTATTTGGCTCCAAATGCCAAATTAAAAAGAAAAATCTTCTAAAGAGCAAGTTAAGATGACATAAGCCTTTTAAACACCATTTTATAAAGTGGCAGTAAAGTATAAGAGTTAAGAGTGTGGTTCTGGACACAGGCTGCCTGGATTCAAACCCTAGCTCTGTCACTTTGGACACACTGCTTACCCTTTCACTGACTCAGTTTCCTTATCTGTAAAATGGGATTAATGAGTATCTACTTCATAGGTTTGTCATTAAGATTACATAATGAAAAAAATGGCAAATACTCAGAACAGTGCTTGGCACACAGTGAATGCTCAAAAAATATTAGCTAAAATGGGAAAGAAAGAGTGTAGGAACCAGGAAAAGAAAACAAAACGAAGTCATCCCAGAAAAATAAAAACCAAGGGCAGTGGCAAAAAATGCTAGGGTCCTGGAAGTAGAAGTTTTATGACTTATCAACTATGTTCAAGGCTAGATTTATTTTGAAGATTTTGTTTGTGTTGTAAATGGCAACAGATGATGAACTGCAGGATTCTAACCCAGGGACTATAAAGTATTGCCATTTTAAAGAGATTCCTGTTTCCCCAACCCTTGGTCCTGTCGTCATGGTGATGACAATGGCAATGAACATTCGAGGAATGTCCGTCGTGAGCTGCAAAGTGGAGAGGTGACTACCGTCCTTACATGATGACACATGTAATACATGCGCGTGCACGCACACAATTCTTACACAAACGCCAAACATAGAAAGCAGGATGAGACAGACAGAAGCCATGGCTGTGAGCCTGAATCTCACTAACCTCTCTCATTGGCTTCCCAGGGGTATTTCTTCCTTTAATAACAGAGAGAGGAAGAGGCAAAGGTATCAGAAAAGAAAAAAAATCATGCATATATATACAGTTTCATACCAATTTGCTTCTTTTACCAAACGAATGTCGAGATGACAATTCATTTATTCCCTTCTGGAAAAAAAAAAAAACCCAAAAGACACATCCAGTCAAATAACCTTTACATACACTTAAATCAGTGTAAACAGATAACATGATCCAGGAGACATCACTTATAGAATTCATGGAGTTCACATGGTAAAACTGGATGAAAGCTGGCACAGCATAGAAATCTGACAAATTGAACATTGTTTTCAAGGGCAACTGTAGAATATCGAGCTTAACGTCCCCAAATCTCAGAAATCTCTTCACTCTGGACTTGACAATCAACACACCGAAACATAAACAGTAGTTGCCTTTGTGTGCCAAATGTCTGCATCCCAAATGCAAGGTAGAACATCACATAGAGGCTAGAGTCCATCCTCTTGGGAGAATTTGTTCTATCTGGTAGAAGCTGAGCCTGCCAGTGATGGTTCTGGGGGCATTTGAGGAAACAGAAAAAAAAGGGGGAAATCGCTAAGTCCCACAGAGTCAGATCTAGGAATAAGCCTTCAGTTTCCTCCTCACAATTCATTAGGTATCAGGAGTCTTGAGAGTCAATGGCGAAAGATCCATTGGGCTTGTTTGCTTTATAGAATCCTATATCTGTATGCATTTATTTATTTTTAAAAAGCACGTTCTGATGAGAAAGTTTTCTATGATAATATTTATAACTGGACAGAAAATTAGGTCCCTCTGACCATCTCTAGCATGCCTTGGGCATGCAACTTCCTTTTATCTCCTGGGTCTTCAAAGTCAAATACTGGTTTTCAGATGTTGGCTTTAGCAATGGGACATTTCCTAAAAATAATCTTCTATGAAATCCTGGTATTTAGAGCAGATATAATCAGAACTGTGAGAGATCCTGTACCTCAGCGGTCCCCAACCTTTTTGGCACCAGGGACCAGTGCTCCTATGAGAATCTTATGCCTGACGATCTGAGGTGGAGCTGAGGTGGTGATCCTAGTGCTGGGGAGCGGCTGCAAATACAAATGGAGCTTACTTCGCTCGCCCACCCGCCGTGTGGCCCAGTTCCTAACAGGCAAAGGACTAGTACTGGTCTGGTCAGTGGCCTGGGGGTTGGGGGACCTCTGCTGTACATCATCTCCCACCTCCCACCTTCCATGCTCAGAGGGTCCAAGAAGAATAAAAATCCCTGAAACAGTTTGAGAACTACTACTCTTAAATGAGGCAGTATGGAGCTACTATTTCAAAAGAAATCTTTCGAAACAAGTTTGGGGCTCAAAACTTCTCGTATACATTGAAAGGTTTTCTAAATATAACTTTTCCTCCCTCCCTGTCTCCCTCTTTTCCTTCCTTCTGAATTTTCCTAAGTAAGTCAAAGATCTCGTATGAGTATAAAAAATACATGTTTGACCATGCTATCATGGTCAAGGTATTCGTGACCCTCCTTACACCAGGGAAAAGAAAGAAAACTGAGTGTTGGCTTCTCGGTTGGGTGTTCCCAGTGGTAGGCCTACGTTAGATGATAGGAAAAAGGGAAAGGAGAACATTGTTTTATACTTGATGGCTCAAACAGATGTCAACATATGACTCCTTTGACTTCATAATTATACTGTCTGGTGGTAGAATTAACTCTCTCTCCCTAAAAGATGATGAGCTCCTTGAGGGCAGGGCCCATATGCTGCTTACCCACCTCTCCATCTCTAATACCTTGTACTGTACCTTGACACTATAGGTATTTCATAAATGCTGGCTAAACTGAATTAGTAAGGTAGCTACTAGAGGTCATGGCCATGAGTTCTTTGGTGTTCCAGGCAACTTAGCCTTGCTTGTTACCCTCTAGCTCGGAGGCCATGGGCTGGCAACTTGTTCTGGCTTGTAACTCTGCCCTATTTTTTGAAACTTCAGAACTTTAGGAAAGACAGTGATGTTTGAAAGCAGTATGATTTAGTTTCGGCATATAATTGTGGTTCCTTGAATGATAAAGTTTATGTATCTTGATGAATACTACACCCAGCCACATTCAGAGCTCAGTATCAACTGGTCACTGCTGAGTATGCAGCAAATGATTTGGGTTTTGTTTCAGGTACTTCTTCAGAACCCATATTTTATGTAAAATGGACCTCCCAGAGCCACATTATGCCTAATCTCTTTCAAAGTCCTCCCCATCTCTTGGGTTTCAATGTGCTCATTAGCATAGTACAAAAGGAAGGTACTCTCTTTTGTGTTTAAATAAAGTTAAAACAAATGTTTTCTACTGTATTAGGAATAGTTCTACACTGATGAAACAGGCCGATTGTTGCAACATTTCAGAAAAATCTTAATAAATAAATAAATACGAGTACCAGATAAAAGTTTTATTTCATAAATACATCCTTTGGAAATGAGTTTCCTTAGATATTCACTTAGGATGTCCATCTGGCAGTGTGGTATATTGTCAGGAAATGAATCAAGAGAAAAGGGAAGTGTGCTGGGGCGTCCTAAGTCTAAATAAAGGGCTTGGTCAGGTCTAGAGAAGTCACATTTCCTCAGGCAGCATGACTGCAGGTGATGGTTCTTTATTTCAGAGTCAGAATCACAGGACATTATTTATCTCAAAGATAAAGCTTTGAGATAAAGCTTTACCTTCAGCTTCTTTATCTCAGTTCACTGTCCATTTAAAAAAGTTTAGAATGAGTCCCTTTCTTAGGATTTCTGTTGTAGGTGAAAAGAGACTCAAAAGGCTATACTTTAAATATACTGAAACTTGCTGGATCTTTGGTGGACATGGATTTAAACTCATAGGTCAATTCAAATGCAGTTTTGTTGAGCTGAAAGTTGATCTGCACTGAAGCCTATGGCTATGTATATGCAGTGAGCTAGAATAGACAACAAAGTAATAGTGTAAGGCAGAGACTGGCAAGCTTTCTCTGTAAAGAACCAGACAGTAAATATTTTAGCTTTCACAAGCCACAATCTCTGTAGCAACTATTCAACTCTGCCATAGCCACTCTGTCTTAGTAGTGGGAAAGCAACCATAGACAATATGTAAATGATTGGGTGTGGCTATGTTCCTATAAAACTATTTACAAAAACAGGTTGTGGACCAGATCTGACCCATGGACTACATAGTTTGCTGGCCCCTGCTGTTAAGGAATAAGACCTCAAATTCTTTATAGAAGCAAACAGGAAACAGAAAGGTGCCTGAAAGAGGACCCGTGATGCTTCCGTCTGCCTTCGTTCTTTATGTCGCTCTCCCATCAAAGAACCACAGATAAGACTTGAATTTTAAAGGATGGCAGGTTTTGCAAGCTGTTGGTTTGGTAATTTAGAGGCATTTAACAGAATGTGTGTGGGCTTATTTGGAAGGGGTAGTATGAGAGAGAGAGGCTGGTATATGGGTTGTTGGGGATAACATTAATATGGCACAGGTCAGCAGGTAAGAGATTCTACAGGCAGCAGAAATACCTGCATAGCATAACACTGCATCTGCTTTCTGAATTGTCTTATTACACTAAGAGCTTATCTTGAATCTTATCATTCATTAATCTGTTGAGTGGTACCTCATTTTTAGAGAGCCCAATAACATACCACTCACTCGGGAAGCATTTTTTTCATGAATGGCACATACATATAAAAATACCTTTGTTAGATTGCTAAATGATCAGAGATGTAGGGACAGATTGCTTAGATAGTTTATTTTTAAATTAAGCTTATTGTTCATTTTACCCATGCAGTGTTCCTATAGAAAAATGTTGAAGATTTAGAAAGTGTCTTACACTGAATAATGATTTTTATTACAGTGGAATTCAACTTCTACATGTGTTTAGACAGATGGACAGATTATAAATAGATAAATAGACAGATTAGATAGAAATTGGCTAACATTACGTGTTTAATACACACTGAGCCATTCAAATTCCCCAGGTGGCTGTGAACAGCTAACTATATCTAGAGATTAATCAGGAAAAGATGTAATCACAAAGCTAAATGTGCACACATTCACACCTTGATCACCATGCAGGTTATACTGGCTATTTATTGTGCAGGATACTTTGCCATCAGTCTATCACTAAATGGAGAAACATGCATCCCCTTTATTAATTTGGATAATAGTTTAGCAAGACCTTTGAGATAGATCAGAAGGCTAATTTAACTTGCTGAATGACCATGAACCAGGCACTTAACTTCTTTGGGTTTCTAGGTACTTTAAGTGAAAATGAAAGATGGAGATTAGCTGATACCTTAAGACTTGAGCTCTAAGTCAAAACCATGGTAGGGGTTAACATAGAAGTTATAAATTTAAAGTACACATTAACTCCCCTATCTATATACTTTATATTAACAGAAAACAGTACTTTTTTAAAAAAGAATTTTCCTCTGTGGGCAATTATGTAGCAGGGTTAAGTAAACCATGAGGTGGTATTTAAGAGCACATTTCCACAAAACATCAGACCTCTGGCTCTGACATCTGTTTTGAGTTACTCAAACAGCTGTCTGAAACAGCTGCAGCAACCATGAACTTCATTTTTTGTAACACAACAAGGGAATATGGGTGGCAGACTCAGGCTAAAAGTACAATATCCCCTAAGACATTAGCGAGATCTTGGCAAAAACTCCCAAGGTAAAAATTCTATAATTTAATTAAAGAAGATATCCATCTGGGTAAGGAAAACTTAGATTGGTTGGATTAGTATTTTTAAACCATTGGATCAGAAAATCAATTTAGTTTATTTTTCAATAAATAAAACAGAGGAACCATATGAATTATATGCAGTATGGAAAGTACTGCTTCTTGAAACTTTTGCTACTGATCTGTGTGTGTGTGTACGCCTAGATACAGATATGTGTGGTATATACATATACCTATATATCTATATATAGATATATAGATATACACACACATAGTGGATATATACATATATGCGTGTGCATGATCATACACATATAATTTATTTTATATCCTTACTCCACTCTGAGTTGTAAAATGTTTCTCTTACTATAGATAATGAACAAAAAAGGTCAAAAGCCACTGTTCTGGACATCGAAGATGCTAAGGTGACCTTTCAAGGCCTTTCCATATGGGGGACACTGTAATCCCAAGAACGTTTAAGATTCTCAAGATTTTCTGCTTAATATCAACATAATATATCTACTAACTGGTAAGATGTTTCCATTAAACCCTACCATATGTATATATATTTATATATTCTCCAGTCTTTCAAAATAAAAAAATGCTTTTAGTTAGAAATAAGGCATCCCAAAACCCACTTTTGGGAGTATATTGATAATTAGCTTATTTTTACAATGAGACTTTTTATCTATTTGAATTTGGGGAGAAAAATGTATGATATTGTGATTTATACTAAGAAATATATACTTGGGTTTTGTCCTTTCCTGTGATGATAGGCATTGCTGTATCTTTTGTTATGTTAATGAGCACCTAAGGAAGGGGGCTGGGTGCCAGTGGAGCCAATTAGTGACTAGAGAGTTAGAACTTTGAAGATTGAATTCAATCACCAATAGCCAATGAGTTAATCAATGATGTCTATGTAATGAAGTCTCCACAAAAAACCAAAAGGGTGGGGTTTGGAGAGCTTGTGTTGGTGAACACATGGAGATTAGGGGGGAGTGGTACACCTGGAGAGGGCATAGAAACTCCATGCCCTTTCCCCTGACTTATGCATCTCTTCCTTCTGGCTGATCCTGAGTTATATCCTTTTATAATAAACAGGTAATCTAGTAGGTAAACTGTTTTCCTGAGTTCTGTGAGCCACTCCAGAAAGTTAATCTAACCCAAAGGAGGGAGCCGTTGGAACTTCTGATCTATATAGCCAGTGAGTAAGAAGCACAGGTGACAACCTGAACTTGTTGTGATTGGCATCTGTGGGGCGGGGAGGGGGGACAGTCTTGTAGGACTGAGCCCTTAACCTGTGAGATCTGATGCTATTTCCAGGTAGATAGTATCAGAATTAAGTTGAATTGTAGGAGTCCCAGCTGGTGTGCAAGAACTGCTTATTGGTGTGGGGGAAACCCTCACACATTGGAATTGAGTGCAGAATTATAAAAAGGCCTAATAATAAGGACTAATTTGGCAGGAAGCAGCAAGAAAACAAAAAATGTCAAGGTCATAGCATCACAGAAAGACCATGCAGATCTAGCACCTTATCTACTCTCATATTTTTTTTTTTGTGTTTTCTTCAGGAAAATGACATAATTCTCTCAGGCCACAAGGGTACTATTGAGTAAGTAGGAACTTAATAGAATTGGTATCAAATAAAGCCTCTTTATCCCATATTTGAGACCTCAAATTAGCACTCGGGAGACAATGTTGCTTCCAAAAGCACTAATTTATAAACACTATGCAGGCGGCCTGAAAAGTTTCCCAAGTTTCCATATAAATAAATCAACATCATACAAATAGCATCAAAGAAAGTATATTTCTAGTCTTGCAGGCAGCTACTTCTATACCCATGTGGTGTCTAGCTTCAAGGACTTTAAAAGGGGAATGTAGGGAGAGGGTGCAAAAGATTTTATCTTCAAGACAATTAGGATGGACCAGAGACCCAGTACAAAAAGGCTGCTTGTGGGGAACCAGAGCCATGAGCCCTGCTGTAGCCTGTCGCTGTTATACTCTAGTTATTTAGATGTGAACGAAATGCCCAAGGCACCATCGAGAAGCTGCAAACTTCCCACGGTATAGGTAACTAACTTTCAGTTCAAGGGACTAGGATGAGACAGTATCTGTGACCTTCAAGGGAAAGCTTGGGGTCATTTAAATGGGTGCTAGATGTGGGGCCCCAAATCCTGGCCCTACTAGTAGCTCTGTGATTTTGAAGAAGACTCTTGTTTGGCCTGAGGCTAACCCCACATTTATCTAAAAGGGTGCTTCTAGGATCTATTTATGTCATTGACATCCCCATTACAGCAATAATGTTACTGTATTGTGATAAGAACTTCTTTAGAAGTCTATATCTACAACTGACCATAAACAACTTAAAGGCAAGGAACCTGGCATTTCTTCTTTGTGTCCTTAACCTTTCCACTGGTACATAGTAGATTCTAGTAAAAGCTGGCAGGATAAAGGTGAAAGCATGTGATTTATGTCAAACCAGCATATGGCCTTCTCATTATGAATCATGGCATCTAGAGAGAGGAGATAACTAAGATAGTCAGGATGGGGATGAGGGTGGTGGGTGTGAGGTGGGTGGAAGACAGATAAGATTTTTATCTGTTAGAATCAACACATCAGAGGTGCTCAGTAGTGAAAAGATGGCTGGTGCAGGCATTTAAAGTTAGCTTCCCCTGACGGTTCCTTAGCAACACTCTATAAGAACATTAATGCTTTTAATGTGCACTACACAATGTTTACTCTGTACATCAAACAGCTAGGAAATGGCCATTGTTAGCTGACACCGAGCAAAAAGATAGGAAAATCACATGCCTCAAAACACCTTCCTCATGGCCGTTATGGAGAGGAACAAATAGCCAGATTCTCTGCTGCCCTTCCCTCCCAGGCTGCTCATTAGAGATGCCAATCACTGGCCCCTAAAGCCTTGTGTTTTCTCTTTGCCTTCTATAGGCTTGCCTCTTGTTTGCTCACAGGTGATTGCTGCCATTCTTTTCATTCATCGAAGGGAAGTGGGTCAGTGACTTTGTTTTATGTCAGGGCAATTAACTTAAAAATCCCCCAAAATTAACAGCAGCAGCACAATACCTCCTTAGACGATGCAAAACATTTGGAGCTCGTACTAGCTGGAGGAAAATCCGGTGGGGTCGAATGCTGGTTTTGTATGAGAGGCAAAGTACACAAGGTCAAAGTGATAGGGGGAAATAAAAGCATTAATAATATTAATGCCTTTTTCTGTGAAGACTGTATTCCATCTATGGAAGTGGAAAAAATAATAACAAACTACTATATAAAGATTTAATTGTCCCTGTATTTAAATAATGGGATAAGATAACAATTTTTAAATATAAAGGGCATCAGATTGCAAGTCAGAGTCCCCAGCGCCACCATACACTAAGCATGTCCCGGACCTTGCTGTATCGCATAGTAACTGTATGTCCCTGGCAAAAGTATCATCAGGAGATTAATTTCATTGTCTGTAAAAGTCACATAATAATTGCTCTTAAATAAAAGCTATCTCATAATTAACTCTTCAGACTAAAGTGCAAAGCAAGTAAAAAAAAAAGAAAAAACACTTAAGAAACACATTGGTATTCTTATTTCTAGAAACATGGAATTCAACCAGAATCCAAGACCAGAAAATTCATTCATCTAAACCAGAAATTCACATTTAAAAGTACAATCTTTTCACAATGATCTCAAATTGGCATTCTGTCAGCACGTGTTTATTTAAACCTGGAAAATACACATACTGGTTGGGTACAGAGTTGAGCGGCCTAACTCCAGTAAGCCTGGTTTACTTCTAGGTAGAGGAGCTTACCTCTCGAACTGGGAAAGGAGTTGTTGAGTTGCTCCATCACTTCCTCTAACCCTGTGCTTGTGTCCTGGGGAGGACTGAGAAGATCTTCCTCGCCTTCATGAAAACAAACACGAATAATGGCAAATTACACTTAAGGAAAAAATTAGATACTAGAAGAAAGGTTCACAATCACATTTAAAAATCCATTATAAATTCATTTACACTTGCTCATCAATAACATAAATACAAATAAGCCTTCAAGTTTAATAATTAAGGAACAACTCCTTAAAGGGAAGAATTCCATGCAGGGATTTATCTATGTCATTACCTTTGGAGAAGAAAATGGTATATCTATTTAGAAGATAAAGTTGACATAAGTTTCTAATCCCTATTAATATGAAACATTTTTCTTTACAATAAAAATTATTGGATACTTGCAGTGTCTTTTCAACACAAAAGAAAATAATACTGTGACATTTTATATTTATGAAGGTAAGGAGTGGAGACACTGAGGTATTTTTCCCACTCTCTCTCCTTTGACATTTAATCAAAAATATAAAGAAAACTCAAGTGCCTTTAAATCCAATGTAATAGAAAGCTGTATGTGACCTATATTGGTGATGAAATATTAATATTCTAGGGACTGTGGATATGGGGTACACTGGAGAGTTATGCTCCTTTCCTCTTTGTTACATGGGACTACTTTATCATCATCATGTTTTTGGAGGCTAATAAGGGGAAACGTTTTTTTTTTTTAACTTTTGAAAAATTTTGAGAAGAGAATGATGATTGGGAAGGAAAAGAATTTAGGAATGAATGGTCTTCCTTTGGGAATGGGAGTCTCCTCATACGTTTTGTTGAATTCTGCCTCAGTTTATTCATGTATTAAAGAAATACACCTCAAACAGCATTTCAGTAAGAGAAATTTCTTAAGTGCAAATGAAATTATTTTGAACTTTGATGGTCCTTAATGGAAACTAATTTCTCATTAAGATTCAATCTTCTAATAGTGAAAATAATTTCCACTTCAATTTGTTCATCCCATTGTCACTTCCATCAAAAACACGACCTTGCTTCGGCAAGCCAACAATAATGGACATACTGAAGGACAATCTCAGGTTCACATCTGATTTAGCTATGACTGGAGAGCCAGTGATTTAATGGCTTAAAAATGCTTGTCATTTCCTTTGGTCTATGCCACTTGGATTTTCATTTATGATTAAAATCCTGCATTATTAAGTTCTCATCCTTGTTTTTTAAGCACAAGCTTAAAGAATCCTTGGCAATGCTCACTATTCAGACATTCATATCCTAGGTGGATGTGAAGCTACATATTATTAGAATGGAGGGTTAAGGACCTGGGGTAGACAAGAACCCTCTGCTTCTGTGAGTCTCATGGCGAAATATAATAGGAAACCTCTATGAAATACTAAGGACAGGAAATGAGTGCGGAGGAATTAAGGTCACAAGGTAGAAAAGGAATTTGCAATATCTATTTATCTCCCCACCCCTTCTGGGCTTATATTTGTGCCTTTAGAAATGAAAACATGAAATTTGGCATGTTTAGTTTCTTTTTTTCCTATGAGTTTAAACCATCATTATCTGGTGAAAATGGAATGAGTGAAATATTGCCAGGAGGAACAGGATCCTGACTACTGCAGGGCTGATTACATCTTTTTGTTCCATTACCGATAAAAATGTTTGCCCAATTGGGGAACATGAAACATTTCTAATGGCACTAAGTCCACTTCAGTGGTAGTATGCCTTACAGAAAAAACTGAACCAACAGAGACACTCAGGAGCAATGATATTAATATTTCTGACAGTTTATATTATACTGGAGCTCTAGGAACTAAATTGTACTGTGTTAAAATTCAGGTACAGTTCAATGAAGTGACTGACATTCCTCTTCCTGAATTATTTCAAGGAGCAAATTATAAAGTATAAACCTAATGACATCAGCACTAAACTATCATCTGTAAGTCTCAAATATAAGTGTCCAAGTGCAAATGTAAATTTGACACACACACACACACACACACACACACACACACACACACACATATTTTTTTTAATAACAGGACATAACCAAGAAGATTTTTTAAAAAATCTTATCACTAGTTTATAGTTATACGCTTTGATGGAAAACTTTCATGGCAGCAATAAATGTACTCATTCAAACATTTTTGAGTGCCAGTTACATCGCTAGTAGTACATACAAGTAAAGTATAATCTTGTTTTCTTCTTTTCTCAAGATTTTCTAAGTAAAAAAATCCTTTGGGTTTAACTAATTTCCTTTTAAGAATCGAAATCAGATTTGTCACATATATGCATGAGTAGAGGTGAATTGATACACTGAAAAATGCTTAATGCCTAATATTTTGTTAAATTATACTGAAGAGTTAAAACAGCTAAATGACACAATTGGACTATTCAATACTGAGCCAGATTTTAAATGTCTAAGAAAAAACCATAAAAAATTTAAAACAGTAAAATGAGTTTACTTATTCAAATATTTATCAAAAGCCAATTATATGCTAGGCACTGTTCTGACTGCTGGGGTTACGGTGATAAACCACCCAAAAGCTCTGTCTCCAAGGAACTCACATTTTTATGGAGACACAGAGGCTAAAAAATATACAAGTAAATTATACAGGTATATCAGGTGGTGGTAAACATTCTGAAGCGAGGGTTTAATGAAGGGGAGAGGAAGAATCAGAAGAAAGTGGAGTCTTAGAAGTCCTCATTGATGAGATGCAGTTGAAGAAAAACCTTAAGGATGTGAGGGTGCGAACTATGTAGATAGTTGAGGGAAGAATACCTCAGAGGGGATGACAAATGCAAAGACTTTCAGAGGGGAGTGTGTTGCCTGCTCAAGGAACAGCAATAAGAAGGTCAGTGTACCCAGAGTAGAGTGACCAAGTGTTGAGGGGACTGTCCTTTCCTGGCCTAGAAATTTGGATGTGGTCATGTGACCTACCTTGGGCAATGGAATGTTAGCCTATACGGTATACACAGAAGCTTGTAATGTCCTTGGGTGCTTGGGCTTGCCCCCTTGTGCTTATGTGCCATAAGGAGCACATGGCTGAGGTAGCCTGCTGATCCAAGGAGGATGACAGACATGTGAAACATACATGAACCCAAACCACAACCTGAAGTCAAGCCTAGCCAAGCTCCAGCAAAACTCCAGCTAACCAAACTGATGCATGAATTAGAACTACGTAATCTGAGAATTTCATCATTATTTTGTTACATAGCAACAGCTGACTAATATACCATTTTAAGGTGTCAAACTAACAAGAATCCAACATTTATGTGTTATCTAATCATACATTGATATGTAGCTACAATATAGTAGGCAATCCAAAAATGTTTCTGACTCTAACAATACCTGTGAGGACAAGCCTCTCTTCACCAAAAAAAGAGAATCATTTATTAATGATATTTATTGAGTCCCAACTGAGCACACTACGAACTTGGTCAGTGCTCATGTCTATTACACTGATTCACCGCCTGCCTTAACAGTATATTGCTAATGGTCAGGGGATTTCAAATGTAGTTAATGGCAATCCTTTATCATTAACACTTCAATCTGATTCTACTCCAAGGTGATTTCCACAAATACACATGAAAATCCTTTTTGGATTATTAGCTATAACTGTCATGGCTTGTCTAAAGTTGGTTCAAAGAAATTTAACACTTTAAAAATGAATGTTTCAAAATAAGGACAAAGTTAAAATACACCCTGATATAGCATAGTATGATAGACACTGCAGAAGTGAAGAAAAAGAAGTGAAATGACTCAATTTAATCTGTGAAAAAATAAGTGGAATGGTTTGCTATGGGTAAGATATTCTTTAAAGTCTTCTTAAACTCAGCATGATTTTAGACTTTCTTGAAGGGATGATATCCCATTTGACTACTTCCCTTTCCTCAATTCAAATGATAATTTTCCTATTTGCTTAAAAAGTGACTTTAGCCAGAACCTATGCAACCTATGCAGGAGACACACAAGAATCCTTATTCCTGTGATTTTGCTTACACCTAAGCAAATTACTTTCTCTTTATACAAAAGGGAGCTAGCTATATACTAAAGAAAATTATTTTCCCTTAAAAAGGAGGCTGCATATGAGCAGATATGCTCATCATTACTTTTCTTTGGATTACTCAAATCACGTTTTTAACCAATTTCCAACTTAATGTGTGATTACCTCGTGACTTATGTCTTTCCTGCCTTTCTCCAGTTTTGTGGAATAAAAAAACTGACTTATCCAGTACCTAATATTAGTTTCAGTTACTTTTAAAATTATAGTTGGGGTATATGGTTTCAATTTTACATAGAATGCTGTGTATAAGTTCCTTAATATATTATATACGATGATGTAAACCGGTCAGTGCTGAATGGTGGTGAAAGATTAAAATTAGTAGCTAATACTCTTTTTTTATTTTTTACTGAGATATAACTGACATATAACATTGTATTAGTTTTAGACATACAACAAAATGATTTGAATATCATGAATTGATATTGATTACCACAGTAAGTTTTATCACCACAGTTATAATTTTTTTCTCTTATGACAACTTTTAAGATTTACTCTCAGCAACTTTCAGATATACACTACATTATTGTTAACTATAGTATCCGTGCTGTACATTACATCCGCAGGACATTTCTCTTATAACTGGAAATTTGTACCTTTTGATCGCCTTCACAACGCCCCCAACTCTGGCAACTACCAATCTGTTCTTTGTGTCTATGAATTTGGTTTTATTGCATTCCACATGTTAATCATACACTATTTGTCTTTCTCTGTCTGACTTATTTCACTTAACATAATGCCCCCTAGGTCCATCCATGGATTTCCTTCTCTTTTATGGCTGAATAATATTACATTGTTTTTATGTACGTATGTGTGTGCATACATCACATTTTCTTTATCCATTCATCCACAGAAACATAGGTCAAATCCATGTCTTGACTATTGTAAATGATGCTGCAATGAACATGGGGGTGCAGATATCTTTTCAAGGTAATGATTTTGTTTCCTTTGGACAAATACCCAGACTGGAATTACTGGATCATATGTAGTTCTATTTTTAATTTTTTTGAGGAACCACCAGACTGTTTCCAATTTGCATTCCTCCAACAGTGTATAAGGGTTCTCCTTTCTCCACATCCTTGCCAACACTTGTTATTTCTTGTCTTTTTCATAATAGCCATTCTAACAGGTGTGAGGTGTTATCTCATTGTAGTTTTGATTTGCATTTCCTGATGATTAGTGGTGTTAAGCAGCTTTTCATGTACCTGTTGGCCATCTCTACTGCTTCTTTGGACAAATGTCTATTTGGATCTGTGCATTTTTTAATCAGATTTTTTTCTATTGAGTTGTTTGAGTTCTTTATATATTTTGGGTATTTAGTCCTTGTCCGATATATGATTTGCAAATACTTTCTCCCATTCCATAGGTTGTCTTTTCATTTTGTTGATGGTTTCCTCTGTTATACAGAGCTTTTTATTTGATGTAGTCACACTTGTTTATTTTTTGCTTTTCTTGGCTTTGCTTTTGATGTCAGCTCCAAAAAATCATCACCAAGACTGATCGACGTCAAGGAGCTTACTGCTCATGTTATCTTCTAGAGGTTTTATGGTTTCAGGTCTTATGTTCAAGCCTTTAATCCATTTTTAGTTGATTTTCCTGTATGGTGTAAGATAGTGATCCAGTTTCTTTTTTTTGCATGTGGCTGTCCAGTGTTCCCAACGTCACTGACGGAAGAGACTATTCTCTTCCTATTGTATATTCTTGGCTCCTTTGTTGTAAATAAATTGACTAAATAAGCATGGATTTCTAGGGTCTCTATTTTGCTGATATATGAGAGTCTGTTTTTATGCCAATACCATATCGTTTTGACTACTATGGCTTTGTAACATAGTTTGAAATCAGGAAGCACGATGCCTCCAGCTTTGGTCTTTATAAGATTTCTTTGGCTATTCAAGGTCTTTTGTAGTTTCATAGAAATTTTAGGATTATTTGTTCTATTTCTGTGAAACCTGCCAGTATAAATTTGATAGGGATTGCACTGACTCTATACATTGCTTTGGGAAGTATGGACATTTTAACAATACTGATTTTCCAAACCATAAGCACGAAATATCTTTCCATTTATTTGTATCTTCTTTAGTTTCTTTTACTAATGTCTTCTAGTTTTCAGTGTACAGGTCTTTCACTGCCTTAGTTAAATTTATTCCTAGGTATTTTATTCTTTTGATGCAATTGTAAATGGGATTATTTTCTTAATTTGTCTGATAGTTCATTATTGGTGTTTAGAAATACCACAGTTTTCTGTATATTGATTTTGTATCTTGCAATTTTACTGAATTTATTGAGTTCTGACAGTTTTTTGGTGGAATCTCTGGGGTTTTCTATATATAATATGTCATCTGCAAATAGAGAATTTTCCTTCTTCCTTTCTGATTTGGATGCCTTTTTAATTTAAAAAATTTTCAATTTTAGTTGACATTCAATATCATATTAAACTTCTTTTTCTTGTCTAATTGTTCTGGCTAGAACTTCCAGTGCTACGTTGAATAAAAGTGGTGAACGTGAGCATCCTTTTCTTCCTGATCATCAAGGAAAAGCTTTGTTTTTCACTGTATGAGGTTAGCTGTGGCCTGTATGGCCTGTATTATGTTGATGTATGCTCCCTCTATGCCCACTTTGTTGAGTTTTTATCATAAGTGAATGCCAAATTTTGTCAAATGCCTTTTCTTCATCTATTGAGACCATATGATTTTTATCCTTCATTGTGTTAATGTGTATCATACTGATTGATTGGTAGATGTTAAAACATCCTTGCATCCCTGGAATAAATCTCACTTGATCATGGTATATGATTCTTTTAATGTATTGTTGAATTTGATTTGCTAATATTTGTTGAGGTTTTTGGAATTTATGTTCGTCAGGGATATTGGCCTGTAATTTTCTTTCCTTGTGGCATCCTTGACTGGTTTTGGTATATCTGGGAAGAGTTTGAGAAGGACTGGTATTAATTCTATTAATGTTTGGTAGAATTCACCAGTGAAGCCATCTGGTCCCAGACTTTTGTTTGTTGGGAGGTTTTTGATTGCTGATTCAATTTCTTTACTAGTAATTGGTCTATTCAGATTTTTTATTTCTTCATTTTTTTGGCCTTAGTAGGTTGAATGTTTCTAGGAATTTATCCATTTCTCCTAGTTGTCTAATTAGATGGTGTGTAATCGTTCATAGGTGTCTCTTATGATGCCTTTTATCTCTCTGGGATCCCTTGTAACATCTCTTTGATTTCTGGTTTTATTTTTTTCTTGGTGACTCTAGCTAAATGTTTGTCTACTTTATCTTTTCAAAAAACCACATCTTAATTTCATTGATCTTATCTACTTATTTCCTTATTTCTGCTGATTTTCACTTTTCGTTCTACCAACTTTGGACTTCATTTGTTCTTTTTTTTCTAGTTCCTTGAGATGTCAGTTAGGTTGGTTGGTTGAGATTTTTCTTGTTTCTTGATGTAGGCATTTATCATGAACTTCCCTCTCAGAACTGCTTTTGCTGTATCTCATAAATCTTGGTATGTAGTACTTTAATTTTCATTTATCTCAAGGCATTTTTAAATTTTTCTTTTGACCCACTGGTTGTTCAGTGGCATCCTATTAATCTCCACATATTTGTTTTCTTCTTGTAATTTCTATTTTCATACCTTTTTGGTCAGAAAACATTATTTTGATTTTCTAGAATTTTCAAGACATGTTTTGTAGCCTAGCATATCAATCTGAAGGTGTATTGTGTTGCTTTTGGATGGATTGCTGGTATCTTTTAAGTTCATCTGGTCTAACGTCATTTAAGGCCAAATGTTTCCTTATTGGTTTTCTGTGTGGATTGTCTATCCATTGATAAAAGTGGGGGTATCAAAGTCCCCTACTATTATTGTGTTGCTATCTATTTCTCCCTTTAGGCCTTCTTTTTGGAGTGACCCCTTTATCATTATGAACTTCCTTTTTTGTCTCTTATCATAGTTTTGTTTTAAAGTCTATTTTGTCTGATATAAATATAGCTACCCCAGCTTTCTTTTGGTTTCCATTTGCTTGGAATAGCTTTTTCTATCCCCTCACTCTCACTGTGTGTGTGTCCTTACATCTGAAGTAAATTCCTTGTAGGTAACATATGGTTGGGTCTTATTTTTAATCAATTTAGCCACTCTCTTTTGATTGCAGAATTTAGTCCATTTACATTTAAAGCAACTTTTGATAGGTATGTACTTGCCGTTTAAAAAATTGTTTTCTAGCTGTTTTGTTGTGGTTCTGTTCCTTTCTTCTCTTGCTCGCTTCCTTTGTGACTTGATGATTCTCCATAGTGGTAGGCTTGGATTCCTTTCTTTTTGTCTTTTGTGTAGCTACTATAGGTTTTTGCTTTGTGGTTAACATGAAGCTTACGTAACACATATTTATAAAAGCCTATTTTAAGTTGATAACCAAGTTCAAACACATTCTAAAAGCTCTACATTTTTACTTTACCCCTAATGTTCTGTTTTAGATTTCACAATATACAACTTTTGACCTTGTGTATCTTACTAACAAAATATTGTAGTTAGTTATTTTTACTACTTTTGTCTTTTAACCTTCATACTCGATTTATAAGTGATTAATTCAGTACCACCATTACAACATTGAATTATTCTGAATTTAACAATATATTCACCATTACCGGTATGAATTATACTTTCATATGTTTTCCTGTTACTAATTAGCACCTTTTTGTTTCAGTTCAAAAAACTCTCTTTAACTAGATTGGTCTAGTGGTGCTTAACTCCTTCAGCTTTTGCTTCTGTGGACATTTCTCTCAATTACAAATGACAATTTTGCTAGGTAGAGTATTCTTGGTTGGCTGTGTTCCTACCCCCACCCCACCCCCCTTTCAACACTTTGAATATATCATGAAACTGCCTTCTGGTCTGCAAAGTTTCTGCTAAATAGCTGCTGATGGTTTTATGGGGGTTCCTTTGAACATAACAAGTTGTTTTTCTCCTGCTGCTTTTTAAGATTCTTTCGTTGTCTTTAACTTCGACAGCTTCATTATAACGTGTCTTGGTGTCTCCTAATTCCTTTTATTTGGAACTGTCTGGGCTCCTGGATATGAATTTCTATGTCCTTCCTTAGGTTAGAAAAGTTTTCTGCCCCTTTCTTTCTTCTCCTCCTACGACCCTTATAATGTGAATATTTATTGGCTTGATGGTGTCCCAAAAGTCCTTCAAGCTAGCTTCACTCTTTTTTTCCTCTTCTAAAGGATTAATTCCACTGGCCTGTCTTCGCATTTGCTGATCCTTTCCTCCCATTCATCTAGTCTTCTTTTAAAATTGGTGTAGTGTATTTTTCAGTACAGTTATTTATTGTATTCTTCAGCTTTGTGATTTATATTTGGTACTTATGTTTTCTGTCCTCTTTGTTGAAATTCTCACTTTGTTTGTGCATTGTTCTCCTGACCTCAATGGGCATCTTTATAACTATTATTTTAAACTCTGTATCAGGAAAATCACTTATTTCCATGGCATTAAAGTCTTCTTTGAGGTTTTATTGTATTCTTTCATTTGGAGCATATTTCCTATTTCTACATTTTCCTTCACACTCTGTGTTGGTTTCTATGCATTAGATAAAACAGCCACCTCTCTTAGTCTTGAAGGAGTGGTGTCATGTAGGAGATGAACCTTATCTTTCAACTCTGCCCTAGCTCTTAGTTGTCTCTCAAGGATCTGTGATTGTCCAAGCAGATTTCTTTGTTCTTAGTGGCTCCCAGTAGTTGAAAGTGTGCCAAGATCTGTCAGTGTCCCCAAGGAGAGGATCTCAGTCAGCACCTAGATGCAGGGTGCTTAAAAGCTCAACCCTGAGGAGGCAGCTTTTAGAAAATACAAATAAACCTCTTTTAAGGAAAGACTGGGAAATGTGAGTTTCTGTCTGCTCCTTCTGTGCTGAGCCCTGGGGGAACAGCCATTTAAAAACTGGTTTTTGTTTACTACCATCCCATTGAACCCATGAACACAAACCCTGATGGCCACTGGAGCTACCTTAACAAGGGATGTGTCCTCTGGGTGGCAGCCACAAAAACCTGAGCACTAGATAGGTGCACAAGCTCCTTTCTGGGGGATACCAGTAACCTGAGCAAGGCAGGAGAGCAGAAAGATGGCACCCAGTGGCCTCCCTGTCTCTGGAGAGTATTGTAGTCAGCCCCTATATGTGTGTTAAGTTAGTAGAAGCCTGCTTCTCAGGCTATAGCTTTAAACAATAAACAAATAAGCCTCTTTCATGGGAAGAGTGGGCATATTTCAGTCTGCTGCCCCTGCCCTGGGGTGGGGGGTTAGCTATGGTGAGTCCACATCAGCCCTTTAAGAACTATCTCTTAGTTCACTATAGCCTTGTGGATTTCTTGAATGCAAGCCCCATTGGCTCCAAAGCTAGATGTTTTGGGGGCCCATCTTTCAGATGGAAGTCTACAAGTTTGGGTATCATATGTGGGGTTCAAACCTTTCACTCCTCAGAGAGAAGCTGGGAGTTCCCTCCTGATTGTGTGTTGCCATATCAGGGATGGGGTTTATAGCGAGGCTGTGTGTCAGCCTCTCTTACCCATTTTGATGTAGATTTTATCCTCATTCACAAGTGTGGTAAGAATCACTCAACTAGTTCCTAAATTTCTTTCTGGGAGAATTGTTTTGTATTTAGCTGTAGATCGGTGTGTCTGTGGGAAGGGGTGAGTTCAGGACCCTCTTACGTTGCCATATTGAACCAGAATCTCCAGCTAAATTTCTTAAGTGTGTAGACTGTTCCATATCTACACAAGAATGCATTGTGCTTGATTTCTAATGTTCATTCAACAAGTACTTTACTGAATGTTTACTGCACAGAAGACACTCAAATGGGAAAAAATGAGCAAGACTTAGTCCTCGTTCTTAAGGAGCTTAAGTTCTAGAGAGGAGAAACAGTAAAAACTAGCTATAAAAGAGAATAAATTACAAGATATAATGCATGATGTTCACCGAAAAGACTAATTGAGCGAAAATAAAGGAAGGTATATTTCAGGTTAAGAAAACACTGTACACAGGGCCAGAGATGACTGACAACATTGGTCAATGAAACAGCATGGTATGTGTGGATGAGCAGCACTGGGCCTACAAATAGAGACAGAGAAATCATGTTTGAAGGCAGTAAAAATTGGGCTAGGGAGGAAGGTGGATTTTGAATACTATGCTAAGGAGTGTGGACTTTATTCTGTAGGCAAACAGGAGTCATAAAAATACTTAAGGAGAATTATATACAACTTGAATGTTAGGAGAGTAACTGGAAACATCTGGAAGATGGTTTGGAAAGGGAAGAGAGACAAAAACAGAGAAACCAGTTAGAGAATTCATACTGCCTGTTCAGCTGAACACATGATGAAGGCTAAATCTGGGCAGAAGCGGCTGAATTGAAGAGCTTTGCTCTTTTTAAGAAAAGTAAAGCAGACTGACCTTAGTGACTGGTGGTAGTAGGACTTTATATATACTGTCTAGATTTATATTTTATGTGCATATTTATGTGTAGGTACAGTTTGACTTGTTTTTCATTTCACTGACTCATTTAATGATTGTTTCATATATGATGCTTTACCCCTAAATCCTTCAACATGTATTTTCTAAGGTGAAATATATTCTGTTATATAATTACAATAGAATTATCACACTCAGGGAATTAACAGATACAATACTATTTACTATCTAATATACTTGTGTGCATCCTTCAAGAAAATAGTCGGGGTTTTTTTTCCTCTTAAATGAAGTTGGCTTATAGAGTTGAAAAAAATCTCCTTTGAATTCAGTGTCTTCTTTCAAAACAAACTTATTAACAACAGAGCCCATCCATTTTATATTGACAAGTTATCTCTTAGCCTATCTTAACCATTGGAATATAGCACTTCTGTCCTTGTATTCAGTTCTACCACAATCCTCTCAGCTCCACAAATCATCAGGACCAACAGCCTGATGCGTACTTTAATTTGGGTGTTTACATGGGCACACCACCTCTTTGCCAGTGTTGACAGGCCTAAATAATTAATGCTTCTAAGCAATCAGGGCCCTGAATCTCACCGCTAAAATATGTGACTCAGTTTTACATGCTTCACTTACTTCAAAAAAGGGGAAAACCCCTGCAGTAGAAAATGACAACAGAGGTACTAAAGCTCAGTTGTTTTAGGAATTTACACAGTTTCAAGGGCATATAATATTTTTTCGTATGCTGAGTGATCTTTCACAGCCCCAACAGTCCATCAGCTATATTCAGATCTCATGTGTAGAAAGAGAATCAGATGCAGAGATTGCCCTAAATTACTGAGGAGTTGGTAAAGCCAGGAAAACAACATCAGAAATTTTCTCTTCCTTAATGAAAGAACTAAAACCTGGCTTTCCTACAGGTTTGAACTCTTGGGGGATATACCCTCGCCCATTGCTCAAGGTTCTTGAAGTTCATTAAATTTGCTTCTATCACATCCTCCCCCTCTTTAGATCAAGAGAGTGAAGTATAAGCAGTTTAGGACTCAGGGAAAAGGGAGCATAGAGCAGGGAGCTGACTCTTGTTGGGCCTTCAGAGATGAAGGAGAAATGAGGAGGATGAACTAAGTATATGTGGTTTTCATAAACCCTGCCCCCCTTATCTAGCCTAATATAATGGGAAAAACCAATAAGCAGATGGCTGGCAACCCCTGTCGTGGTCATTTTAACAATGGATTCATTACCATTGCAAAATGCCTTACTCATTTTGACCTTCTTTGATCATTTATGCCTCATGAAATTCAGTTTTCTTAGAAGTGAGTACTAGGCAGAGAACACTATTGAAGAATGACACCAGACCATGTTGACCATCTCAACAAATGAATCTTTTACTTAAGCCCTCATTGTTTTCTGGTAACGTCCCAAAAGTATCTTTACTTTCCTTGAGCCTCACTCATTTTCAGGATTACTTAGTCTTTTATTTCACCAAAAAGACAAATTCTGTAATTCCCTTCTTTCGGCTAAAAATGCTTTCTCAGAAGTGGGTAATGCATTTATGATGATCCATTGAGCTGTAATTTACTTTCATTTCCCTTGAGCCCTTTTCAGCATTTGACCTGTGGCCCACATTCCTGCTCCCCATTCCTTCAGCACCCCATCACCCACATGGAGGACTTCTCCAAGGTACTGTATCCAAACACCTTTGTTCTTATCTCAAACCCTTCAGCTATCAATTCTGTGGAGCTCACTCTCATATCTCTCCAGTCTGCCCATTTACACGAGTTATAGATCTACATTTTAACTTCTTCTTGGACATGACTTAGACCTGTCACCTCCTCAAACACAGCATGTCCACAGTCAAAAGAATCACTATCTTCTTCCAATTAAATCCTCCTTTCCTCACATTTTCGAGTCAGTCCCCTGGGCCTGGGAACTCTATTTTCAAATAATAGTCTTATGGTCATCTTCTCCCATCCCATCACTGATATCTCTCAAACCTAGGCCCTCAGAACTCCCATAACTTCTCCTAACTGGTCTTTCTACATATAAAAGTTTTGCTCTGAACCAGATACAGCTGCCCGAATATATCTTTTGAGATACTTACTTGGTATACAATTTTTGTTGGACTGCCTGACACTGACCAAAATGAGTCAAGCGCCTCTGCCCAACATTCTTGTCCCTATAATGTGCCCCAACCTTCCTCTTTAGCCTTCTTTCCCCTACCTCCTGCTTGGTACCTATCTTTCTACTAACTGGGCTGTTGGCTCTTTCTCACCCTTAGCCCAATGTCCTCATCTTTACATCTTCAGTTATGTTAGTCCTTCTTTGAAGTATGTTTAGTTCTTACTTCATCCTTTGGAACCTTTCACAAATATCAATTCATCATAAAGCCTTCTGTGCTCTTCAAAATGAATAAGACTTAAGACCACTCTGCCTTGTTCTGAATAACTGAATGGCTGGCTTTCTGAGGGCTAGGACTAGGTCACTCGTCTTTGTACCTCTAGGCATTTATGACAATGCTTTGTCTAGAACTGATATTAGATAATTTAGCTGATGATCTGAAACTCTGAGCAAACAATTCACTATTAGTATCTAAGACAGACACTTACCCATGGATTCTGAAGTTTGACTGCCAACCACCCGGAGCAGCATAGGCTGACTGCTGTCTGACCTCTGAAGAGAGGTAGAAGGAGAGGAGACCGTTGTACCATTCACCTTGGCCTCTGCCTGGGGCTAAGGCATCCAAAAGACAACAGAATTATTTTTCATAGTAAACACTCAAATATATAAATGTAAAACTATTATAGATACTCAACACTCAGAAATTGACATTCCCTACTTAGAAACCTCCCAAAGATTGTAAAATTTGGGAAATTTCACTATTGATGAGATCCACAGATGTTGTTCTTGTATTTGAATTGTGACCCCTTATGTTTGAAAAAAATTACGGTTACAGTGGAACAAGATATATAAAATTATTAAAGAACTGAAAGATTCTGTGAAAGGTGATATGAGAATGGTGAAACCATGTGGGACTACAAAAACATAGTGAAAAATTCATTTTTGTGAAGTATTAAGTAGCAATATGGAGAGAACACACATGTCAAAATTCAAAATTCTCAGAAAGCCAGGACCAGGTGCAGGTTGGGCCTACTACAATGCAGCATCTTGCTAGGTTTTCAATGGATGCTTGAAAAATTATGCTTTAGGGATCAGAAAAAGGGAAAAAAAAGGTTACTAGAAAATAAGACTAATTGCAAAAAAGAGAGTTCCATTTCAAGAGTTAAAAATTTTCACTTTTAGAAAACTATTGGAAACCTCTTGGTACTTTTTAAAGATGAATTTTAAATCAGTCAAATAGAAGACATTTTTGTAGAAAACAATCTTGAACAAACGTTAACAAACACATTATTTTTCCTACTCATATCCTTTGATATCTAGCACTTTGCTAGCACATACTAGGCACTCAACAAATTGATGCTTGTTGCACTTTTAAAAATGACTACGAGTTCTGCTTTTAGTTTTGTTAAAGAGGGGAAAAATGAATTTTTGTAAATGTCCCCTGTTAGAGAGATGTGGGCCTCACTTGCTCCAGCAGCTGCCTTAGCCTATGTAACTGGGACTCCAGCTGTTTATTGTGATCTTCCAGGATTTGCATCCTGGCTTCCAGACGGCCTTTGTGTTGACGAAGCAGCTTGGCCTCAGCAATGAGCTCAGCATCTCGGGGACTCTGGGGAGAGGTGGGCATCATTTCAGGAGGGGACGGCAGTGGGGACAGGCCTTTGTGTTCGTGCTGCTGCTTTAGACGATCATATTCTGCTTGCAGATTTCTGTTGGCATCAAATAAAGAAAAAAAGTAAGTTGAATATTATCACCGGATTTCATGTAAGATGGCAAGAGATGCATCTGACCACCACCAAACACAATAGCAAGCAAAAGAGAGGCGCTTAATGAATGGATTTTATGATGACAATTAGCAATGCTAAAAAATAAAAATAAAAAAAAATAAAATTGGAAGCGTCTGCCCGGTGTGTGAGGGGAGATGCTTTTCAACCTTTTATACTAAAAGCCTTATGAGTGCTACATTCAGATAAGTAAGCATCAAAGGATTTAATCATTTTGCAAATACTTCTTTAGTCTATGAGACTACAACATTTATACCTCTGTCAACACTTTGGTTTGCTTTAAAAAATCAAGTATTTTCAAGAGCAATATATAGGAACGTGGTAACAGTGTAGCCATGTACCCAGCACACTGCTTTAGTACATGTAACATTTGCCATATTTTCTTCAAAAATTTTTTGAAGAAATAAAATGCCACCCTGAATTCCAGGTCCATCATTACCACGGATGTATCCACAAATATTCGGTTGAACTTAATAAAGATGCTGATATTTGGCTATTTTTTTAACCTATAAAATGGTCGTTTCATGTAATTCAATCCAATAGCATTATTTTGCATGTTCTTAAACTTAACGTTTAAGAACTTTGTGTTTAAGAATGTACATACCATTCTAAGAGTTGCTTTTTGCTTTCAACACCGTTTTGGAGATTTATCCATGTTGATACATAATGGTTCACGATTTTAAGTGCAGTAAGGTATTACTCTGCTGCCTGAATATGCCAATAACATTCTCCTGTCAATGGACATTTAAGTTTCCAACTTTCACAATTACAAACAATGATGCAATGAACTTCCTTTTACCTGTCTCCTTGGGTACCTGTTTAAGAGATTCTTTATAGAACACATCTGTGGAATTGTTGGGTTCCAGCAACATGTTTAACATTGCTACCTATTACTAAGTTGCTCTCCTAAGTGATTTTACCAATTTTCTCTCTTACCAGTAGTGCATGAGGTTTTCCATTACGCCACATCTTCATCAAATACTTGGTGTTAGTGAGCATTTAAGTTTTGGCCAATCCGATCGGTGCATTCTAATTTGCACATCCCTGATTACTGGTGAGGTTGAATTTCTTTTGTGTTAATTGGCTTTTTAAAAAAATTTCCTATACTCATTTCCCCCATTGGATTGCCTTTTTCTTATTAAAGTTATGGATATATTTTGGATGTTTATTCCTTTGCCAGCTATGTACACAACAAATATCATCTCCTACTCGTATCTTAGTATAGCTTCTTTAACTTTGTTCATGGCATCCTGTTGTACAAAAAAACTGTAATTTTAACATATTCCTCCATGTTTTCTGCTTTTTATGTTTTGCTTAAGAAAATCTTCCATACACTTACATTTTAAAGTTTAAAATTTTGTTCTTAACATTTAGGACTTTAATTTACCCAGAACCTCTTATGCTCAGAGAGAACATGTGATCTACTTTTACTTTCTCCCACAGATAACTTATTAGGCCTGCCTTATTCATTGTGTAGTTCTTTTCCCCACTGATTTCTGGTGTACCTCAGCAATACATCAAGTGTCCATAAATACATAAGTGTGCTTCTGAGCTCTCTATTCTATTCCATTGGTTTCTTTGTATGTCCCTCCTCATGCAGATGCCACACCAGAGCTTTAAATAAACTGCGTGTCTGGGAGGCCTTCTCATTCCCGCATTGTTTTGCCTTAAAATTGTCTTGGCTCTTCTGACTCCTTTGATCTTCTCCTCTATGATTTTAGTGTTACATTTTTGTATTTTCACATGAAAATTCTTGGTGAAATTTGGAGTTTGAATTACATTGAATTTATCAATTAAACTGGAAAGAATGGACTTCTTGTTATTGAGTCTTCACATCCAGAAATGTGGTGAAGCTCTTCACTTTTTTTGGGCTTATTTTACATCCATTATTAATATTGTGTCATTTACTGTGCCTTTTCCTCTAGCTTTTATTTATTTTTGGTTTTTCTGTTTTTTAATAAATACATTTAGGTTTATAGATTTCTTTCTTGCTTTAGAATTGCTGAGAATACAATTCCAACTGAGGACACGTCTATCTGATACTTGGGGACTGATTAGAACTCTTTGATATATTTCTTCCTGTTCGGAAGATATCTTCCTGATATCTTCAGAAATAAGATGATGGATTTCTGTTGTTCACAGATGATATTTCATCAGGTGAAAGAACTTCCTATCCATAAATGCGGGAGATCTGTATTCATGAGAAAAGACATGAGATGCAAGTGAGGCAATAGGAGTTTTGCCGTTGTCCAGTTTGAGAAAGTAAGATAAAGCTTATGATTAGGTTTCCTACTGGGGAAATATTTTCTGTTGTCTCATTCCTGGAATGAATGTTCCACAGAGGATGACACGTCTTCCAAAATGCTGGATCTCCATTTGAAGAAGAAAAAAAATAAAATCCAATCTATTTTTTAAGCTCTACCTAGGTACCTTGTACCTAATGTTAGAAGTTTTCTAGGAATTCAAAGTCATGCAGGAAATCAATATATGATCTTTTCCATTTATAAGAATATAATCTCCTATCTGTCTGAACTGAAATTCCATCTGCTATATCTTCAAGGATAGTTGTACGTATAGTTTGTTTCATAGCAATCTGCTTTGACAAAGCAGTTGTAAGTACAGATTGATCAAAATTAAGTTTACCCTCAGCTGGATTCTGCATATTAGTTGTCTGGGTATGAACCAACATATGTAGTCATCACATTAATTAAATCCAATTTCTGACCGCTTTACTGACAATCTAGATGTTTCTGTGAACTTGAAGCAGCACCCAGTGTTCATAAGATTTCAGTCGATAGGAATTATCTTCTATTTTCTCCCTTTGCAGTATGCACTAAAAGAAATCCACCTTCATTGAAATGTCCCATTTGGTAGTATCTTTTTATGAAGAATTCTATTTAGGATTCTTCTTTTCACCAGACTGGGTCATACACATGTTCTTTTTGAAAACATTGCTGTATTATCCTGAAGTCCACGTCTAAAAACAAATGATTACTATCTTGCCAACTACTTTTCACAAAGGTACTGACATGTTCTAGAGGGGTCTTTGTTGGTATCTTGATCCTCTGGGTCTAGTTTTCCATAGAGCTCTCTTTTAATGAGTTATTTATAAGTGCCTTTGCTCAGAAAACATGGTTTAGTATACCCAACACATTACATTTCTGTTTTTATATTTTCAGTGAAAAACAGAAAAGGTCATTTGAATCAGCAAGGGCTTCCCAAAGCTGAGCTGTAAAGAACACCAACCACTCCTAGGTAGAGCCTTTCTTGCCTTCCCAGATGAAATTTCTCAGGAGACTATTTCCTTAAACACTCACATTTTTCTTCAGTTATGGAAGATTCTCTTCTATTACAGCGTCAAACACTGCTTCTCTGCCATTTCTTCCATTCTATTCTGCAGAAACTTCTATTAGGTATATTTTAGAGCCTTGTGGTCAATTCCCCATCTATTTTAATTGATCATTTATATTCCTCATCTTTTTTTCTTAGTGCAGTCCTCAGAATCATCTTTTAATTCACTTATCTTCTTTCTCTGACTGGGTCCAGTCTAGAATTTATCCTATAGAGTTTAGTAGCTTCAACGATGATAGTTTTTAGTTCCAAAGATGTCTTTTTCAGATCCATCTGTTCTTCATCTATTTGTTAGTTTCTTGTTATTTTTTAATAAATGGTGTTTCCTTATTTATGTCTTTGAGCAACCTAAATGTAAGACAAGCAATCCCTGTTATTATACTCTTCTGTCATTTTACTGTCATCTAGGCTTAATTCATCTTTTGATGGTCAGTTTGGAAGGACTACCTTACCTCTTTACGTGTTTTGGGCTTTGGTCTAGAGACACATTTAAATAATATTTTCCCCTCCTGCTGAATTCACCTATCTCCATCAAGTGGTTTTATGGCTGTTCCCATCTTCCACTCAGGGACCTCTAGTCTAGTCTATAAGAGCTAGATCTCATACTGGTTGTTTGCAGCTCCCATACTGAATGACATAAGTGCAATTATTGTGAATTTTATCTCCAGGCAGCACAGTTCAGGTCCCAGGGTCAAGGCTCCGATGTTCTTCCCAAAGTGTTCTTTTTTCAATTTCCTTTCAAGTGTAAAGTGTGAATAGGGATATGTCTCTCCAGGTGTTTTTGCAGGGCCCTGATTTCAACTGTCTGGTTCTGGGCCCCCACCTTGTGAGAATTGTAATTCCTGTTATTACAGCAGGAGCTGAAAGCCCCACTGTGCCCCCACACAATGCTCACTGTGCCCTGAGGTGTTTTTCTTTCTCATTTGTGGTCCACAGAGATAGTCATCTTATTGTAAAAGCCCCGCTATGTCTCTTTCATTTTTGTTTCACTCCGTATATTATCTACCATTGAATAAATGGTAGGAACAGAGGAAGATGCCTTAAATCAAGAGCTAATGTTATATTAATCAGAAGCCTACCAGGACATGCTGATTTTGTTGATATATGATCAAGGTTCCCTCAGTATTCACTCAAACCTAAATTCACCAGGACAGGATTAAATAAGCCAAACAAGTGCCTTTTTCTTAAACAAATATGTGACATACATAAACCTTCTGCTAAGCTTAATAACAAACTTGAATTTTGAGGGACTGGTTTTTCCTTCTGAAGCTCTGAGGCAGAACAAGCTGTCATGCTAAAGGTTTGAAAAGCCGGAAATAGCTCAAGGGGGGGGCCTCTTGAACAGAAACCAAGTAAATTACAAAGTTCTTTGATTTGAGTCTAAATTCTCTATTAAAGGTATTTACAAATTTTCATGCTGATTATTCAAAACAATTGATGTTCAAAGGGTTGAATTAGAGATAACTTTTACTAAATTGTTTCTAATAAATGTGGTCATAGTTACAGAGCTGTGTTAGGGCATATTTAGTTAGAGGCTGAGAAATAAAGTCATTTGGCCCTTAAGTCACTTTCTTATATTTAAAAACATCTATGCCAATATCTTTAAAAGCGTATTGCAACGCTAGTTTTTCTGGATGCAATATTTATAAAGCTCATTTGGGGAGATCATTCCCATTGTTCTGATTGAGATACATACCACTGTTCCAAGGTGGGTTGTTTTAAAGCTTAACCGACAGATATACAATTGATAAAATTGACTCTTTTTATCAGTTGGCTGTCAATTTATGTTGTTACTGATATATTTTGCTTTCCTTGAGGTTATACATGTATATTTCACCCCTACTGATTCTCTAATTATTAAGATGTATATGGAGTCATTTTAGTACAGATGAATATATATCAGACAGTGACTCTATAGAGAATCTATTTACGTTCTTGATTATCTTGTAAATTAAATTTCTCTGGTAGCTCCCTAAAGGACACTAATTCAAATTCATTGCACATGGCTTCTGTCACCACAATTTCTTCCTGCAGCTAGTCATCCTACAAAAGGTCTCCCATTCATTATTAATCTCTTATTCTCCACAGAGCTTAAAAAAAACCCTCTATTCTACAACTACATAGATGTAGATGATTAATTTTATGTCATCAAGTATATAAACGTTGTTGTCCAGATACAAAATTACATTAAAAAATTTCCTAACCAAGTAAACTTGCTAAGTAATGAATATAAGAGATGAATCACACTGCCCTTAACTCTACCTGCTGAAAACATGAAATTTCCTGGCCCTTCTAGCAATAATTACTAGCTACACAGTAATTATGATAAAAAACAATATAACAATCTTTACATAGTTTCTGTTAATTTACAGAGGCCAAGTGTTTTCAACATAGGTCACCTACTCTTTAAATGGAACTTCCCTAGTATGACTAATTATGCAGTTGTTGTACAATAGTGTTTCTGAAATAAAGAAGTGAAGGTTGCTTTCCACTGATTAATAATACCTTTTACTGTTATACATTAAAGTGTATACCAAAGCATGAGCACCCACAGAGCCTATTTCACAAGTGAGAATAACTACAAAGATCTGCGTCTAAAAAGAATAGGTCTAGAGAAATTCAACTTTACAATATTAAAAGCAGCTGAGTCATATCCACCAATCTAGATTCAAGCAAATGCAGTAAATCATATAGAACTATTACAGCAACCATAAATCTAGCAAATTAGCAATTTTTTAAAAAAAGAGAAAGACATTTTGTGAGCATGATGTGTTTTAAAAACTGGAAACTGCACAGAGCCTTTTCAATTATAATGAAGATATTTAAAGCTATACTGTACAATTTTATCAAACCCAAACAAACATGCCCCTGAACTAGATGGAAGAAGACCTCAATTGTTTTGGTGTTACCAGTATTAAGGAGAGGCTCACAGGGTGGAAAGTAAAAGCATGCATATTTTAGGTCTGCCTTAAGTGAAATAGTAAAAATGTCAGGACTCCCCCAGGTTCTTGTTTCTAATCCTTTTCTCATAACACTGTCCCCCCCCCTTTTACGCATTCAGAGCTCTTAATTACAACCTCTTTCTTCCTGAAATTTGCTCAGTATAAAGGTGTTATATAAATCACTTAAACCTTACTTTATAATAAGATGCCATTTCTTCCAGTGATATGTGTATTTCAAAAGAGATGTTGACGCATATAAAGAAAAATAAGATATATATTTTTTGACACAGTGCCTTTTGGGTGCCTTTTACCACCCATGGTTTTAGAGTCATAGAGACCTTGATTCACAACCAGGCTCTGCTAGTTGCTAAGGCTACAAAAGTACTCATCCCACTGGGTGGATTAATGAGCCAGTATGTTCTATGTTTCATATGTACAACTTTCTTAGAAGCATGCCCACCCCCTTCCAAGTATTTAATAAATGTTGGTTAATATTGTTGTTATTACTTCTTTCTCTCTATATTCTGAACTTTTTAGATTTGGAAACTTAGGTATACTGAAAACTTTCTGTCAAAAGAATGCACTTAAATAAGAGCAATCCACTAAGACTTATTGAGTTTGGTAGAAAATATACATATACATTGCTCAGAAACGGATTCATCATTTGATATTTTTCCTCTGTGTATATACGAGTTCTAGCCCTGCAGTCATTATCAGAGATACCTTTGAATTTGGAAATTATTGTATATTTTCCATCATCTGTACAAAATGGAATCATTGAATTAAGATCACTAGGATGAGATTTTCTAAGAATTGACCAAATTTGTGGGGAAATGACGAAGTCATCAAATTATGTCTGTAGATAACTACTGCAATAAAATATTTGGACCAAGTCTACAGGGGTTAATGTATCTAGATGTATTCTATTTTGGGGACATCCTTGCCCTTGACACATCAAAATATTGCATGAGTTCCAAGAGGCAGAATCGGACAATATTAATTAGCTTTAGTTTCTTTATCTTCAATTATTGAGATATTTTTCATAAATTCCTGACCAGGGACTAACATTATTATCTAAAGAAAAAATGTATTAATCAAAAGTTCAACATTAAGAAGAGAAGAATTCATGGAAAATCCTAGCTGTTATAACTGGAAATAAGTCAGACAAACAAAATGCAAGAAAATAGGACAGTACCTAAACTTCGCCATTCAAAAAGTACGCTAGGATGGGACGGGTTTTAAAAGTGAGGAAATCTAGGCCCCAGGAATAGTACGGTAGGGTAAAGTAGATTTCAATTTTCAGATAAATACAGTAAAATATCAAACTTCCATTGCCTATGGTCAGCAAAAAGCCATAATAGTCTCTAGGAGAATCATAATTGTAAGCTTCGTGTGTCCTGGCTTGAGTTCCTCATGAGTTGGCCTTAAATTCTCCTAGTAAGTTCATCTTGATGGCTCATTTTTTCACTTCCTGGCAAACACTGCTGTATACTCTTGTCATCTCTGTTCCTATGGCCTCCTCTATTACAATGACAAAAAACTATAGAATCCTTTCTTTAAAATAAGTCTCAGTACTTGTACACAAATGTTAATGGCAGTATTAGTCATAATAGCCAATAAGTGGAAACAACCCAAATGTCCATCAACTGCTAAATGGATTTTAAAAATGTGGTATATCCATGATGGAATATCATTCGATAATAAATAATGAAGTACTAATACATGCCACAACATAGATGTTCTTCAAAATGTTATGCTATGTGAAAGAAGCCAGTTACAAAAGACCACATATTGTGTGATTCACTTACATGAAATGTCCAGAATAAGCAAATCCATAGAAACAGAAAGTAGATCAGTGATTGTCTAGAGCAGGATGGTTTTGGGAGAAACACAGAGTCAATGAAATGAGTATGAGATTTCTTTTTGGGGTAAGGAAATTGTTCTAAAATTAATTGTGTGATAATGGTTGTGTAACTGTGGATATCCTAATAACCGTGAATTATATACTTTAAATGGGTGAATTGTATGGTATATAAATTATATCTCAATAAAGCTCCTATAAAAAAATAACTTCTAGAGGCAGGGTCAATATGGGGGAGTAGGAAGATCCTGAACTCACGTTCTCCAACAAACATGTCAAAATTACAAGTAAACATAGAACCACCACCACCACTGAGAACCACCTAAAGACTAGCTGAACATAATTCCTAAAACTAAGGATATAAAGAAGATGTGTAGGAGGGGTGGGGATGTGGAGTGGTCAGGCCCCACATCCATGTGTGATGATTGACAAATGGAGGGCCATCTCCAGCCATGGTGGTTGCCCCCGAGGAACAAGGGGTCCAAGTCCCACAGCAGGCTCCCCAGCCTAGGGACCTGTGCCAGGAAGAGGAGTCCCTATGACATCTGGCTTTGAAAACCAATGAGGATTATGTCCAAGAGAGAGGAAGGGCAATGGGAGACCAAGGCACTACTCTAAAAGGGCTCAAGAACAAATTCACTTGCTCCAAGCTCTAGTGCAACGGTAGGAGTCTGTGAAGTGCCTGGGTCTTACAGGGAGGAATTAAATTGACCAACTTTAGGGTAAGGGCTGGAGGGGCAGTGATCAATGAGAACTCTCTCTGGGGATGGAAGTGCTGGTTGGCGCAATTGTTCCTTTGTTTCTTTTGTTGTGCTGCCTTTCACCTGGCTAGCCTGGATCAGGCGGAGGCGGGGGTGGGGTGCAAATCTGTCACTCTCCATTAACTTGGCTAACTATTTGCCCCACCCAACCTGCTCGCCCCAGCTGGAGACTCTTTCAAACTGCTTCAGACCTCTCACACACATGGAAGCTGGTCTCTGCTCGCACCACAGCCTTTTTCAAGTGCCCCAAACTCAGCACAGGCCATAGCCAGCCTCAGCTCACATTATAGCCTTTCCCAGGCAGCCCCAAGCCTGGTACAAGTGGCAGCCAGCCTCAGCTCACATCATAGCTCCCACCAAATGGTCCCAACATCAGCACCAGTGGCAACCGGCTTTAGCTAGCATCATACCTATTATCAAGCTGCCACTCCATGCCCAGCACAAGCCGCAGCCAGCCTAGGCCTGAAAGAGATCCCCTCCCAAGCAGCTCCATAGCCAGTACACCAGATAGGCAGCCTTAGCTGGAACCAGAGCCCCACCAAAGTGAATCCTGCCCCGTGAGGCCAGCCCCCATACACCAGATGGTCTGCAGCAGTTGCAGGTAGTCAGCCTAAGTGTTGACCCCAACCACTGGCACACCCACAACTGCTGCCAAACTACAACAGGAGGACACATCCAACCCACACAGAGTATGCCCCTGGAATGGCTGGCTCTGGTAACCAGGGGGGATTGTGCCACTGGGCCCCACAGGACACCTACTACATAAGGCCACTCTTTCAAGACTGGGAGATGTAGTGGTTCTACCTAATACACAGAAACAAACACAGAGAGATAACCAAATTGAGGAGACACAGCAATATGTTTCAAATTAAAGAACAGAAGAAAACCTCAGAAAGAGAACTAAATGAAATGGAGACAAGCAATCTACCAGATAAAGGGATCAAAAGATCAAAACATTGGCTAAAAGGATGCTCAATGAACTTGAGAGAAGAAAAGAATACCTCAGTGAGAAGTTCAATGAAGAGACAGAAAATATAAAAAAGAACCAATCAGAACTGAAGAACACAATAACTGAAATGAAAAATACACTAGAGGAAATCAATAACAGAGTAGATGATGCAGAAGAACAAGTCAGCAAGCTGAAAGAGTAGTGGAAATCACCCAATCAGAACAGCAGAAGGAAAAAAATTAAAAATGAGGATAGTTTAAGGGACTTCTGGGACAACATCAGGCATATCAATATTTGCATCAGAAGGGTACCAGTGGGAGAAGGGAGAGAACAAAAAACTGAGAACCTATTTGAAGAAATAATGACTAAAAACTTCCCTAAACCTGCAGAAGGAAATAGACATACAAGCCCAGAAAGCTCAGAGTCCAAACAAGATGAATCCAAATAGGCCCGCACTAAGACACATCATATTTTAAATGCCAGAAGTTAAGGACAAAGACAGAATCTTAAAAGCAGTAAAAGAAAACCATTTAGTTACCTACAAGGGAGCTTCCATAAGATTATCAGCTAATTTTTCTACAGAAATTTTGTAGGCCAGAAGGGAATGGCATGAAATATTCATAGTGATGAAAGGCAAAAACCTACAACCAAGATTACTCTACTCAAAATCAAAGGAGGGATAAAGTGTTTTCAAGACAAGCAAAAGCTAAAGGAGTTCATCACTATAAGAAATGTTAAAGGGATTTAAGTGGAAAAGAAAAGGCCAGAACTAAAAATAAGGAAATATAGAAAAGAAAAAAATCTCACCGATAAAGGCAAACATTTAGTAAAACTAGTGGATCAACGAATTAAAGCTAGTATGAACGTTAAAAGATAAAAGTAGTAAGACCATGTGTCACTACAATAATAAGTTAAGGAATATACACACAAGATATAAAATATGATGTCATTGACATAAATGTGGGAAACTGAGTAAAAACTGTAGTGCTTTTAGAATGTGTTCGAACTTAAGTGACCCTCAACTTAAAATGGCCCGCTAAAAACATAGATTGCTATAATAATCTCATGGTAACCACAAGCCAAACACCTTTAAATAAACACACACACACAAAAATAAAGAGCAAGGAATCCAAAGAAATCACTAAAGTAAGTCATCGACATCCAAAAGAAGAGTGGAGGAGAAAAAGGAATAGGGAAGAACTACAAAAACAACTGGAAAACAATGAACAAAATGTTAATAACTACATACCAACAATAATTACTTTAAATGTAAATGGATTACATATGCCAATCAAAACAGAGAGTGGCTGAATGGATAAACAAAACTTATGCATATGCTGCATACAGGACTCTCTTCTGATCGAAAGACATGCAGAGGCAAAGTGAATGGATAAAAAAAGATATTTCATGTGAATGGAAATGAAAAATAAGCTGGGGTCGCAATATAAGAGCATTACATAATGATAAAGCGATCACTCCAACAAAAAACTGTAACACTTGTAAACATCTACACACCCAATGTAAGAGCACATAAATACATAAAGCAAATATTTATGGACATAAAGGGAGAGATTGACAGTAGGGGACTTTAACACCCAGTTACATCAATGGAGAGGTCATCCAGACAAAAAATCAACAAGGAAGCAGTGGCTTTAAACAACACATTAGACCAGATGCACTTAAATAGATATTTACAGAACATTCCACTCCAAAACAGCAGAATACACATTCTTTTTCAAGTGCACATTGAACACTTTCCAGGATATACCATATGTTAGGCCACAAACAAGTCTCATTAATTTCAGAAGACTGAAATCATATCAACCATCTTCTCTGATCACAATGGTATGAAACTAAAAATCAATTAGAAAGAGATAACTGGAAAAACAAACACATGGAGGCTAAACAACATGCCACTAACTAATCAATGGCTTAATGAAATCGAAGAGAAAAAAATTTCTTAAGACAAATGAAAATGAAAAGACAATAATCCAAAATCTATGGAAACAGCAAAAGCAAAATCCATAGTTACACAGGCCTATGTCTAGAAATAAGAAAAATATCAAATAATATAACCTTTCATTTAAAGAAACTAGAAAATGAACAAAGCCCACAGTGAGTAGAAAGAGGGAAATAATAAAGATGAGAGTGAAAATAAATGAAATAGAGACTTAAAAGACAATAAAAAAGCAATAAAACTAAGAGCTGGTTCTTTCAAAAGATAAACAAAATTAATAAACATTTAGCCAAACTCATCAAAAAAAAGAGAGGGCCCAAATAAGTGAAATCAGAAATGAAAGAGAAGTGACAACATCACAGAAATACAAAAGATTATGAGAACACCAAACGAGTATATGCCAACAAATTGAACAACCTAGAAAAAAATAAATTCCTAGAAACCTATACTCTGCCAAGACTGAATAAGGAAGAAATAGAAAATCTGAACAGATCAATTACTAGAACTTGAATCAGTAATCAAAAAACTCCAAATAGAAGTCTTGGACTGGATGGCTTTATAGGTGAATTCTACCAAACATTCAAAGAAGAATTAACACCTATCCTTCTCAAAGTATTCAAAAAATTTCAAGAGGAGGCATGGTTTCCAAGCTCATTTTATGAGGTCAGCATTACCCTGATTCCAAAATCAGACAATGACATTACAAAATACAAAATTACAGGCCAATATCCCTGATAAACATAGATGTTAAAATTCTCAACAAAATATTAGCAAAGCAAATTCAGCAATATATTATAAAGATCATACACCATGATCAAGTGGAATTTATTCCAGGGAGGCAAGGATGGTTCAATATCCACAAGTTAATCACCATGATAAACCACCAATACAAAAATGAAGAATCAAAACCACAATGAGCTATATCTCCTCACGCCTGTCAAAATGGCTATTAGAAGACAACAAAGAGTAAGTGTTGGTGGAGAAAAAGGAACTCTCATGCACTGTTGGTGGAGTTGTAAACTGGTGCAGCCACTATGGAAAACAGTATGGCGATTCCCCCTCAAAGAATTAAAAATAGAACTACCAAAAAAAATAGAACTACCATATGATTCATCAATTCCAGTTCTAGGCATTTATCCTTAGAAAATGAAAAAAACTCATTCAAAAAGATATATACACTCCTATGTTCATTGCAGCATTATTTGCAGCATCCAAGATATGGAATCAACCTAGGTGTCCACTGATAGATGAATGGATAAAGATGTGGTGTGTCTGTGTGTGCATGAGATATTACTTAGTAATAAAAAAGAGTGAAATTTTGCCATTTGAGACAACATGGATTGATCTAGAGGGCATTATGCTGAGAAAAATAAGTCAGAGAAATACATATATTGTATTATTTCTCTTACATGTGGGATGTACAAAAGAAAACAAACATATGAAAGAAAACAGAAAAACTTCAAAACAGGGAACTGATGATTGCCAGAAGGGAGGGTGCTTGGGGGATAGGTGAAAAAGGTGAAGGGGACAGTGCAGTAAAAACTACCAGTTGTAGAATAAGTCACAGGGATGTAATGTATGGCATAGGGAATATAACCGATAATATTGTAATAACTATGCATGGTGATATATGGGACTAGACCTATCATGATCACTTCGTTAGGTATCTCAATGTCTAATCACTATGTTATACCTGAAACTAATATAATATTATATGTCAACTATAATTTTAAAAATTAAAAGAAAAAAATCAAGAAATTATAACTAGAAAAAAATGAAGGGACTGATGTGAAGGTTAATAAATAAATTTCTGGGAAAAAAAGCTAAGTTCTAGATTCAAAATCCTATTTCTCATAGCACAAAAGATATTTCTCCAATGTGTCTTCATAATTTTCTAATGCTCTTTCCTATTATGGAGGAATCAAGTTTAAACCACATACATAAAAGAAAAATGGTATGTATGTGCCTGCAGAATTATCTGTGCAGACACTTCTCAATATTTTCAGATTATGAATTTAAAAAATAACTTAAAAATAAGCCAAGAAAATGCTCCAGTCTGAGTTAACCTAAACAACTTAGATGTTTTCAGTCTAACGGAAAATGACATGACAACCTAACAGGTTTATTAAGGGATTTGAGGAAAGAACAGTAACATAAGAAATGAGAAAAACAAAGAAGACAGCTGAAAATCAGCCAAAAAAAGCCATCAGGGAACACAAAAACTCCAAAAGGCATTCATCCATTCATTTAATCAATGTAATTCTACATCCAGCACTACAGAGACAAAGATATGAGACACACTGTCCCTTACCCTTAAAAAGCTCATCTTCTAGCTTGTGCGACATCGTTTAGTTTGACCTTACACTAATGTAAAAGGGGTGGGAATTATGCTCAGTGCTGAAGCTAAAAATACAGGTTATTTCTATTTTTGAAATAATACTAAGAAATTATAGAAAAAGGATCAGATGGATTTACTTACGACCTATAGTTAGCAGAGAGTGGTAGTATAAGGTAACCCAGAATTTGGAGATAGAGAAAAAGGTTAGCTTAATTATTAATATAGTTTTAAAAAGTGAGTTTAGGCATCTGCAGAAGCCATCCATTTATGTAAGTAAATATACACCAGGAAACCATTTCTGACTGGGCATGCCTGATTACAATGAAATATACCAGAAAGTCCTTGATCTTTCCATATATATTCTCTTCCTAAGAGAACCCTATCTTATTCCAAGGCTTCCATGTCCTCTAGGCCGATGACCCCGCCCCCTAACCCATTACTCTTTAAACTGGACTTCTCTTGTAAACTCCACACCTGTCTTTTCAATAGTCTCTTGGATATCTCCATTAGTCTGGGGCTCTGTGAACTGGAATTTGCTAAGCACCAAACCATGCAAGTTTGATATATTGATAATTTATCCTCTTTAACATTTCAGTGCCAGAAAAAGAATCAGCTTCCTCAAGGAGCATTACACAGGACTATATACTAACTATACATCTTTTAAGTTTATACTTTAATCTGTTGAGATGAACACTACACTTGCATTTCTGTTAAAAGATAGAGGGAGAAATATCTTCCCATGTGTTGATAATACACTTTAATATCACAATCCAGGAGTGGCCTCCAGTAACAACTGGCCTTTGCATCTAACTACTGAAAAACAAAGATTCGACAGTAATTATGACAGAGACAAAAGTTGTCTTTGGTAGACATCCTTTAAAAATCAATCGGTTAACAACAACTCCACACAGCAAGTTAATTTGGTCAAGTTATTGATGGATATTTTTGTTGGTAGTTTGATTTGAAAGCAGGTTATTCAGTGAGATATTCCATAGATAGAGTACACAGAATTTTCTGTGATCATGGGAGCTGATTTAATGCCTATCATTTTGGTCTCTAGGTTTATAGGGCTTTACTGCTGGAGCAAATAAAGTTACTCTTGTGAGAAAAATCCAGACGTCATCTGCAGAGACATCTGTTATAGCTACTTCCTCTGATGTCTCCAGAAAGATAATGGCTAGGCTTCTCAGCACCAACAGAGAAAGCCACCTGTGCTATCTCCTCGCCTGTTTCTCAAAGTTTAGTACAGACTTGACTTTCTTACCACAGTGTGTTCTATAGAACATTACAACTGGGCCAAGGTCAAGTTTGTACATAAGCAATACTGGATTAAACAAAGCTAATCATGTTTCTTTACTTCTAGACTCAATGCAAATGCTAATTACTTAGGACTTTCTAATACAAAGTGTTTCCAAAGCTTATCTGTCCTTGGTATCATTTTTCTTAAGTAAATCTTAGAAGTACTCTGCAGAACACATTTTGGGCAATAATAACCTTTATCCTTGGAGAACTATCATCGTTTCTTTGGTCTTTAACATTAAGCTTCCCATAATTATCAAAGGACACTAGAAGCAGCCACATAAAATTACCTTTCTTGTTTGCTATAAAAATACTGATGAGGACACACTAGCCAATAATGGCATCAAGTGTAACCCTGTTTAAACAAGAGTCCAGGACCCAATCCTTTCTAGCTCTATGACGAGTCCTTTCATACTCTGTTCTTTGTTCTGGAAACAACCTCTTCTTCATAGGGTTGTTTTAAGGATTAAATATCATCCCATATGTACTCAAAATAGTTCCTGTCTACAGCGAGCATTCAGATGACAGCTGTTTTTGTTGTTTCTGCCGTCATTATTTAGAGCCAGGAAAACCATGGTGTTTTCTTAGAAAGCTGCGTGGTTCTTTCATGGAACATTAAGAGATAGACAAATCATTGTTTCTTCTTATCTCCCTGGCTTTAGCCAGATCAGACCAAATGTGAAGTTCAATTATCTCAACTATGCTAATCCCTACTATGTTTATTGATTTACGATTTATACTGTGGGAACTTTATTGTTAATTTTTTTCCCCCAAATCCTTTTTAGGAAGTGAATGCATAACATCAATATAGGAAATTTCCATTTGAATGTCCTTGGGGCAAATAGAACTCAGTATGCCCAACGTGTATTGTTTTTCTCTTTACACTGACCTTTGCAAATCAGTAGCTTTTCCTCTGTGTACCATGTTTTGCTTGCTTTTTAATGTTAATTTCCCAGTTCCCCAATTAAAAAATTTTATATCAAGCAATTCGTCCCTCTTCCTTCTCCCCTGACACCTCATTTAGTGTGATCTTCTCATTTCTCCATCCCTTCTTCACTTGCCTAAGATATCCTTAGTTCAGAACCTGGCCATCTTTCAACAAACTGTTCTACTGTAATTCTACTAATCTCCATGGCTTTAGTTCCCTGCCTACAATTGTTTTTCTCAATCATCCCCTTCTCAGAAAACCTTCATTGTTTAACTGCTTATAGGATAAAATCCAAATTCCTTTGTATAACACGTAAAGTGCTTTAAACAGGGGTCTCCACCTACTGTTCACTACTCTCTTATTCTGTGCTCTGGCCACACATTACTCACTGCCCCATTAGTCTGGAAAGCTCGTTCTCCCCCCCAGCCTGGAAAACTCCTATCTAGTTTTTATCAGCTCCTTTTGTGAAGGTCTCTCCAATCTCTTGGACAGAATTAATCATTCACATCTGTGCCCCCAGAGCACTTGTAACACTGGGTTATAATTAGCTGTTTATATTTTAAAGCCTTTTATTAAATTTCGAGCTTCATGAGAATAAGAACCAAGGCATATTCATTTTTGTAGTCCTGGCAGTTTGAAAAACACATTAAGCATTCACTATCTGCTGAATTGAATGGAATTATATCCTTAGGCCTGGAAAGTAACTAAAGAAAGTTATGACTATAATCAATTCTGTAGCAGGATGGTCTGGTAACGAAAGCCAAAAGTAGGATGAGGGTCTTCGTGGAGGACCTATAAAGGAAAAATGGACTGTAACAACTCCAGCTTTCATCCAGCCTGTTCTAGGGAGATGGCAGCTGCACCTGTAAGTTGTGAATATTTTAATCATCAGAGGGGTATTTTTTTTTGGTGGTATGAAACAGTCCTCACGACTATTCAATTTCCTATGCCAAGATTCTGTGCTCACCAGACAACAATTTGATTTTTATTCTGATTTCTGATATCTGATTCTAAGACACAGGACCCAAGAATGGAGCAACGAGTCTAGTCTCTAAAAAACATGTATTCCTCATTTTAACAGACTTAGTATTTATACTTAAACCCTGTGCTGTTCCATAGAAAGGTTTAAGGCAACATTAATAGACTTAATATAACAAGACAGTTTAAAAGAAGGAGAATTAGGATAAAGGGAGAAATAAAATTGTCATTCTGGGTTATCCATCTACTTCCATGAACTGGATTGCATGAATTGGTCCCCTCAGGCTTCGATTAAGTCTGGATAAAGTGAAGGAAATTGAGTCAGTGGACCAGTTAGTTAGAAACTGAGCCTCTGAATCATGGTGATCCTACCCTATGGACCTGTCCTCCCTGCCTGAGTGGAGCTGAGGCAGCTGACTCTTACAGAGCCTATTAAATGCAATGTGTATACTCTTCAGCTTCTCTTCATATAGTAGCTTCTCTTGGCATAAAAGATCTTGGTTGTCCAATTATGTGGGAAAACAAGTTCCCTTTGTTTTGGGGGCTTATATTGCCAAGTGACACAAAGGCCTAGTTTCATTCAAGTTCGTGGCTACTACTCCTTTCCCCCAGAGTCCACTTGAAAAAAGATGTACAAACCAGCTATGGGAATCAGTCTCTGCCAACTACCAATGACATCTACTGTACATTTAACACTCACTCCGTTATACTCTCTATCCCTGTTCCTTACCCTAGTTCTTAACCTATCACATTGTCTTCAGAGGTGGCCCTTCTCCTATTCGTGGCCATACCACCTCCTGTGCTCCTGTGCCCTTAACCCCTCTCCATCCTAGCTCTCTGGGAAAATGCTCCTATTATTCCCAAGCTCTCTTCCCCTATTCTGGCATCCTTCTCTAGCGTGAGAAAATTAACTAGGGATCTTTAAGTAAAAAGAGAAGACCAAAGCAAACACCACATGGCATTGTGTGAAATGATCTCAACACTAGTTTGCAAATATTTGCATACACAGGGAATATCTTTGAACGAGAATACAAGAAACCAATGAAGTGGTAGCCTGCAAGGCCAGGAACACTAAAGCCAGAAGGCAAGGTTAAAGACTCACTTTATATGTCTTTCTGAACCCTTTGGATTGTTATTATTTATTAAAATTAAAGTAATTAAATAAACATTTTAATGTTCACATTTTCCAAAGTTCTCCAAAGCTCAGTGTTCTCCTTCTGCCACACACTCCCTGGGTAGATAAATTCGCTCTCCCAGTTTAAATTCACTCTCACAATTTCAGCTACCACTTGTGAGCTGGAGACCCTTATATCTCACATCTCTGGCCCATACCTCTCATGCGAGCCTCAAAGTTCCATTTCTCACCATCAGACATTAAGAGGTGTACATGTCTCTAGGACCTCAAACTCAATTTCTCCCATACCCCATTCGCCATCTTCCAGCCACTTGACTCTTGTAACACTTGTATGAACACTATAAAAACTACTAATTTATATTTATGTAGAATATAAATAAAGAAGGGACTTGCTGCTACTCCTCCTGAACTGTCAATCCCAGCTGCAAACAACCATCATTTTGCCATGCACCCACCAGAACTAGGACTAATTCCTTCCCTCCCCAGACCCACCAAATCACCAAAGTCAAACAGACCTGTCCCTCCAATGAAATATCCTTCAAATTCAGCCTATCATTCCCATTTCTATTACCTTACTTTATAGGCCCTAATCACCTCTTTCCTGGATTTCCATGCTACCTCCCTGTTGGATTTCCTTCTGTCAATATTGTTGTTTTCTAAATTACTCTTAACACAGCTGCCTGAGTGATATATGTAAAAATCGAACAGCATCTCCTCTGGCTTACACCCTTCAGTGGCTCCCTGTACTAGGTGAGGAGGCATCAATTCAGCGTGGCCCCGTGCCCTCCCAACCCGACCTTGCCCATCTGTCCAGCTTCATCTCCTCCCATTCCTTGCCTAATGACAAAAGTAGCACAACTGTTTGCCATTTCTCAAACATTGTCTGTTGTTCCTCACCCTGAAACCTCTGCTTATGCTCCTCCCTCTGCTTGGAATGCCCACTCCTGATGCCCTTTGGATTCCCTCTTGGCTATCTTATCACCATCATTGGAGACTCACACAAAGGAACAGGAAATAAGGACATCTTGAGTCTGTGAAGATTGAAAACTACTAGCCCCTGGCCCAAAGTTATCACATCATTTACCAAGTAAAGCAATAGGATCATGCTTTCTAGCTCATTTAATTCAGTTGTATAAGTAAAATTTCTTTGAACAGGACATTAATAATCTTGCATAATCATTGGAGGAATGAACGGAACAAGAGAAAACTCAAATTTAGACTGTTTAACACCTGGTCACCCAACAAAAAGACACAGGAAAGGTACTGGGTAGGTACTAAGAATCCAGAATTTCCTTCTGTCATATAACATCTAGTAACAACTTTAATTAACTTTAGACTTCACAGTGAATCAGGTTAGTATCTACCTTCCTTTTAAATATAGGAACAATCTAATCATTTGCTATGCAGCCAGCAGAATGGCAATGAGTTTTGTCTCTCATAAAGGCCACCTTTTCATTGCTACGGTCATACCTAGAATTTCAGAACAAGTCTTGGTTTGTTTTGACAGTAGAGAAAAATACGTCAGAATTTAACACCTCAGATTTAAGTCAGGAAATTGCAAGCTTTACTATACATGGGGGGGAAAAGCAAACTTTGAGGGTTTTGTTTTTTTTTTTTTTAGGCAATATTGTTGCCCTTGGTTGACCTCACAGATTGCAAAGAACTTGTCAGCTTACAATCCCTTATTTTTTATGCCTACAGCACTTGGTCTTCCTAAGTGGTCTCCCATCCAAGTACTAACCAGGCCTGACCCTGCTTATCTTCCGAGATCAGACAGGATCAGGCTTGCTCTGGGTGGCATGGTCGTAGATGCAAACTTTGAGTTTGCAATGTTAAAGACACACAATGGAGCAAGTTCGCAACATCCAAATGGTCTCAACCAAATAAAGGTGAATCTGAATTATCTACAGTATGAGGGAGAGACATTACGCAGATGCGAAACATTAAAGATTGTATTAGGCATCATCGGTCACCCAAATTTATGACAGACACTATTGAGAAAATTCAGAGTCAGATGTAGCTTTGCTAAGAGCTATCACCTTATTTTTGTGGCACCAACCAAGAATCAGAGAATGCCAGTGGGTGAGACATACAGGGACTGGAATTGGGAAAATGAATTTTTAACATTCTAAATTTATGACAAAGCAATGCTTGGCACTAATCAAGAGAAGTTTGAAAAAGGGAAGTACTTTGAAAAGCAAGCAGAAGAAAAGCTTTTGAAAGGCTTTTCTCTATGAAATTAGGTTTTAAAAAGGATTTTAGTCAAAAGTACATGCATGAGTGCTACAATTAAAATAAATTCAGCTTCATTTCAATTCATTTATTCAATAATTTATTCCACAAACATTTATTGAATACTATGTGCAAAAACTGGAAGAAATGAAATTTTAAAGACAGAGATAAGACGCCCTTGAGATACTTCTAAATTAGCCATTCTCTGTTTTCCAAAGAGATTGAGGGGAGGTCTCATGAATAAGAATAATTAACAGAATTCAATAACATGTCTAGTCAGGAATGCGGATCTCCGAGTCTCTGTCCTTTGCTAACTGACATTTGGAGATGTCATAGTTACAGAATAAAGGAACATAAAATACACATAGATATAGTAAGTACATATCCAAAGGTCATGGGATGATCTCAATTTTAATTATCCATTCCCATTTTCTCTAAAAGTATGCTTGTATTTGTCCAATTAAGTGGCCAATTTGACTTGGGAAATATAGCCAGCTTGGCAGAGGCACTGGGAGAGGGTATCTAATGACCTCCAGGGCTCTCTCGGAGGAAGGACAGGAAATGGTGAATTAAAGAGTCCTTAAGTTAAGCAACACTGAATTCAAGGGTCATGAAAGCTAAGCTATGGCCCTGACGAGATTTGAGCAGAAGTTCAAGAAAACAGGAGAGTATATAGAACAAAGGAAACCAGATACACTATTTTCAGGAGAGGCGCTCTATAGAAACATTTCTTTGGGATTTGGTAGGAAGTGAAAATGTGACAAAGTGAAGGGAGAAAGAAGGAAGCTCATCCTGACCTTTACTTAAAGGTCAAGATAACTTACACAAAGACTTGCATCAACACCAGATTCTTCATTCTGGAGCTCTAAGCTGCCTTGGTGTAATTTTTTTTCTTTCTTTCAGAGAAAAAACCATCCCATTTTTGGGGGGAATGGTCTTGAATATATTATAGGGTAAAGTGGTTATCACTGTACCACAAATAGATAAACCAGTTTAACCATATCTAGTCCTTAAAAATATTCCCTTAAATTAAGGTCCATTGTAGGCAATATGTCACAGTCCCATGTAAATGATATTTACGCAGAATGACTCTATTGTCTGGTGCTATTTTGAGTCGGAAAAATCTGGATTTGAACTTGCTTCTGCCAGTGGCTGATTGTGAAATCTGGGTCAAGCCATTTGAACCTCTCTGAACCTGCATTTTCCCATCCATCTTCTTTACGGAGATTTTAGGAAGAGTAAAGTGACCCAAAGTATATTAAAGTGCCTTGAAAATGATTATATTATATATCAATGATAATTATTAGTACTCTTTACCAATACTCTTTAGCTTGGTTTTCATGGTATGGAAGGAAAGTACGCTAACAGCAAACAAGACATACCTCTTGACCAATGAGATACAAAGATTATTACACAATGGCAACGATCACACAGTACAAAAATATTTTCACCCCTGGGTAACATCCAATTCTATTTATAATGTCAATTCTGACTTTTTCTTCCTGTTTGACTTTGACCCCTAAAATAATTAAAGATTTAACATAAATGGATATTAATGATGAGTCTCAATAAAGCAGAGGGAAATATTTTTCTATGCATGGTCTTCATTGCCAACCAGTCTTACAAATAAGGCCAAAAATGTTACCATGTAAACCAAAACATGCTGCCTCCTGGATGGTACTCATGTGACACCCTGGTTGCATTTCTAACATACGTTTTTACCAAACAGTTCCAGAGTATCCACTAAATAGACTTTAAGAGGATTAAGACAATCCTTGCCTCAAAGGCATTCACCATCATGTTAGAGGGAGTTGTTGGGATAAACTGATAAAAAGGCAAACTGTCCGGAAATTCTATGGGAAAAGTCCAAAGTATTCTGAAAACATAGACAAAAGATAGATTACTTCCAAATGCAGTGATCTAGCAGGGCTGTGAGGAAAATTATTTTGAGCAAGGTCATGGAGAATGAGTAGGACTCCTTTGTCAGACATGGCAGTGAAAGGATGGGGCTTAGCAGCTAAGGAGTAAGCTTGAGCTTGACCCAGAAAGTGGATGAGAGCAGGATGCATTCAGAAACAGCTATGATAGTGTGGCCAGAACGCAGTTACAAAAGATGAAGTTGCAAAAGCAGGTTAAGAGAAAACTGTGGAAGGTTTTAAATACCCAGCTGAGAAGCTGGATTTTTTTCTACCTGCAGAAATTCAATGCCATGATGGGTCTTGGTTCTGAAAAGATGTGCAACTAGAGTCAGTATGGAGGATTTATTGGAAGGGTGGGGAAAAGAGTAAAGGGAAGCCGACTAGATAAGGAGCTCTGGCCACAGGTCAGGGCTATCAAGAGCTAGAAAGAAAGAAGTGGCAGCAGAAAGCACTGAATGAGTGGCAGTTTGCTTTTTCATCTCCTGGTGACATATTCCCTGAGGGCACTATTTCTCAGATATACCCTGCTGCCTAGATTAAGATATCTTGGTGCCTTGGGCTAAACCAAAGAGATGAAAGTACTCAAGTCCCATAAAATTGAACAATTGCTCCTTTAAAGACTTGCCTGGTAGCATTTGTCTAAAGAAGGCACACTGAATTAGGAGTGATCATGTGTAAAAGCCTTTCCTGACCAAGGGAACTATGCTATAATAAATGTAATACAAAAGTAAAAGTCGAATGATTTGCATTTTCCTGACACCACACAATATCCCAGATTTTTACATCTTTGTCCTCTCTGCAGTCATTGCGAATTTCTTAAGTCTTTTACTCCTACAATTTCTACTATTTTTATATGAACATCTTTTTCAGGTGATGATTGACAACTGGAATCATCTCACTATTCTGTTATGATTGTGAGCATAAGTGATATCTGTATCTGATGATGAGAAATAAGATGAATTAATTCGTTCCCAAATATGACCAAGCCGATGAACCAACTTTCTTAAATGCTTCAAGAGAGATAATATTGCCAAACATATGTACAAATTGTATAATCATAAAATTAAATGACCTGCTTTGTTCTTAAATTCTACTCTCAAATAGAAAATCAATGCCTCTGAAACATATGCAACCAATCAAATACCACCCATCAGCATTAATTCCTTTAACACCTAAAATATGAGTTCTTAATTATACTATTGCATTCATTTTCTTCTTTCAGATAATGAAAAAAAGAATCCGTAAATGGCACTAAACAGATTATTGGAGAAAACAATTAGACATAGAACGACTCTAAGTGAAGATTCCTGGCACTTTTCTCTGTGTGCAAGTGTATGCACTCTGCATACCAATGACAAAGCTAGAAAGAAAACTCACCTGTTTTCTTCCTCAAGATCTGCTAGGATTCTCTCTAGTTCCCCTCTTTCCTCACTCTCTAAGGAAATCAAGATCTGGGCAGGACTACGAGGCTGGCTCAAGGGGGAGTCCTGGTTCAAACTTTGGCAGTAATGCTGGATTAACAAATGTTCATCATCTCTGGAAAATAAAATCAAAGGTTTTGTTTTTTTTTCCCCTTTTTTGCTTTGGGGGTCAGGGACTCGGGTGGGTATTTAAATATAGAAACATTTATTTGCTCTTAACAATTAATTAGACCCTTTCTCCTGTTTCTAAAGACATTTTGATACTGTTGAGGTTGTGGTCTACCATCCTATTGGTGTATTCAGAGTGTTTCTTGTTCTATTTCCGATTGAATTTGATTGGCCTATTTACGTGGGTAAATAAATGGCAGAATTACAGAAATACTGGGACTCTATGTCAGCAGTTTAACCAATAGTTAATAAATATTAAAAGATATAACAATGGCTGTATAATGCTTTTAACAATGCCTTTACTACCAAACCTGTCAAGATAATCTGTTCCCTAACCCACACTATCGTTGGTACTGACCATGAAAAAACTATAGCTCTTAAAATAATAGAGTAAATATTCTGTTTAGTGGATGGCAAGGTAATCAAAAAGGGTTGCTTAAGTAAGCCCGTTTGAACTTATAAAAGCCACAGAGGCAGGATGGTAAAAATAATGAAACTTTAGACAAACGATTGCTTGATTAAATTATTATTTAGATAGAAAAACAAAAATTGAAAGGGAAAAAAGCTATTTAAGGAGACTAAAAGAAAACTGAACAACTCATTCTTTAGAGTGACTTTTAAGGACTAATTCTGGGGAACCAAGATGCTAAAGGCTTATTTATATTTTGGGAGGCAGCAACAATCTTTCCTTGAAACTAGGAACTCTCTACTAAACAGAAGAAATTATTTTCTAAATGCACTGCTCATAGCTCCTAAAAGGACTGTGTACCTCCAAGCTGTAAGAATTTTGTTCTGAGGGGGAAAAAAAAGACCACCTCTGTGTTCTTAGACTGAAGCTCTGTTTGGCTAAATACCATTAAGATGAGAGGTTAATAATATTCCCCTCCTCACACCCACTTTATTTCCTTTTTTCATCCCCATGTCTTCTGAGTTGGAAAAAAAATTCAGATATTTAGGAAAAAATCCTGATTTATATGATTTTGGTCCATCAAGCCAGGTGATTGGATGAAAAGTGAAAAGCTGACTAAAAATAATTATTGAGTGTTAAAAATAAACATTTAAATAAAGTAGACCAATCCTCCAAATTACTTCCCAGACCTACCCCCTAAAATCTCATGATTTTACCATCCAATGAGGCAAAATGGATTTTATGTCTTTAGAATGAGTTAAAGCTAAATTTCATTTAAAAATAAAACAAAAGCCATTTTATCACCTAATTTATTATTCCTCTTCCCAAATTCTGAAATTTTACTGCTAGAACTTCCCATGTTTAAGTATAACATATAGCTATAATTAAACTTCTCTTACTGTTTTCTTAGGCAGTCAATGAATGGCAGCCATTATTATACAGATACAACTTGAATTAATTTGAATGTGCTAGAGCAACTAATATTAAAATCAGTGACCCAAGGAAGCAAATCATTCAGGTTGTTTACATTTGGCTCATTCTTTGGTCACATATTTTCCTGTCAAAGTATTTTATATGTTAATACTATTAATACTTTTCCCCATAGCTAAGAAAGAGAATGCACCACAGCTATGTTTGGGGAAAAGGTTGTTTTATTTTGTTTTAAGTAAGTCATACAGAAATGGCTGAGTGTTGACTTGATTCTTTATTATCTTAATTGCCTTTCTGTATCAGATGAGATGATTTATTTCCATGTCTTCAATAACTAGTTATGTATAACAGCCACTGACACTATCACCCTCGGCCTAATTCTTCTAAAGGTCTTTTTCTCATCTGAGTGTAACTCTGGGTTGCCATATCTACTACATATGATAAATTTACCATTTTCCCCTTTGCCTAGATTTTCCACGACAAAGGAGTGAGACATCCATAAGCTATCAAACTAAAAACATCATTGTACTCTAACTAGATTTCATCTCTCTAACTTATCTGTTCAGTTAGCAGAGCCTTATTTTTTTCCCCCATCATATTAGCTTCTTAATCTGCTTCCTTCACCTCAGGTCCTTCATTCATGGCGACCTTCCTCTGTCTTCCTTATTGTGACCACTTTTCCTACTCTATAATGAAGCCCTGCTTCCCTGCCAGAGCTGTGTTCTCTGCCACTTTTAACATCACTTGCTCTCCTTCCTTAAGTTGGACACACCTGGCTTATCGTCCCACAAAAAACTTGTGACCTATTACTAGATTGTCTCACTTTATTTCGCTCGTGAAGATGCTAAATCACAAAAATCTACTACTTCAGACCTCAGAAGGAAACTAACCTACCATAGGGGAATACCAATGCAACTATACCAAGATTATATATCTCCACTACCCATGAATGGAGAAAATACTAAGCCATTGCTTAAAAAAATTATATCCAACCCCTTTACATATCTGGCAGGTCTGGTCAGAAATTAAGCATTTAATTAAAGTATTCGGAACTCTGCAATTTGTGATAATATGGTATTAAATAAGAATAAGGCGAATTGTGTTTGCTACTCTGTAATATCAATAATGCCACATTTGGATGAGCTCATTCTGTGTTAGGTTAAGAATTAAGGAAAAAAAGAATAAATGAATGGCTCCTTGAAAGATCAAATGCATATAATGGTATTTCCTATCTTCTGTGCTACCCTACATCTAAATCCCTCAAAGCAATTTCATCTTCAGGAACATTTTGTAAAAAGAGACAGGATACTTACATGCTCTCATTAGGAGAGATGCTATCATTTAGATAAGATCCATTGCTGTTTTCCATTTCTGCTAGCCTGATAAAAAACGTAAAAGCTCATTAAAACTTATGTGACTTCTTAGAATCTATTCAAGACCTAATCGAACATTCCTGAAAACTAAAGGATAAATCATGTCAAGAGGAGAAAGGAATCCTTCAAATTAAAGGATGTGTGTGTTGGCCTAACCATTTGAAGCAGTGAGTAGTAGACCACAGCTAGTCAGTACCTTTATATTTATGCTATAAATTATAAGGGAAGTTGTATTTTGTTGTTTTTCCTTTTTTCTTCACAGATCGATCTTCCTTTCACTGAGGACAGGTCATTGTCTTCACAAGAAAAGCTTCCCTCACAATAAATACACTCTGTACCTTACACTACCCCTTGTTTTTTTAAGACCGTTAAAGCTTTCCACTGACGACAGACATATATAGCTAGTTAACACTTTCCATGGTTGATAAACATGTTCAGCAGTGAGACTATCGATAAAGGATGGATTCACAGTAGTGCTCTACACATTCTGCTACCAATTTTTACCTTTGAAAACCTCCTTCACCTCAGACAATAATAAAGTCTTTTTACAACTAAAAAAAAAAAGTTAACCACACTATTACAGATTTATTTAACAAGCATAAGATATCTTACAATTAGCAATTTAGTTTTTAGGTATAAAAATTATCTCAAACACAAAGAAAGTGAGACAGAAAGGTCCAAGGATTAGGGAAATCAATTATTCTCTTCTTTATAGCATTATATGTACAATAAACACACAAATGGAAAGCCAATGCTTTCATATTCTCCACATAACATAGTACCATTTCTTCACATATGTATGTCTGGTCCAGCGGTTTTCTAAGAAGCTTATACGATTTCTAAGCCAATTTATTAAATGTGCTCAGTATACAAAGCATAATAAAACTATCAGAAATGTTTCAAGGCCAGGGTTAAGGGAGATTGTTCTGGACTAATGCTTTTATTGGTGTCCAAAATCAACATGCAGTGGATTGGCATGCACGTTAGAGGGCAAGTTAATTAGTAGAAATCAGACAAGATTGGGGGGGAGGGGGAAGATTCGTTTAAAATTATTATAGGTTAGCTTTCCTTGGTTAGTTACTTTAATCAATATTTGCCTGGCATTCAACTAGTCTCATACCTGCTAGCATAATGTTCAATGCGTGAATGAGTATCATCATGTGAAAGCTGAGGGGACGAGGCAGGCCTATAAGGCAGAAAATGTGATTAGTCACAGATACCATCCATTAATGGAGAAAAAAACCCACCACACAGTTCTGTTATATACATGGCCTAGAATGCTTTTATTCTAATTCTATGGACAATGTACACCTTTAGTTGTTCCTATTTTAGATATCATCCAGTATTTTAAATCCAGGTTTGAGAGAAGAATTCTCATACTTCTGCTTTTATCAAAAACCATAAAGAGAGATCAAAAACTTCTGTGGAAAGTTTCAATTTTAGAAAAGGCTAAGGGAGACCATCTCTATGTGACATTTTGTCCTCCTACCTTGTAATCTCATATCCTCTAGTTCTGAAATTGTTTTAGCACTATGTGGTTTAAAATTTTCAACAGTTTACACTTGTGTCATTTATTAGATCCCTTCTTACTGAACGTTTGCCTAGTACATTCATGGTCAACAACTTTTGGCCACTCCAGTCCATGACTTCTTAGGACTCCATGTATCGAGATGTCTTGGTCTGTGCGATTTTGTAAAGAAGGACTATGTCTACCAATTTAGCAGCAGGACTATATTACTACTTCAAAGAATAAAACTGAATGACTCAAAATTATATTTCAATGTTTTTTAAAATGACTAAATTCGACAGAATGTCACAATATCTGAAAATATTTCTTATTAGGGATATGATGTGCTAATTAATATGCAGAGGGGAAACCAAGAGGAGGGAATTAATTAGCATGAATAGTCTATATACTTTTTGAGTATAAAACCTCCCTTTTTTTTCTTTAGCTCCATAGACTAGAATTTTGCTAGGGTTAACATTTTTTCTACTCTTTCATATCTGACTTATTAATTATCCTTGAAGTTGTTATAGTAGCTCTGGATTAACCTTAGGAAAAAAAATCCGTCTGTTTCGAAGACTAGGTTGGGCTTGTGCTTTTTTGTTTTAATTGGAATAGGACAAAAGGTCTCTTAGAAAGCCTTTAGGTAAAGACATGAATCCAAAAGTCAACAGTAATCTATTCAGTGTGGAGTGGTTTAGTCCAACATCCAAGCAGCATTCAAGGACTTGGTAGGAACACTAAGAAGATATTTGTTTTTTTTTTCTTACATAAAACAACCCCACATGCAGTTAGTTACCTAGACTTACATAGGGAATGTGCTAGAAATCCATACTTCTTAAAGCACACAGTCATGAGATGGTTACAACACACTACAGCAAATAACTAGGGAACTGAAGTCTTCCTTGAGGGATAAATATCTTATTTATGAAACCAATTTATGTCAAGAAAAACCATAATCAAATTTGCAATAAACTACAAAGACGTTTAAACTATCGTGAAGAAACAAAAAGGATGACTACCCAATTTACTAGGCAGATCCAAAAATTTCCATGTGAATCTTCACTATAGGTTTGGAGAGTTAATCTGCTAATTTCTTGGAATTCTGAAGCATCCCATTATTAGAAAAATGCTAAGGTTTGTTTTGAAATATTCACTGCAAGTAAAGATGATTTAAGTACTTGCATTATTTGGTTTAGAAACCCTATCTTCTGGAATAGACCAGTCTTTTAGTTATATACTGCTTATAAGCTAAAAGCCCACCACCAAGAAAAATATACTGTTTTCCCTTATAATAGTATAGAGAAGAAAGCGAGCCTGAGACCTTGGTGTAGCATAACTACACCAAGAAAACTAGGCATGTAAATCCAAAACACTTTAATAAAATCTGATACAGAAAATCTTATGCAGAGTTTTAATTCTTAGCCTTGAGGCTAATTCCATGTTTTTTTTTATTATTAATGCACCTAGCACCTAACACAGCATGCACAAGCACGAGAACCCATAATAACCAGAAATCTAAAAAATATACACACTAAAGGAGGTACTTATTAAACCAGAAAATGAGCCAAAAGGGAGTAATGGTCAGGGAAGAATCATTTAAAAACCATGAATTAGTAAAAGTACAAAACCACTTAGTCTGGAAACAAAACTAAATGCAAGCCTTCTAAAACACTTTTTCAAGGGAAGGTAAGAATACTCTTGTTCCTTCCCACTTCCTAAATACAAAATAAACCCAGAAGGATTTTTTCTGTTTTCCTTAATGGCCAATTCCATTCCACCCACCACCATCTTCTCTTTTGTGAAAACTCCACTAATAAGTTTTCATCTATTTAGGTCTCAAAGCAGAAGAGCTCAAAGAATATAGTTTGACTGTCTCATCTGTAGACAAACAATATAAAAAGTTTACGCTAAATTTAGTTTCAAACAGTATGACAAATACAGGTAAATAAAGGTTTTGTCTAGGAAAAATAAAACATCTGTATCTCAGTAAACTTTCAAATTCCATGATCCATGTAAATGGATTAAATGCTGTCATCATCACAGGATTTGTTGACATCAGACAGAATTCTGGAAAAATGAAATACCTTAGGACTTGGCTCTTCTGCCTGAATAGAATAGCTTTACAATCTATTTTATAAATTATATAATCCTATGAGTAAAGACTTTAGTAAAATTAGTGATAAAGAAAACAGGGACTTTAGTCTGCTGGATTTGTTTTCTTCTCTAAAATTAGAACTTTCCACTATTTCCGAATAATCTAGTAAACTCTGTAAGAGGACAAAATGGGTACATTTCAGTTGTTAAGATATTTTAATAAAGGATTTTATTAATTTTAAAGTTCTTCAAAGTTTAAGACAAACATCCTCTACTTAAAATTAGTTACATTAAACTGATAGTCACGATTTTTTTCTCATGAACACATGTATAAAATCAATAATTTTTCTTTTTTCCTTTCAAGGAATTGTTAGTTATTTTTTGCTTATTATTTTGTGCTATCTCTATCCCTGCATTTTTTAAAATTATGCTTTAGTATGTCTGTGCTTTGGATTTTTTTAATTGGTTAAAATTTATTCCAATCCAGAGTAAATTCATTTGTTTATCAGGATCCAATCAAGCTGAGAATTTCAGTATATTAGTTTTTTTAAAAGCTGCTTATTTACGAAAGGGTCTAACTTCTATAAACAAATAGACTACTTGGATTAGGGAAAAGAATTACCGATAACAAAGTACATAATTGAATCTAAATAACTCAAAGTTGTTTAAGGACGATGATGAAAGAAATCAGGTAGTTCACTACTTATAGTTCCCATATCTCAAAATTAAGGGGCGTAATAATGCTGCTTAAAAAAAAAAAGATGCCTTATACTTCCTTTAGGCCAGTAAAGACTTAAAATAAATCTCAATCATTTGCATTTATCACTACAGGATTTTAAAAAAAGAATCTACTTGAAATTACATGGTAGAACAATAAAAAAGACCCACTAAAAATAAACTGAATTCTCACATAAGCCTATCTTCCAAATTGGTCATCTACCTCTTATATATAATAGAGCTATCTTACTTTAAATACTTATTTTAATAAAGTACATTTTGAAATACCAAAAATTTGTAATAAAAACTCCACACAATGACTTTAAAACATGCAGACTTTGCTAAAAATATAAATTAAAGACCCCCCCAAATGAGTTTTCTAACATTCTAAACTCTGAGATAAATCAATTAATTATCAGTTGGTATCTAGTATTAGTATTATTAATACACATCCATAGTAATAACAGACTACAGTACACTTTCCTTCCAGTGTAAACATAAAACTGCTTATGAGCTGAATATTAAGTGTGGAGAGGAGAACAAAGTGAGTTTAGTTCAAAAATGAGCTCCTGTACATAAATATCAGTCCGACAGAATGGCATAACCTGATAAAAAGTCCACATATGTCATTGAAATTATTCAGCCAAACTCAACATCATACTATAAAATAAATTCTGCTGATATTTAATGATCTACTCACTTAGAAGAGGCCCTAAAGAACAAACCATCATCCTTTTAAAGGTCCTAAAGTATTGAATCTCAAGAAATGTGGCTCAAGATATGTTGTTCTGTAATCAGAAACACATCTCCCAGGAATAGAACTAACAACCCAATAATTTCTTTGATGTTAATCTGAACTCAAGGCCAGGATTTCTGCTGGTTCAAATTTGACCAGTTGGGACATGAAAACCTCATTCTGATTCTCCTGATCTGTGGTAGATGGCACCCTCAAAGTCTTATCAAGGGAAGAAAAAAATGAAATGAAAGGGAAACTAATGTCTTTAAAACAAAACAAATAAATAAACCAAACAAAAATTTTAAAATTCAGCAAGCAGATGTGTTGGTGGTAGCAGCACCCTTCAGCAGTACTCACGCAGAATCTACTGGCCAGAAGTTGATCAGAGTAACAGGACTGCAAAACAAAAAATGAGGTGGTGAAAAGACAAAGGCAAACTCAGCCACAAAAAAAAATTTTCTGAAAGGTCAAAATAAATAAAATCCAACCAATTAAGTATGAACCATGGAAAGCTACAGCCAAACAAAAGTGGAAAGTGAATTAAAAGAAAAGCAAACAGTGGTGCAACTGCCACCAGAGTTATGGAGAAGAGACAGTTTAAAAGAAGTGAAGACGACATCAGTTTGATCATGAGAATCATTACTACTTACTGTGAAGTAATTTCCTGTGACTATATTTTCTTTCAAGTAAAAAAAAGTGACTAGATATGACCGCACGATCAGATCCAAAAAAAGACACACGTCTACTGATTTGCGAGGGAGGAAAATCAAAATGAAATATTGAAATCACTCATTTGTAAACAGTCCCATATTTCTTAAAAAGCTTTGTAAGATAATTAGCAGTTATAACGTGGTGCTTTCCCTGTGATAAACTTTTGGAAAAGGTAATTGTCCTCGGACAACTGACACAGCAAAATGGCGATTGAACATTTATGCCTGTTTGCTTCTTTTCAGCTAAAGTAAATCTAGAGAAAGAAATAGGAGAGACTGTTTGCATTTGGGAGTGAAGGACGGTATTCAGCTGAAAGGAGCTCAGATATACATCAAATGAGAGTCTGTTTTGCTTTTGCCACTACTCACGTTTCCATGTTGTCCCCCTCTAGGACAGTCTGCACTGGCAGGTAGCCCATTCGGGGATGCTTCGCAAAATACCTTTTGGTTCGAAATTTGTTTTTTAGTACCTTGGCAAAGTCACGAACATCTTCTCCTGATGTAGTCTGAAAGGAAAATAGCACTGTGATCAGACTTGGGAGAAGTATGACCTAAAGACAAGGGCCACTCCAGTGCTCCTCCTTTAGGCCACTGGTTTTCTAATTCCGGAGAGAGTAGGGGTTGAGTGCAAAGGCTCTGGAATCAGACACAACCAGGGTTTGGAAACCCACCCTGGCATTTTAGTGGGGTTAACTTGGATGAGTGAGTTCTTTGCCTATCCGAGGCTCAGATCATCTGTGAAATGGGGGGCAATCATACCTCAAGAAGTTGTTATGATGAATAAATGAAGTATCTCGACTACTAGGCTACTCAATAAATGGTGGTTAATAGAAGTCTTATAGTCGAAAAGTTAACCTTAAGTTTTGGCACACTTTACAGCATTTTAAAACTATTTTGTCCACACGGATACCACGTTTCAGCCACTAAATATCCTTCTATTCACTGCATGGTTCATTCTCTATCATTGAATACCTTTGCAAAAGGAATCAAAGCAAGAAAGACAATGAAAAAACTGGGAGGATCACTCTGAAGATGGAAGACAGAAGTACTCTAAAGCAGAGCTTCTCAGACTTTGATGTGTATAGGGAACCACCTGCAGATCTTGCTAAAATGCAGGTTTTGATTTAGAAAGGCAAGGGCAGAGGCCTGAGGTTCTGCTTTTCTAATAAGCTCCCATGTGATGCCAGTGCTTCTGGTTGACAGACCATACTTTGAATAGCAAGCAGCTAGTGTTTAAGGACATTTTTCCAAAACAACATCTTAGGAGAAGGCTCCACCTATTAATTCTAGAACCTTGGGCAAATTATTTAGCTTCGGGACCTGAGAGTCTTCATTTGTACAAAGGGGATAAAATGAATACCTATTTCACACAGAGTAGTTTGAAAGGCAAACACCTAGCATTTAGTTGCTAAGTGTTAGGATATAAACCAGATAAAAGACAAGACATTGAAAGAAGTGGATTATGAATTTTGGGGAACCCACATTATACCCCCATACCCAACATGCCACATGGCCATCAAACCTCTCCATACAACCGATAGGGCTGTGCAAAAAAAATGAAAAAAAAAAAAAAAAAAAAAAAGTCTTCCTTACAACCAATGCAAACAAAAGAAAAACCTATTTATTCACCCAAAAATATATGTTGAGTATCTACAATGGTCCACATGTGCCAGGCACTGCCCTACACCCTAGGGATAAGATAAGTCCCTGGTGCCTACAATTTAGCATCACTTTAGTTGGGGAACATCTGGGGAACCATCTGGGGTAACTTAAGACATCACAGCCTTACGCATGATCTGCAATACTGCCCCAAATGTAAACTTCTTCCAGGTAAAATAACTCATGTCGGGGAGGCATCTAACTTACCGGAGTGCAGTATTCCACCATGGGATAGTGCATTTTATGGCCTTTTGCAACTCGACCAGAAAAAAAGCAACTTTGGCAGATGTCATAATTAAAGTGCTTTAGACTCCTGTACCTGGTAAAGAACAAAAACAAACATGTCTGTATTTCTTCAAATCCAATTCCCAAAGAGCACTCTTTTACAAACCTTCTTCCACACTGTCTTAATTCTAGAAACAGACTGCACTGTTCATTAATCCCACAAGGCAAGTGATTAACTTCCTACCTCCAGATTTCTCTGGTGCTTCTCCTACAGTATCAAAACATTTTGGCAGAAAGATTATCCTATAAACATATGGAAGGAGGGATGAAAAACTCAGCTCTTATTTAAACTTTACTAGGAACTCTCAGATTAAGTAAGAAGATACTGGCATACTTCTAGTCTTTTGAAGACCAAATACTAGAATTTGAAAGAACTTCCAGGGGAGAGAGCTCAATGCATTACAGGCCCCCCTACCCATCATGGGGTCAAAATTTTCTAAACCCATTATTAAAAAAAATAAGGTTAAAGCAATTTCATAAGACAAAAGAAAATTAAGCAAGACCTTTCAATTAAAACAAATCTTGCTTTAATTACACCTTTGTACAGACAGACGTGATTCATTTTCAGAGAGTTACTTGCATAATAGCTTTTATGTCTCTCTTCAGAAATCCCTCATCATCACATTACCCATGATAAGTGAAGCACAAAGAAAGGACAAAAATCAGATTAGATGAAGGAATTTATAATCTGTGAGTACATTTAGATGGTACATTCCTCCCATTCACAGAACACTGTATTCTTTGTTTCATACTCTCTGCTTTTTGCTTTCTCAGATGAGAATCTCAGCCAATTTAAATAAACATATTCCTTATGTGACATATGGGAATGTGGGGAAAAAGCTACCTTTTTTAGATCCCAACCATCTTTTGAGGAAGGGGGGGTGGTAAGAGGAAAGAGAAGTGCTAATTCCTAAAATAATCTAATTTGATAAGGGCAAAAGAAGTGAATATGAAAATGTTCTTGGATCCTCCAAAGCATTCTCCTCTTTTATTTTAGAAAAACTTCCCCAATGAACGAATCTTAGTAGTGAGGGAAGCTGAGAAAAGAAGACATGTAATCCTCTCCCCTGTAGCTTACCCTCCCCATCCCCCATGGTATCATGCTTACCTGCCAAAACCTAGGAAAGTAAGGTGTCCTTTGCAATCATTGCCTACTCAGTGTTGCCTATCTAGTCTTTAGAAACTTTTAAAGGTTTTTGTAAACCCACTTTGTAAACAACATGAAGTATGGAAGGACAGAAGCACACAAATGATACAAAGTAGCTATTAAAAAACAAGTCCAAGCATACCCAGGAAGCGTATTTACTTAGCTGCTAAGTGGATTCTGCACAGGCATAGACTATATAGCTAGTTTACAACTTTATGGCTTATCCATCACTAAGGAACCCTTGATGTTGATCCAGAGGTTTAAATAGACCGTCATTTCAGAATTTAGACTTGGGGTTACTGTTCAATAAAATGGATTCTTTTAAAAATATCCCATCTCCCCAAACAGGTTAGCAAAGCTGAAGATTTAAGAGCCAATTGTTTTCCCTGACAGTTTAAGAATATCAGAATAATAATTCTCTGCTTCCTATCTTTTTCACTTTTAAATTTATAAGGAACATGTTCTTAGCTGCTTTGTGAATCTTTCATTTACTTGCATACTTTATATTCCCTTGGAAGTTCATTAGGATACTATGCAAAGAGCATAATCAGATTCACAGATGAAGAAGTAAGTTCTAGGGTTCTTAAAAACAAATCTTGTTACTTTAGGTGGAATAAAAGTGGTGCAAAGTAAATGAGACACTGAGCTGCCATGAAGGGTCTCCCAAAATAGAATCATCTCTTAGTTTTATAACTGATTCTTAGAGGGTTTCTATAAGCAGAAAAGACTGTGAAGAGAGAGACAGACACACACACACACAATGTTTTGGATCCAAGAAGGAGAAGGCACAGTTTACCTGTATATCCCTGAAGGACAAATATCTCAGTGGGGACAGGCAGTCAGTCCTGTTCACCCAAGAAGTGGCTCTGTAGAGCCGAAGAGTGAATGAAGGTGGAAAGGGACACCTGCCTAATGAGTCAGATCCACCAAAATAACCCAGTGATCAGGGAAGTGACAGGAGTGATGGATATTCCAGCCTGATCACCTCCTCTCCCAATTTGAGGAGGAACAAACTAACAGCAACTGGTACAGGAGGTAAAAGATCAAGTCATAAAAAGGTGAGAAATGATAAGAAAAAAATGACATTTTTTTGGTTCCTAATACCTGAATCCAATGATTGGACACTCCTTGCAGATGTTACATTTGGCCTGATGCTTGGCAGTTTCCGCAGCAGCCACTCTGTGCAGGACAGGCAGCCACACCATGGACTGGGGTTCCAGTCTCATCCAGTCTAGGAATAGAGCTGCTTCAATCTCAGGCTTATTATTAGCCTGCAAAGACAGGAGGGACAGCGAGGGGGTGGGGGTGGGGAGGCAAAGAATTTGAGAAGAGAAAATGAGAAAGTAAAGGAGGCATATGTCAGTTCAGGTAATAAGTTAAAAGAAAGAAAAAAAACAGTAGTTGCACAGTGATGCCCACTTTCCCCAGTTTATTTGTGCAAATGTCCTCCTAGCATTTATATGAGCCACCTACCCCTAAGGCTTTGGTAAACTGCCATTACTCTATTTGGCTACTAGATGACAATAAAGGAAAACAACAGAAAGCAAAATACACACCTGAGCAAGACTATATTTAGCTTTGGGTTTTGAACAGATAGATGAGATAGACAAAAGTAAAATCCAAGTGTTTATTGATAAAATTTCAAAGGAAGGGAAAAAAACCTCAGGAACTATTGATTCCTTTTTTCCCCTAAAGAATCTATTTCTCAGTGTGTCATAGAATCATGATGAAGAGGCTTTAAAATTCGTCTGGTTCCAAAGCTGCATTTTACAGACAAGACGCAGATGAGAGAAGTAGCGTTTCAAAGGCCATACTACTAACCGGTGGCACAGCCAATACTCAAATACAAAACTCCAGCAGATCTAGTGCTGTTTTCATGGTGACCTGTTGTTTCTTTGTCTCTATTTCTCTCTCTTGTCTCTCTTTCAAAGTCTAAGTTTAATAAACACTCTTCCTCTCAAACAGTACAATGATGTTAGACAAGTCGAAATATATTTTGTCATCACTTGATATATATATTACTATACTTATGCCTTTTAATTCTATCTTGTTTTTTTGTTAACCCTACAAGACAGTGGTTTAATTTTTTATATTGTTAGACTGATCCATACACTGACCACTTTTGTTTGTTTTTTACTGCTTCCTTCATCTCATATCTTCCATCTGAGATCAGTTTTGCCTAAGATCCCCTTTAGAATTTCCTTTAGTCAATGTTTGTTGGTGGTGAATTTCTCAGGTTTTCTTTGACTGAAAATCTATATTCTTAGCAGCTATCTTCACTGGGTATAGATTTTTAGATTGAAAGTTTTTCCAGGAGTTTTGTTTTTATTTTGTTGTAGCACACAGAAATATTATTCTACTTTTATCTCACTTTCTCTGTTGCTACTGTTAAGTCAGCAGTAAAGCTGACTGCTGCTCCTTTGAAGGTAATCTGTCCTTTTCCTGTCTTGTGTTGTGCTCCTAGGGTTTTATTTATACTTTTAAGGATTAACTCGGCTTCTTGAACCTGTGGGTTAGTTTTTAGTCAGCTCCGGATACTTCTCAGTCATGATCTCAACAAATAGTGCCTCTTCTCCATTCTCTCTCCACTCTGCTTACAGAAATCTGTGAGATAAATGTAGACTTTTTCAATCTAATCTGCATTTCTCTGAATAGGACATTCCTAGTTTTCCCTTTTTTATCCTTCATGCTTCATTCCTGATAATCCCTTCTGCCTGGGTATCTTTTCCTCTCTTTAGCAGCATTCAGTGTGATATAAACCCATATAGTAAGTTTTAAATTTGGGTTACTGTACTTTTTAATATTTACAAGTTTTATTTGGTCATTTTAAAGGTCACTTCTAAGGTTTGTGTTTCCCTGCAGATATTTTTTAATGGTCTGTTCAAAACAAAACAAAACAAAACAGAACTAAACATAGTTTTCAAAAAAATCGTCTCTAATGATTCCAAAATATGAAATTACCATGGGTCTGCTTCTGTGGACTGCTATTTCTGCTTTGATTTCTTGTATGTTTTTTTTTGTTTTTTTTTTTTTTACTATGTACTACATCAACTTAGAGGTGCCTTCTCCAGAAATGATTTTCATTTGCTTTTGCCAAAAGCCAAAGGTTACTACTTATTCTCAGACCAATTAAACTGAATATGTGACAGATATGTAGTATCACACAGGCAATGAGTGTTTGAACTGCAAACTCATGTTGCTTCTCTTGGAATGCAGTTTGCTAAGGAAGACTCTATTCACATCTCAGACAGAAAGACAGGACGGTTTGGATCAACAGGTCATTTGGCTGGCAACACTCTCCACTTCAGCAGTACTCCAGTCATTACCCCTGATTATAAATTTTGTGGCATTATAATGAGCTGTTTAATCCTGAATATCCAAACTGAAAAATGATATCAATTCAAACTACTAATAAAAGCTTTTGGTGAGCACTTTTCTCTGTGTAGGCTACCATTACAGAGGTACTTTGTGGAAGATTTTTTAAAATATAAAAAAGTTATTATAGAGCCTTTGGGCCCAAACCACCATTTTCCAGTAATTCACCAAAATGACCAATACAAAGGTAAAGAAGAAAGGCACCCGCTATATGTTCTCTGGGCCTTTTAGAAAACATGGAGCTGTTCGTTTGGTCACATACATACGAATCTACAAGAGGTGATATTGTAGACATCAAGGGAATGGGCACTGTTCAAAACCGAACGTCCCACAAATGTTTCCATGGCAAAACCGGAAGAGTCTACAGTGTTACCCAGCATGCGGTTGGCATTTGCTGTAAACAACTAAGTTAAGGGCAAGAGTCTTACCAAGAGAATTAATGTACATATTGAGCATGTTAAGCACTTTAAAAGCCAAGATAGCTTCCTGAAAAGTGTGAAGGAAAATGATCAAAAAAAGAAGGAAGCCGAAGAGAAAGGTACCTGGGCTGAACTGAAGCGCCAGCCTGCTGCACCCTGAGAAGCACACTGTGGGAGAACCAATGGAAAGAGCCTGAGCTGCTGGAACCCATTTCCTATGAATTCATGGCATGGCATGGTAAGTGTAAAGAAATAAAAGACCTCCAATGGAGTAGTTGTCCCCTCCCCCAAAGAAATATTTAAAGAATAAAGAATTATAGAACCTAAAGATTAAAGGGACTATGCAAGTGATTTCATACGTTTGGAATGGTGCCACAAGAGCCCAAACTCTTACCAATGCCAGTGTGTTCTTATAGCTACTAAAAAAACCCACCCATGTGCAAAAGCAGACATCCTTAACGGGCGATCTTGAACATTTACATACAGAGACTCCTGTTAAAAGTGCTTCTTCACCTTGAGCTGAAATTCACCAGCAAATAGGATTTGAGGATCCAGAGTCCAACCACGAGAGTTTAAACCCTAGCATTGTCACTTATTGGCTGTGTGATCTTGGGAAAATAACTTTATCTTTGTGTCTTAACTTTCTTCTGCCATGAAATTGAACTATTGATAGTGTCTACCTCATAGGACTGTTGTAAGATTGAAATGATTAACAAGTGAAAGGCACTTGGAACAGTGTCTGGCACACAGCAAGAGCCATGTCAGTGTTTGCTATTGTTATAGTGATTATTATTATCCATCCGACCAGAAACCCAGAAATTTTCAGCCTTCACCCAGCCCTTTAAATATTTTACTCGAGCTGTCAAGTCTATCCATGCTTCTTCATCCCTGTTCCTTTTATTTTTTCCTCATATGACATGGCTTGGTTTGCCATTGTCTTTCACAAAATTATTCTCCAGATATGATCTGCTGGACATGGTACCTCCAATTTTCTGGACAATATAATTGGATGACTCAGTTTTCTTCTATACTATAGGCTCACATAGGGTTTTCACTCAACTAAAATCTGTAGGTCAGTGTTTTCCAGTGTGTCCAGCAGATCAATCATCCATCAAAACGCTTCATGAAGAGGTCGAGTTAATTAAGGAAATATGGCACATTATGCCCACCTCTTAAAATTCTTAATGCATATTAATATATTAGAAGCTAAGAAGTTCGTTGGTAAAGAAACACATTAAACTTTGACCTCAGAATTTCCCACACTTGTTATTCAGTGATCCCAAGACCTTTAACTTTTTTTTTTTTTTTTTTTTAACTTATAAGGCATATGAACACCACATGCTCTGTTAGGCATGAAGCGAAATGCTGTTTTGGGCTGTTTCCAGTGATTTCTCCATTCTGTACTAGTTCATTTGGGATTTGTTTCCTTTCACTTCTGTCAAGGGCTGTCCTGTTATTTTGGGCCCACTGTGCAATCTCATATCTTTACAAATCTGACTGTTACAGCCAACAAATTAGCCATTATACTCAACTTTGTAAAATTTTTACATTTAAAACATGTGTTCTGTCTTCATGAAAAATTCACTGGTGAGAATATCAAACAAGCCAAGGTCAAATGTGAGCCATTCCACCAGAGGCTGCACCTCAGGTCAAAACAAATCCACGATTCAGCCCTCTCTGGCTGTTGATATATGATTTTTCTCAGTTATATCAATGTCTAATCTCTACTGTACATGTTTGTCCATCTTGTACACAAAGACACAATAGAGACTTTGTCAAAAGAACTATAAAATTCAGCTACAGTATGTCCTGTAACAATCTCTTGCTCCGCTGGTCTTGAAACTGACTTTATCAAAATAACCCTTTGTAGCTAGGAGACAAACCATTACAGAAAGGCAGGAAATTGAAAAGCACTACTAACTCATTCCTATTTAAAACAGGGGTTTATTGTTGCTTAATCTGAACCTATCTATTTCTTTTGACTTAGGTTTGGATGATTGTTTAATGATTGATTCAAAGACATGCTACAGAGAGTAAGAATTCATGCTTAATACAGAAAATGTAATATAACAGAAAGCTTCTATGCATTCCAGAAGACGGAAAAAAATTCTGACTATGAGTCAGCAGTAAATGTAGGTGTAAAAAATAAAAGAAAAAAGGAAACACCACGTCTGTGATGTATAACTAAAGGCATAGCAAGTATTTCATGGAGAAGTGACCTCATTACCCTCAGTACTGTTCAAACCCTTCTTAGAAAATTGTATCTAGTTCTGGTGACTACAGCTGACCCAGAACTTAGAGAAAGCTTGGCAGAAAGCACAACAATAATTAAAAGGATTGAAAGACCTATGAGAACAGCTTAAGAGAATTGGGATTATTTGGCCATAGGAAAAAAGAGCAAGAAAGTTAGCTGAAGGGGCCGTTTATTAAGTTTTCAATTATGTGAGTGGCTCTTGCATAGGCGCCTGTGACCAGCTGTTCAATCCCTCTACTGAGGACAGAACAAGAAGAAACAGGCTTAAGCAGCATGAAGAATTTAGGCTGTAACTCATATGGCTGAATTTCCTGATGGTGAAAGTTGTTAAAACATTAGTGTGAATTACCAAGGGAAGCTACAGACAGTTCTCCACTTTTAAAATACTATAGATTCTCTGGTGCTTAAAGGATGAAAATTCTCAAGGTTCTTTTCTACCTCCTAAGATGCAAGATCTATTACTTGAGCTCTTTTAAATTGTTCGCCTATGCCAAATGACAGCACTGAAGGCGAGATATGGGGATTCGCATTCTCATTGTTTCCATCTTTTTTATTTTTACTACAAACCATTCTATGTCCTAGTGGTATATTCTCTCTCCTTTTGTCTGGCAATAAAGAAGGAAAGAATTAAAAACCACGTGAGCTTCTACAAAAATCTAAGAGAACTAGAACTAAAACTCAGCTAAAATTACATTTTGATCATTCTAGAAACAACAAACAGGGATAGATTTGGAATGGTAGGAAGCCATGGAGGTCGAAAGACAGGTACGATGGCATTGAATTGAGATCATCCTGGTAGGTGCCATTATTTGCTGACATACATAGAGGCCTTGGATATCTTTTCTTAGTATCAAGGATGACCTTACCTTCACCCTAAACGCCATTTTCAAATCACCTAAACAAAAACTCTTGAAATGGGCCATTCAGCCCTAGGTTTTGTTTTGGGCAATATCTTTTGCCTCTTCTATGGCATGCACACACAAAAAGCAAAGATATCACAGCTCCTTCCACTGTGACAGCCACAGGTTGAGTGCATCTTGGCTTTCCACCCGTTTTCTGCCAGTCCTTACCTATCGGCAACTCTCCATCATAGGGTGGCTCACTTGTCATTACTGCAACTCCATTACAGCACATTGCAGGGTGGCTTTATACAAATGTCCTCTTAACAAGGTACAAAGACAGTTAAAGGAATCCCAATATTTGGAATTTCTAGCCAGAGGATGTATTTACCAATATAATAATTTCAAAGGACATTTCATGGCAAGTATGGAGTTAGGGGATTTACCAGGATACAGAATAACTTTTAGGTTTCTTTCACGATGTGCATTCCATAAACCCTTAGACACTGAAGGACCAAGCCCCAACTGGCTGCCAAGGGGTTAACCTGAAGAGTCATTTTCCTCTCAGGATAACAGTACTGGTTCATGGTCACAGAAGAAGTGTGATGGGAAGATTTCTCAGCAAGCCCTGTACCCCAGCTACCATAAGCACATCAATCCTATTTTTAAGAAATGGTGATTGGCATCTCAATTGTGAGGTTTTTCAAAATATGTCTATACTTTAAAAAATGAAAATAAAATTAGTATATAGAGAAATAAACATACAAGAGATTGTACCCAGTAGTTCTCAGATGATAAAAGGAACTACTGTCTTGGAAACAATATTTGCCTACACCTCCTTAGTTTCCTTCCAAGATTGCAGGTTATTTAAAGACAGAAACTATATTTCTATACCCTCCAAAAAAGTCTGCTGAATCAAACAATGGGCGAGAATTAAGGTGCAATGTGATTACAATACATTAAAGGAAGAATTATAATATCTAAATGAGCTTAGAATAAAAAAAAAAAAACTGCCTAGGCATCCTGAAGAGCGAAAAAATTAAACTAAGGAGAAGAAAAAAACAAATATGTTCTTAAACTACCCAAAGTTTACTTAAAAAAATTTTTTTAAGTAAATGTCTGGTTTGCTCTTATGGCATCACACGTACAAAAGGCTCATAGTCTATATCTAGAATTGGAGGATATATTTATAATGAGCTGGCTTAAAATATAGATATACACAAAATTCATACTGTGGGCCCTGATGGGAACCCCACAGGCAGGCAGCCATGCTCTAGAGTTCAGTGGTTCTCAACCAAGAACAATTCTGTACCCCACAGAATATTTAACAATGTCCAGAGACATTTTTGCTTGTCATAACTGGGGAAGAAGTTACTACTGGTGTCTAGTTGGTAGAGGCCAAAATGCTGCTAAATGTCCAACAATGCACAAGACAGCGCCCCACAACAAAGAATTATCCAGGCCAAAGTGTCAGCAGTACCAAGATTGAGAAACTCTGCCCTAATGTTAACACCTTACATGACCACAGTTCATTTGTCAAAACTAAGAAACCAACGTGGGTACATGACTATTAACTAAACACCAGACTTCCTTGGGAGCCCTGGAGGGCACGTAACAGGCAGGCTGCTATCCTCTAGAACAGGGGTCCCCAACCCCTGGGCCACAGGGCGGTCCCTGGCCTGTTAGGAACTGGGCTGCACAGCAGGAGGTGAGCGGCAGGCAAGCCAACTAAGCTTCATCTGTATTTGCAGCCGCTCCCCAGCACCGCCTCAGCTCCACCTTAGATCATCAGGCATTAGATTCTCATAGGAGTGCCGGTCCCTGGTGCCAGAAAGGTTGGGGACCACTGCTCTTCAACACAGCAACTGAGAAGCTACCATAAGCCTGTTTGACTACTAGTAATGTGAGAGAAAGGCCACAGTGGTTAATAGGTTGTGGACAGAGTGTAAAAAGAGTAACAGATTCTTAAAAACCCAAGCTGGAAGTCACAAAGGAACATGCTAAAATCATAGAGCCTGCTTTGAAATTAAGTTGCTTCTCAAATAGACAACTCTATGCAATGTATTCCAGGACAAACAACAGAAATTTATGAAATCATGGCAAATAATTATCCCAAACAAGTTAAGGCAGGTTAGCTAGTACAAGTGTGTGTGTGGGGGAGCAGTATGTATGTGTGTGGACAAGTGTACTTTTTCATTTTATTTAGTGGAATTTCTGCCTTTAAAAGGAAAAACAATAACTAAATAAATAAATAATGAATACATTCATATGCATGAATAGAATTTCCAAACATTTTTACTGACAGAAAAAGGTAAATTTATGGAAAACACTGGGGACAAACCACTGATTTTTAAAAAGGTTAATCTCTCCTTCCTGGCCATTTTCATTTGCTGTTTTCACTAGTGAAATGTTTCCTTCATAAATCCAAATAACCATTTCAATATCGTTACCATTGTTAACAAGTAATGGCATTAATAGCTAACAACTCAACATTTCTGGCCCTGACTATAAAAAGCCCTAGTGTTTGGAAAGATTTGCTGAATTTAAATGGATCAAACTGTTTTGTGAATTACAGCCTATACACAAAGATTTAAAACTATAAGGAGAATGACTAGCCAGGGTCATACAGTATAGGACACACAGTTCCAGACTGTTCCCTGAGCTGTTATTACAATTTCTTTAACAACCTCTAAATCTACCTAGGGCATCAGTGGAGTATTTTACAGAAGAGAGAAGTCTTCATTAGCAATGAACATAAAAGGAGGAACAAGAACAAGCTGTAAAGAATATTAATAACTCTTCTTCCAAACAATCCCAATTTTTATGAAAATCAAGTAAGTGATAAAAAAATCTATAAAACCATACGAAACCTGCATGTAACAAATAAAACAGAAGAAAGATAGCATTTTGATCCTCTTAGACACAAGATACTTGTATTTTACCTTTGCGTTGTTAAGAAAACTATAGTGTAGGGACACAAGGGATCATTTATATGAGGTTCCACTTAACATTTTTCATATCGTGCTACTTCTATTCAGAGAACAGTTGGCCTCAAGTGAAAAGCCACACTCTTTGTACAAGATTGTTTTCTATTATCTTATACTTGTTACAAGTGGTGTTATCCAGAAAATCAGGTAAGACTTCGCTGATAATGACCAAGCTTTGAAATAAGTACAGTAATCCATTTCCCTTTCTGCTTTTTCCATTTATAACATTTAGCATATCATCAAAGACACCTGGGGATAAGTAACTCTTGAGATAAACTGTTTAACTTTATGTTACAGATGTAAAAAGGCTCAATGAGGTTAAGGGAAAGGCTCAAGGTTACCTATTATTTTAATACTAAAAATACGTATGCTTAAAAAGGGAAGACAAAAGTGATTTTCTACAGGAACATACAGGCTGATCTCCAAAGATCTTCAAATCTTTAACTCGTTTGAGGGTGTCAGAGGCTCTGATATCTAAGTAAAGGCCTACCTGGGACAATACCCAGGTACCAAATCTTGAACTGAATTCTATGCTGATCTGAGAGCTATATGAAGATACAAGTGAATGTTTGGAAACTACTGTGATAATTGCATGCTAATCTCCTCTGACAGCCTCCTTTCCCTGCTTCTTTTTGGCATTTTATGTCCTTCCTCCTACCATTAGATGCTATGGCATATATGAGCTACATGGATTGATAGATGCAGGTCAACATAAACTGAGGTAGCGAAAAAGGAAAAAAAAGAAACAAAAAAGCCTATGAGTTTCTCAATCCTTATTAGCACACAGCTCATGTTACATGATTTGGTCAACTTGTCACTCACACACAAGGGTTGGTTAATATGGAAATGCATTTATCAGACATATGTTTACATTGCTATCGGGAAAAAGGACCGTCAATTCTGTACACTAGCATTTTAAGTGGTGTCATGGCAAAAATGGTATACAAAGGCAGTTCAGTCAGAAATTCCATTCTTTGTACATTCAAAAGCACCTTGGATGTCTTTGGTGATACTCAAAAACAGAGGGGAGAAGAGAGAGTTGTTCTTTACAGAAGAAAACCAGCTAATAGATGCAGAAAGAATGGCGGAATTAGGAAATCACTATTATGTAACCACCAATATAAACATTAAATTAGAAAAGGATCATCCATGGAGGCTAAAATGATAGGGTGAAAGGCTGTTGAGTAGTATTTTTATAAGGTCTCAAAATATCACTAAGATGACTTTCTCATTACAAAGAGGAAAGGATAATATTACAATGAAAATACCTAACACTGATATGTGACATCACTTATAAAATTCTTAATCTTTTAGCAGGAAATGATATAGGACATCTCTTGCAGAGTTCTTGATCTTTTTAGTAAACCTAGTTAAGTCTTCTTCTTTTCTTTGGGAAAAAGGCCCTTTCCCTCAAATCCTGATAATTGCCCCCAAACTGGTGACTCAAATCCTCTGGCTATTGATAAGGGTCATAGGCCCTTTGTTAGCAAAAATGGTGTTAGGCCAGACAGGGCCCTTAGAGTCTGAGAGGGGAGAGGACTTTAAGCCAAAGGTCTTTTTTTTCTTTTTAAGAAATATATTAACCAAGTCTGTTTCCCTTTACTCGTTTAATAGGAAAATCAATAATAGAAATTAATAGATATATGATTTAAATACCAAGTTTGTATCTTCTTTTTCTTGTCTAGGGCCTGAGGTGGCACTTCAGCAGGAACCCAAGACCCCAACCTAACTAAGGCAGAAAGGGAAAGAGCTCCATGAAACCCCTGTAGGCAGGGACAATGGCATTCTCAGCAAGATGCAGATATGGAAGAAGAGACCTCCCATCCCTCAACATCCATACTACTAATAAAAAGGTTCATAGCTCTTAGAAAAGAGGCAGGAAAGTGAGGGGGATTTCGAGTCTGCCTGCAAAAACACTGAGGTCATCCTATCCTAGAAGGGGTCGGCCCTAATCTGTCCACAATTTAGCAAACCAGAAGGCATTTTTTTTAACTCGCACAAAGAAACAAGCAAGCAGAGAATTAGGTACCAGTTTAAGCCAGTTACTCGCACCTGCGCAATGAAGACCTCAATGACCTTCAACTCACCTGAGCCTCATTATACCATCATTATAATATGATACCTATGCCCAGAAGCTCATTAATATCATTATAACAGACAATTCTGAGAACGAACATGTGCAGAAAGGAAATGATGAATTACGGAGTCCTGTCAATCTTAGTTGTCCATCAAGGAAGCCCACTCCTCTAAGGAAAGTAACCACCCACAGCAAAAAGAGATAAAAACCCCAAAGTCTTTGTTACCAGGCCTTTTGAGCCATGCTTCTCTTACTCAGGCCCGTTTCCACTTCTGGAAGTATACTTTCATTTCTAGTAAAGCCTTCTTTTTCTACTGTATTTCGGTGTCTTGCTCAAATCTTTGTTCGAGACATCAAGAACCTGGACAATGCACTGGGAGAGGATCCCACTCTCCGGTAACAACACCATCTTAACATCCTTAGCTTCTTAGCATTACCAATAAAAACAAAGTGTTATTTTCCCCTCCAGATGTGATGTAGTGGGAGGTACACAACATTACTTCTATTCTTGTCAAAAAATTTTAACCTGGATTTAATCATGAAGAAACAATTAGAAACATCCAGTATATAGGACCTTCTTCAAGAAAAATGGCCTGGACTCTTCTAAAATGTCAATGTCATGAATGAAAAAACAAAAACAAAAACAAAAAAAATGTTGGCAGATTGTTCGGATTAAGTAAAACTAGAGAGACATGACAAGCAAATGCAAGACAAAAACCTTGGCTGGATCCTGGAAGGAAACAACCAGTTGTAAGAAACATTGTGGGGCAATGGGGAAAGTTCAATGTGGACTGCATGCTAGATGACTTTACTGATTGATGTTAAATTTGTGTGTGATGATAGCATTACAGTTATGTAGGAGAAAGTCCTTCAAAAAAGGACTTTTAGTGACATGTCTAGGGGTTTATGTTTTATGTTGTTATGTTCTTTTCCTTTTAAATGGTAAAGTGGAAAATGTGTTTGTGTGTGTCCATTCAAACAAAGACATACACGGAGAGAGCAGGAAAGAAGGGGAACATAAATGGGACAAAACGCTAACCAAGGGTTGTATAGATACACAAGACTGTGGCTGTTCATTATGCTATCCCTTCAACTCTTCTTTATGCTTGAAATTTTTCCTTAAATCAAAGGCTGATTGGAAAACATTGTCTCTTCCAAATCACCCCTTCATGGGGTAGGGCAAGGCAGGCAGGAAGTTGAGTAAGAGTGACTTTAATTACTGTGAAAGGGGATTAATGTCGATGGCATAAAATGTGAAAAACTCCGCAGGATTCCTTTTCTCAAAAAACACAAAGCTAACAGCACGCTGTTTGTTCTCTTAGCTTCATTCTTCATAAAGCATCCCATCATACTCTAGGCCTAGATGTGCTTTTCCCAGATACCTGTGAATTTTCAGCCTTAAAAAAATGAGTTTAAGGATCCCCACATTTATGGACATTTTTCTTGTTTGACATAAGGATTGAGGGGTCAAGAGTTGTGTTCTTGAGACAAGAAGTAAAAGGCTTCCCATAACTGCCGTCTGGGGTAGAAATCAAGTATTTTATTTAATGTTCTGAAGATAATGACCAGGTTAGAGGCCAGCAGTCACTGATTCTGCATCACCCATTAAAGAGAAAATCAGCCCAAACAATAGCACGGTGATTATACACTCCTCATTTACATGTTCAAGGACAACTGTCCTGACCTCAGGCTCTCTGCTCACCTGACTAATATATCAAATAACGTCATGGCTACAGGGAACAAAAGTGCCATTTTTAGAAAATATACTCAATGTTACTCATTTATGCTAAAGAGTTTTTGACACAAAAGCTTCACATATACATGATAAAACACATAAATCTGTCTGTAGATATCATGGATTACACCTTTCTCAAGTAGTGTCAGGACACATTATGCTAAAGTACACTATATAACGTTAACTCTTCCACTATTGCCTCCTACAATCATTTAAAATCCAGTTCAGGAAAAGGCAAAAGTAGAGGAACTGAAAACAGAAGTGGTTTCCAAAGACTGGGAGCACAGGCAGGATGACGACAAAACGAGAGGATATTTAATTTGGGGGGTGATGGAAATATTTGGGTCTTGACTGTAGTGGTGGTGACACAATTATATGTATTCATCTAAACTCACATAACTGAACACCAGAACACATTTTAAGATATGTTTTTTTAATGTAGTTTTTAAAGAGAAAGAAAAAATGTTTAAATACCTTAACAAATGCCAAAAAAACCCAAAACACCCAAACAAAAACAAACAAACAAACAAAAAACTCTACCTTTTAGATTAGAAAATCAAGACACACTAAGAACCTGAATAAACAGATAAGGATATCCAGAAGAAAGTTTTATACTTCCTTTCATCTTAAATAATCTTGGTAGAAAGAACTCTCCATTAAAAAAATCCAATACCAATCAGTACCAAACATGGAAGAAAGAAAAACTGTGAACGTTGATCTCATGTTTCCTTGTTTCCATGAGCTTTTTGGGTAAGTTTCAATGTGAGTTAGAATTAATGGTGAACTAATGAAAGGGAGTCCAGAATAGTCTTCCAACTAAAAGGATGGCTCTCAAAATTTTTTTTTTTTCATTAGCACCTCTGCCTCAACTTTTGTAGGGAGAGAGGAAGGAAACTGGTCATATAACCATGAAATACTACTTTATATGGTCGAGGAGGGAAAAAAGAATAACGTCCTTTTCCTTAGCAATAAGTGTATGAATAAAACCAGTTTCAACTACAACAAAAACCTATCTTCAAAATACTGGCGAAGAAAATATTCATCACTCAACATTGAGAAGTTAACCACACAAACACAACAAATTAAATTGATAATTATGAAGCTAAACCCATCACAGCTTACAATGAAAAAACAAACAAATTGAAAAGCAACAGCCAAGTCAAGACAATGCTGACAATACTCTAATAAAAGGTCTTTCCTGAAAATTTGCAAGAATTCTAACAGACTGTCCATAAGCAGGCCCAGTAGGAGCTTGGTGATACAACCTGTTTATGAATACCAAACTGTAGTAACTTACTGATATTACAGTTACTAGTGGTTATCTGTCAGTCCAAAGGGGTGTAAAAGGAACGTCTAAGGAACATCTGCGAAGGGCTCGTATTTTGATTACTCAACAAAAAGCTAAAGAAAACCTAAGCAAAGTCGAATTTTGGGGAGTTATTATAAGGACAGAAAATATAAAATGTGATCCATTGACATGGGGAATGACGTCAGACTGGTTAAGAAGTGCCCTGGCATGGTATTTTAACAGTTGTGGAGAAACACAGAATCTCAAGTCTCTAAAATCTAATCTACGGGTGCTTGGTTGTAGATAAAAGGAATTGTTAACCTTGGTGGAACAGTCTTCTGTTACATACACTTTAACTAATCATAGCAAACACTCAGGGAGCACTACTGTGGTACCGCTGCGACTCTAAATGCTCTATCTCTATTGGCTCATTTAACCCTCACAACCACCCCAAGAGCTTAGGGGACAGGAAGGTCAAGAAGCCTGCTGAAGGGCTGCACACACAGCAGATAGCAGAGCTGGGATTTGAACCCAAGCAGTTTGCTTCAGGCCCTACACACTTAACCACTCTGCCACTCACTACTCCAGGTATTCTGGAATGATTTATTATCCCTCCCCCTCCCCTCCACACACACTATATTAGACCCCTGCCACCTTATCCAGTTTTGCTTTTTGCAGTTTCAGTTACCTGTGGTCAACCACAGCCTGATATACTAAATAAAAAATTTCAGAAATAAACAATTTATAAGTTTTAAACTGTACATTAAAATTGCATGCTATCCCGCCCTGGACCATCCCTCTGTCTGGCGCCTCCACGCTGTATACTCTCCCTGCCCATCAGTCACTTAGAAGTCTACCTGGATATCAGATCGACTGTCATGGCACTGCAGTGGTTCTGTACAAGTCACCCTTATTTTACTGTTATATTTGTTTTATTTTATTATTAGTTATTGTTGTTAATATCTTACTAAGACTGATTTATAAATTAAACATTATCATAGGTGTGTATGTGTACAAAAAATATAGCATAATAAGGTTTGGTACTCTGTGGTTTCAGGCATCCACTGGGGATCTTGGACTTGTTCTCAATAGTTGAGGTTGCAATTTATTTTCACTTCTATATCATTCTGTATTACAGCGACTGTGCATAGATGATATTCATTTTTGTCATATGAATATAAAAATTCACAGGACAGATGAAAAAGCAAGTTATTCATTTTGAATGCATGAATACAACAGGAGGCAGAAAACAGATGTAAAATAAACAGATTTTGACACCCAAGCTCTTGTAGGTGAAGCATACTGAATATAAAGTTGGTATCTCAATTCTATCTAAACAATAAAATCCTTAAAATGTTTACATAAGAAAACACGACAAAGAGTATCAAGGGGAGGGGTACTTACTCAGGGTGCTGCCAAATACTAATATACAGATATGTGACTCTTTTCTGAAGTCACTTAAAAGTGTAACATTTTCTCACTTAAAATATTATTTGGTTTCATCTGAAGTTAGACTAGACATCTGCAATTGGGATTAGAGTGTTTGAAATAAAGACCATGGTACGTGTGTGTGTATGTGTGTGTGTGTGTGTGTGTGTGTGTGTGTGTGTGTGTGTGTGTGTGTGTGTGTTGGGGTAGTGGTAGGAGTGTTCATTTATCCACATCATCCTATTATAACTTAAAATTCATATAAGGGATCATTTTAACACCTCTTAGTTCAGTCTAGTATTTGAACTGGTTAAAGCCATCTATTTCTACGCAGATGGTTTAGCAGAAGGAAATACTGGCTTCGAACATAGAGAATTTAAGGCTGATGTCTAGTTTTGACACGATATAATTGCACGATGTAGAATATATTCATTCTACCTCTCTGGGCTTCAGTCTTCTCATCTGAAAAAGGAGAGGTGTGAATACTCTCCCAAGTTGCTCCAGGCAGTCTGTAACTCATTGCCAAGGCAGGCCTGGCCTTACTGAGGTCATAAGGATCAACTTGCTCTGTCAATACACATGGTTCCATGGAATATGAAAGAAAAAAACCTGATGATACATTCATTTAATGTTTTTCTAAAATGAACTAGTTTCAAAACTTTACTTCTACCACGCCCAAAAGACTCAGTTTCCCAGCAAATGTGTTGACCACAGTATGCTAATGTAGAAACATATCCTGTTGCCTCATTTAATATCAGGGAAAACACATGGTCAAATCCATAAATTTATAGTGATTTTCCTTTTTAATATCCACAGATATGACTTGATTTCCTGGCTTAATGGATAACTTCTTGAAGGACCAGTATTGATTTTTAAAGAGGCAAAACATTTTGTTTGGATTTGATGATTTCCTTTTCTCTTTACCTAAGTTTTTGAGTTTTTTCCCCAATATTTTACTGTGGTAAAAATATAAACCATAAAATTTATAGCTTAACCTTTTTTTTAAAATTAAGTTTATTGGGGTAACATTAGTTAATATAATTATATAATTTTCAGGTGTACATTATCATTTGACATCTGTATATTCTAATATGTGTCTACACCCAAAGTCCAGTTTCCTTCAGCTACCGGATATTTGATCCCCTTTAGCCACTTCACCTTCCCCCTACTCCCCTATATTTGACCCCCTTTAACCGTCTACTTACCCCCTCTCCCCCACCCCTTCCCTTATCCTCTGGTAACCACTAGTCTATAGTCCATGTCCATGAGTCTCTGTTTGAACTTAACCTTTTTTAAGTGGACAGTTCAGTAGCATTCATATTGTTGTGCAACCATCAGCACCATCCATCTCCAGAAGAGAGGGATGTGGGCTGATGAAATCTTTAAAAGATCATCCAATCAGCATGGCATATGAAAACAGACCTCTCTTCCTACCCCTGCCAGGGCCTTGTCTGATCAGAAGCTAACACCTTTCTAACTGTATGAACTTGAAGTTAAGTTTTCCAGTAGATAACAAGAAAATGGAGGAAATAAAAGGACTATAGAGTCTGAAGTCAACTTTGTATCTTCTGCAATACAGAGAATGCATTTGTAGGAAAAACAAAAACATTACTGCTGTTTCCTTAGGCTTGGTAGAAGCAGCAGCCTTTGAGCATAATAAGCTTGCTGAAAGAACTGGTCCCATTTCCAACGTTTTACACTTCAAACAAAGGGCAGAGGGCATTTGCACTCCTGTTATCTTTCCCTACAGCAAACATCGCATTTCAGCCACACTGCACAGTGAAACACAAGGTGAGTGCATGCCAGAGCACCTGGCTTAGGAAGAGCATGCCAGGGCTAGGATGTCAATTCTGAAGTAGGCATTCACAATGGATATGTTCAACCTGATTGCAAATTATTATGAAGTTGAGAGGATCCCCAAATCTTAGTAATAACAACCTCATCATGCTCTGTACATATAGAATGAGCACAACATTCTACTAGAAACATCTGGTGTGCCAGTATTCAACTTCTTAAAATAAGTATTCCTCCTGCCAACTCTTCTATGTTCCCTGTTTTGTTATGGCACCTCGTATTCTAGCAGGGACCAAGGATAAACGCCTGTTATTTCACCTTGGGAAGCTGGAGAGCAGTACAGCTGACTCTTGAACAATATGGGGTTTAGGGGTGCAGACACCCTGCACAATTGAAAATCCTAATGTAACTTCTAACTCCCCCAAAACTTAACTGCTAATAGCTTATTCTTGACCAGAAGTCTACAGATAACAGAAACAGTTGACTAACACATATTTTATATGTTATATGTATTATATATTGCATTCTTACAGTGAAGTAGGCTAGAGAAAAGAAAACACTATTAAGAAAATCATAAGGAAGAGAAAATACATTTACAATATTTATTGAAAAACACTTGTATGTACTGGCATGCACAGTTAAAACCTGTGTTATTCAAGGATCAACTATAATATCAAAAAGTACATATTTGGGAATGAGGTGGTATATGGGGAGTCGGGGTTGGAGGTGCTAGACTTGAAACAGGGAAGGAGGCAAGCATCCAATAAAAGGATGCAATGGGCAGACCTGGAACAGGATAAGGAAACAGCACTACGGAAAGCAGAGTTTCTGTTCAGGGGCCCTCTCAACCAAATTCAAGAAAGCTAGAGACTGGATCTAATTTATTCCCAACCACAAAAAAAGATAATTATGTGATATGACAGAAATGCTATCACTATAATGGCAATCGTACTACAATATACAAATGTTATCAAATCAACATGTTCTACAGTAAGTCCTCACTTAACATCCTGTGACTTGAAGCGAAATGAGGTGTAACAAAACCAATTTTACCACAGGCTAATTGATATGGTTAAGTTCTTGACATCTCATCAATGTTATAAGGAAAGACATGAACAAAACGATGTTATGTGAGGAACTGCTATATACCTGAAATTCACATACTATTATATATCAAATATATTTCAATAAAAAAGGAAGAGAAAGAGCCAGAGTGTGCAGTGGGGGTGGTGGCAGCTGCATGAGGATGTCCACAGCAGCACAGGCAGCATTGTAGGGCGACAGGACAATGGATCCAGTGGCCCTGAAGCCAGCCCACGTTACTCTGATGCAGGAATCAACTGTGAATAGAGATGGCTGTCGGCACGTTTTGAGTTCTGACCCTTACTCTCAACTCAGGTCACAATGTACACACGACTGTGTGTATATACAAACATATGAACATGTGTGTTAGTTTCACAACTAGAACTTAAAAAGCAACTGAAGTGCTTAGGAAAAACAAAACTCACATCACTGCAAATTGTTTTATAATTGGATTTTAAAAACCAGAATGAATCTGAACCACTTCTGGCCATTAATATTCATTGCATGAAAGTTACTTGTGTTTGCATTGTGATTAATGCAGCAGCATGCAAGAAAAAAATCTAGAGGTAGTAATAGTCTATTTACATTTTGGGAGATTTGAGTATGAGGTGAAAAAATACATTTATTTATCCATACCTGTTTTACATTTACAGCTACTGTGCCATAATTTTGGCAAAACAATCCGAATAGTATATCCAACTCTACATGAGGGGGCTTATACATGCATTTAGACAATTTGCCCAATTAACGATTAAATGAATGCTCTCACTACTTTAAACATCTAAATATTCACAATGTTCTGCCCACGTTTAACCCAGTTATCTCTATGTATAGTTATATTGTTAATGGGATTAGAATGGACTGAGAAACATCCATATAAGAGAAATAGCTCTTAGCAATTAAAAAAAGACACATATAGGAACGCTGAATAATGTGATACTGTAAATATCTTACTCCTTCAGCACTGGTGGTATTATAAATAGAAAACAATTTTTGACAAAAAGGCATCTGGTAATATATATCGAAAGCCACAAAACTGTTTATAACTTTTAGTCTAGTAATCTCATTCCTGAGAATTCATCCAAAGGAAAAACTTCAATCAAAGAAAAGAGCTAACCGCATAAAGATGTTCATTGCAACATTACTTACCTTATGAAAAAACACAAACAATCTAAATGTCTATCAATGGAGGGCTCAGGCATTTGGGAGAAAAAGGGTGTTTCTGGGGGCACAAATTATGATGGGAAAAAGGCAATGGGGCAAGATAAGCAAGGGAATGGAATAGAGTATGTTGAGTTAGTGATGTGCATCAGCAGTGTACACACCTCCAACCTTGTGATAAGATAAGGAATAGTAGAGAAATGTCAAAGCCACAGAAGGAAATCTTAAAAAAAAATAACAGGTGTGTCAGCTATTTACCAACAGACATTGAAAAGGAGTCTATAATGATAGAACTAGGAAAAAATAAAAAACTAAGAGGCTAAGAAACTCACTTATAAAGGTCATTTTCTTATATATGAAGGATTTCTCCGGCTGGAGATTTATTTCCTCCTTCGCTGAACCACTGCTAACCACCTTCCTCCCTAGAACCCTAGGAACCGTGGGGTTCTGGCTATCAACGAAGATTCCTTTTCCTTCCCCTGCACTGTCCTCTCTCCCCAAACCTGGAGTCCCAGAAGTCATTGCCTATAGAGGTTTCACATATCAAAAATCCCCTCCCTACCTGCCTATAGAACAACTATGTGAGAAACTGGAGTTCTGTGTTTCAACAAATAATTTCTAACATACAAAAGAATAAATATGTTACTTAAGGTGAAAAACTTACAAATTGGAAGCAGCTCCTGACACTCGGCTCAATGTTACTGCCCCCAAAGGATGCAACTTCACCCAACTGTCTTGGGATTTGGATAGAATCATGCAGAAGGAGGCCCAGCCTACGCTGGTCACAAAATCCCGTTGAACTTGCTACTTGCTTGAAAAGGTCTGCAAAAGGGAAAAGAGAATTGCAACAATCAAAAAGCAGCACAAGTAGATGCTAGCAGAACCTAATGGCCAACTCAATTCTAGTACCGATTCTCGAGAGTAGCCAATAATCCCACAGAGAGGGGTTACTTGTACTGTATGCTAATCTAGACATTTAATATTTATATGGATGAAGTTAATTAATCATCACTGTGTATATATGAAGTATGACAATTTTTAAATAAACTACAGCCCTGTGAGAAGTGAGTTTACATACAGTCCTGACACCTGAATTCCTAAGCCAGAACACAATTCTTTGGGAAACAGTTTATAAATAGGACATAACCACTATAATAAAATAACTGTTTTAGCATTAAGAACCAGATAACTAGCCCAAAGCACCATAAGCTTTGGACATCAGAGATTCAAAAATGTACCAAAATTGGGACTTCTTTATGAAGTCATAAGATAGTGAGCTTCTTGTTTCTTGTATGTGTTCCCACAGGATGCTGTACATATTTGTAATTAGCTCATATCACTTTACATTTTCACTGATTTAATATGTGTCTGTCTTTTTGGCTGAATAATGGCATACCCTTGAGTGCAGGGTCCCTATCTTGGTCAACTGTGTGCCAGAAGTCTCTCGAGTAGAACACTAGTACCTGGTGGATAGCAGGTGTCCAATATATATAGGTTCACAGAATGAATGAACATACCAAACACTTGCAACGTATGTTTTGTTCATAGAAATAAAATTATTTTAACCTTGTATTCAAATAAAAGCTGCCCCCAAAAGTAAATCCAAGAAAGCTTTTCCTACTCATAAGCACACTTTAAACTCTAAGAAGTTAAATATTTTTAACGAGATATCTAAGATAGGAATAACAAAAAATGATATTACACACACTGCCTTTTGTCTCTCTAATATGCATACATAGACTTTTTTTCCAAATTATAAATTATTTTCAAATATCCAAGTTTGAGGTTAATATTTTTGTTTCACTAACCTCAAAACACATTCCCTCTTAGTAGTTATTTGAAACACAGGCTCAAAACTCCCTTGATGATTCAATTTAATATTACTATGCGCTGGTACTATACCACTGATAAGGTTAGATTATAAGCTAACATACAATAAATAACTACAATATTTAAAGGTAAAAAAAAAAAAAAACAGAGAAAGATTGTATTTTATCCAAAATACATTTCTAAATGGTTAACAAAATCTGTTCAGTTATTTTACTTTAGTTCTTAGGATGAGAAAACTCAAGTACAAACTACATAAAAGAGCGAAAAGGCTCGTGTATTCTGCGGCTTACTCCTGGGGGGGAAATGAGCAGTAGGACACATAGTGGCTTCGGAGGAATTTAATCTCTTTTATCTCCTGCCTGTCCTTAAGCTCAGCCATCTCCTCATCCCTGTGTGGCTAGGCCTTAGGGGAAAAGAGAAAAGACAAAATAGACTAGGTTTCTTTAATATTCCTACGGAAAAGATTTCTTACAAGCATTTAAAGGGGAAAACACATACAGTCCTTCACTACAGGAATGAATGGTTGCTTAGTTATATCAACCATCACTCCGCTAGCATTTGCTTTTAATTTGGATTTACAAATTTTAAGCAGAAGAACCCAATGGCTAATCAATAGGAAATGCTATAAGGTGATATTTACCGTGTAAAAAATGGCAAGCTATCTACCTCTCAAATAATAAAATGTTAGTCACGTCACAGAATTGGCTATGTCAGTACACCTTGCAGTAAGATGATTATAAAATAAACAATGCTCCTTGAACATGAATGCCAGATAGTACTCTTTAAATAAGAATCCAAAGACTAGGGAAGAGCATGGATTAAACTTTCACATTTATTTTTCTGACTTATACAAAGGGGTTAGGAAATCAGGCTTTATCCCCTAGGAACATGTGTTTTATTCAGATGCAGTCAACGTTTTGTAAAATAATACTCGGACTAAAGTTAATCCTCATTTTCTATTTAAACACCTGCAATTTGATGTCTGACAGAGAACAGCACAAACCACATTTTATGACACCCTAAAAACAGTTCTACATCTTATATGAAAAACCTGCTGTCAAATAAGAACACTATGTCATTTCCCATCTAGAGTGGGGGGTAATTAGCCAACATTAATAAAATACAGAGTTAATATACATGACTTACATCTGTACTTGTCTTCCAAATGTGCTTTACACAGAGAAATGATGCCAGTTTTAAAAGATAGGACCCGGATCCTCCCTGTTCGTCCCCTATTAAGAATAATCAAACCAGAAAACAATTACTGACACTTTACTCAGATGGTAAATACTTTTCAGCTAAGAAAAAATATGTGCATATGGGAACTTCATTGACCACTGTTTTATGAAGATTAAGAACTTTTCTGAGTTCATTATCGATTTGGCTAATGACTTGAGAATGTGATGGAAATCTGACCAACTTAACCAATGAATATTTACCAAGTTTCCAATTTTTAAAAGCCTTTACTTGAACTGTAAGAATGGCTCTACAGAAAACAGGAAAAATATCCTTCTATTCATCCATGGAGAGCCACCTGGGTTTAAGTTAGTAAGTGGAGAAACTATTACTATGCATTAAGCTATTTTGGTTACTGAAGCAAATTACCTACTTTGGTTACTCAACCCCTCCACCACCCAAATTACCAGCAACTAACTGCTATGCCCTCTTCAAAACTCTTGTAGGTTTCATCGGATTGCCCTTATTGAAAAGAAAATTAACCACTTCAGGCCACATGACATATAAGAATGTTTATCTCCACAAGAAAATATGATATTAATGAAAATACTCTATTAGAGAGCATTCGAATATATGATCTTAAAGAGCAACTTAAAAATAACTTATTACTAAATCAATGTTTTATTTTTATGTCAATGTTTTAATATATATACACTTTCAGTTTACATATAAAGCTAAAATCATGCATTCCACATGACAAATTTATTAACAAGTTCATTATATACCTGGGAAAAAATAAAAATAATAATGAAAATGTCTTTCAATAAATAATTTTCAGCTTTTACTTTGTTATGAAAAACAACTGAACCTTAGCTGTTGGTTAAAAAAATGTAGACTAATTCTCTCAACTAGCACTTTGAAATGACAAAGGATAAGTCCCAACTGTGGTTATTTTTGGTGAACAATATGCTCAATTTTCAACTGGTGCAATTTTCTAAATCCCTTAGTCAAACAGAAGTCCTGGATCCTAATGCATTAACAAAATTATCACTGGAAGATATTATCTTTCCCTCTCTCTTTAAAAAGCAAATCAGTTTAACAAATAAACTTTATACATAACTCCAGCCCTCAAGGAATTAAATTGTCCCCAAATAATTTTCAGGCAGGTAGAAAGGAAGTGAGATACCGGAATCCATTCATTCATATATAATCTGTAAAGGAAATGGTGCTAAAATATATTTGAGGGAAGACCTGAAAACAAACCCTTATGAAAGCAAATTAAGTATCATCCACAATTAAAATCCAGTATGTTCCAGGGCTTGGTAAACAATGGTAAGAATTCAAGAGCCAGGTGATCTTAGAATTTACAAAGCAATACCTTATCAAAATAACAAAAGAAAAAAGGGTATACATTTTTATCCTGGAGGTGATAGAAATCTAAAACAAAGGCAAAAGGCAAAATAGTTGACATGCAACTCCTTTCAGAAAACCTTCCCAGATTTCCAAATGGGGATATTTCTGGGTGACATGTAAAATGAGACATGTAATAATTCTGAGGTCTAAGAAGAATTCAGTCAAAAAAATTAAGACTAATTCCTTCTGCCTCCTTCCTCAACTGTCTTCATTAAGCTTAAGACAAAAATCAGAACTGGGGATCTCTCCTGTCTGTGCACAATCTCAAAGAAATAAACAAGTATTCTCTGAGAGAGATGAAGAGACATGCCAAACTGAAACTTTGTAAAATCTTATCAAAAAAAACCAAAAACTTCTTCAGTTTGAAGAGCAAGTTTGCTGCATTAAGGGCTTATTTTCATTTTGTTTGGCTTATCAATTCACATTTTTCTGCAAAAATCTCCCAAGTATCAGATAATACTATTCAGATCCGGTGACTGATGTGCTAGCATCTCCAGGAGTACATCCATTTCTGCCTGTGAGAAGGAGCATCCCTGAAGTGGATGAAGGAATTCAAAATACACAGGCAAGAAAGAGAAAGAACCAATGGCTACACATTGACTCATTCTATTTTTTTGGTTCTATTTGAAAAATGAATATCTCAGTGTTTTGTTTTCTAATCTAAAAGCAATCTGAGTTCTAGCTCTTACCTCAAAATATTTTTCAGTTCCCATAAAAGCAAAAATGTTTTATCGCAGGGACAGCATTAGGTCACACAGCTTCATGAAACTTTTCATCCAGGGGACCATATTTCTAGATTGGGGCCCTGTTGTGATGCTAATTAAACCGTTGCCATTCCTTAAACTAAGCCTCCTGTGACAGACTCTGAAAAATAAGCTTGCCATACATACGTGTCATAAACATTCAGCAGCCAGTTGAGACACATATCCACGCAGAGAGGGACGTTGACCAGATTGTTGTGCTCTTGCTCCAGGCGATCATAAATAGTGGTCAAACAATTAATGATCTGCAAGATGTCCATGGGCTGGTCATTTTGCTTGAGGTTGTGTTGCTCCAAGGCATCACATGCAGCTGACAGGCTCAAGAGATCCACTGCAAAAGCCACAGAAAATCACAAGTGATTCAAAGGGGGGAAATCCTCTTTTCACTATATTTCCTTTTCCTCTGAGAATCCCTGTAGTGTTGTCTTGTACCCTTTAATAAACACTAAAACCAAATCATACTCTCCTTTAAAGTGTTTTGTTTTCACCCTTCAGCTCTAAGTTTGATAAATCTGATGAACTTTCAAGATTGGAGGTTGTTATCACATCTTACTGGCACTGAGTGGGTAAAGACGTGGGTGAAGAGACAGTTCCCATTCTTGAAGGATTGGGGACTATTTGAGAGTTAAGGGGACCTATCGTGTTCTACGTAAACCAAGTCCTTTCCAAATGAATAAGGAAAAAAAAGATTTTGCTAGAGATTTTGAAAGAGTTCCTGACAATACTTTCTTATATTAGTATTAGAGAAGGTCAGTGTGATTAATCTGTATGGTTAGGGTTGTGTAAACTCTATTTCCAGCTATGCATTTATAATCATTAATCATTTTTCTCCTTGAAGTATCAGTCACCTCACAATCTCTCTGCTACCTTAACATCAGATGAAAAAAATAATCAGCTTCACTAAAATTTTCCACAGGCAAACTAAAGTAACTGCATATAATCTATCCAGCTTTCAGACCTGAGGCTCACTTATTTAACTCCTTTCACCTTCAAATTGTATTTTACATTGTACTTTTCAAGTCCTCTACGAACTTTGAGTGTGTGTGTGGTGGGGGTGGGGGTTGCTTTGATCGAAGGTGGTATTTAATCATAAGTCAAAAGACAAAAATTGAACAAAAGTAAAATCTCAACTCTGTCCAACATCAGCAAATTGCAAGCTTTACTCCCAAGTGTCATGAAAAGGTGCTTTTTTTTCCCTAAAGCCAATTTATTAGCGAAATTGGAAATGCAACATGTTTTTATAATACCTTATACACCTAAGCTCTGGTCTGAATTCTCAGTTCTTTGAGAGAAAGAATCAATGGTAATTAAGCAAATCTCTCACCATTTAGGGGAAAGAGGCAATTCGATTATAAATGTAACTGCAAGTAAACACTGGCCATTCCAGCCAGTAAACAGCTTGCCCAGTACTAAACAGATGCAAATTTAAGGCTTTTAATGTATTTTACTAGTTATTGGTGGCTAGTTCTAATTCAGTGTTAAGGGGGAAAAAAATCCCAAAAATAATGGTTAATACCTACGTAGGTTTCCTTTAAAAAGGAAAACAGTAACTTTGGAAGTTTCCCTGGAAGCATGAAGGAGACCTGGTGGTGGAAATAGCAGGGTTTTTTCCTTTGTCTTTCATCCCAGCAAGTAAAGCTCTGTGCTCCCATGTGCCTGTTTTCATAAAATACCGTGGATGAGCACTCATCCTATCAAAGCAAAGACTGTTGGGAAGGAAAAAATTTCTCTACCCTTCTAAGTTCTTCTGACTGGTCTAAGAATTAAATTTATATAAGACAGATAAATAGGAGGGGAAAAAAAACAATTTAATTTCATACATATGGGGAATCCACATAAACATGAAAATTCCAAAGACAGTAAGGCAAAATGAGGTATTTGTGTCATTCTGGACTAAGGAGAAAGGACAGGTCTGGAACTTTAAAGGGAAATAAGGCAAATCACGGGAAGATGAAAAGTAGTAACTTTTAATAAACTGGTGTTTGCTGGGCCATACAGAAACAATGGGACACAGAGAGGACTTTGACCAAATGGGCCTTGCTAGGTCCCTCCTTGTCTATCACACACTCGTTCATATTAAGCTATAATTATCTGTGATGATAGCTCCCTTGCTGGAGCATGTATTCCATCTAAATTCTTTTAGGTGCTTAGGAGGAAGGTCATAGGTTCTTCCTGAGTCTTCTGGGCCTTGATTGTTTTCAGCTTGAAGTATTCCACATGCTAAAGAGACACATTGTGGGGTGGCAAATTTTGCTATCCTACAGACCCCCCACTCCTTTAGCTTAAAAATATGCTTAAGATAAATAAATGACCTCTTTACATGGAAGTTGAGACTTTGCTGAAAGTGACGGAAAAGAACGTAACTTGATTTGATAGGAGGGCAGGTATGAAAAAGAATAAAGTATAAAAAAAAAACACAAAAACCCCAAGCAGGCAGGAGGACACGAGGAGGGAAAGGCCAAGTGGGGACTGCATGGGAGACTGGGGAGAGAGGTACAGACAAAAGATTCGAACTTTGATTTTTCTCTTCTGTGTACTTGACTTCCTCTAAGGGCACATTTTCAGGTGTAGGTACTGAGAACATTGTTAATGCAGCACACCATTTCCATTAACGGAAGAAAGGAATGGATTTCTTTTAAATACCAATATTCCCAACATGTTTCTTTGATACTGAAGGTGGTTATGGGAGGTTTGAAGTTTTTCCATTATTTTTTTTGTTACTCTGCCTCAATCATTATAAATATTTTTGCTTTATATCTAAGGACATAAGGACTAACAAGTTAGAATTTTTAGACTCACTTTTGTATTGAGTCTAATTTACCTATGTGATGGAAACAAAGAGACAGCAAAATTGCATGGATTTCTTTTTTCTCGGATCTACTCTTATCTCTGTACAGGTGAATGGGTAACACACGGAATAGAAAATTTGGAGTAAAAATAGCTCCAGAGGAAGCAGAGCAATTGCTCTGAAATAACAGGAGCAAAAATGACATAGTTAGGAGAGAAATACTGAGCAGAGTACTCTGCTAAAACCAGATGTGGTTTAATACAAGCACGATCCATCACAGAAGACTGAAGCACACACTTCCCGAAACAAACATATCAAATGGAATTCCACTTTCATGGAACAATTTTTATAAGACTTCTATTTAGGTATGCACAGTTGGTATTATGGACTTGAAAGAGGTGGGAAAAAAATCAATAGGGACAATTTAATTGCCACGCAACAGTCATACACTGAACTGTTCAAAAGGAGCATCTTAAAGAATACATTGAGATTTTTTTGATGAAATATTAAATATAATGATTAGCTGTTTTTCCTTCTCTTTTTAAGAATTTATTTATTTATTTATTTAGTGACATTAGTTAATGAAATCCAGTAAGTTTCAAGTGTACAATTCAACAGTAAGGCACATGTATATTGTGTTGTGTGTTCCCCTCTCATAGTTAGATTTTTTTCTGTCGCCACATATTTGACCCCTTTTACCCTATCTACCTCCCCACTCCCCCCACCCCCTACCCTCTGGTAATCACTAGTCTATAGTCCATGTCCACAAGACTGTTTGTTTGTCCTGTTCATTTGTTACTTTTAGGCTTATATCCCAATATAAGTGATATCATGTGGTTTTCAATGTTTTCTGTTTGGCTTATTTCGCTTAGCATGATTATCTCGAGGTCCATCCATGTTGTCGTAAATGGCAGTATTTCATCTCTTCTTGTGACTGAGTAATATTCCATTTTATGTATATACCACAGCTTCTTTAGCCAGCCATCTATCATAGGACACTTCGGTTATCATAGGACACTTCGGTTGTTTCCATGTCCTGGCCACCAAGAATAATGCTATGATTAGCTGTTTCTAGAAACCTCGACAAACAACCAGCAGACAATTGTGTGAAACTATCCTTTTACCTCAAGCTAGGAATTTCCATGTGTGTGTGTGTGTGTGTGTGTGTGTGTGTGTGTGTGTGTAAAATCAAGTATATTCTCTAGAGAATATATTTTAAAGCTATGTAAAAACACAAATATGTTCTAATATACCCTCTTTCAAAAATAATTTTTACAGCAGAAAATGCCATTACATAGGTTTTGTTGTCACTGAAGAATAGGGACCATTTGGTGGTGCTCTTGATGCATGAGGGCTGAGGGTGAGGGAGGGTGGGGACAGGACAGAAATGACTGGCTCTCCAGTATCCTCTTTGCTATGCTGGCAAAGCAAAAAATGGAGGGTGAGGACTTAAACACAGGTTCCTGAGGCTGTGGTTGTGCGTAATCATCCTCTCAACATTCTAAGTTCAAATGCTAACTCTATTCCTCTCCATATGCCACAAGCGAGGAGGTGAGACAGATTTTTTTTTAGTCTTTTACAGAATCATAGGTTTTGAGAGCTAGAAACCTCCTTTAGAATCGTTCTACAATTGAGAAAACCATGACCAGAGATAAAGAAGATTTGGGTGTTAAGGCAGGACACCGGGAATTTCCAATTCCTCGGGGAGGCACATACTGAAAAGCAGAAAGTGAGTGACAAAAGGTGTCCTTATAGACTTTACTGACAAAGAAAACCATTCCTCATTACCTATTAGCGACAACAGGAGGAAAAAAGAGAAGCGCCAAAAAGTTGGTTAGAATAAGTCCCATGGTGCCCATAACAACCCAAGCTCATCCCAGGGTCAATGTGAAGACTCGGTGTTAATATAGATATAATCCTGTAACCTAATTAGTGCAGAAAGAGACAGAGGGGTGTTGTGGTGAGATAACTGCTATGTGTTTGCTGACTTTTTTTTTTTTTTTTTTGTCCAGGCAGCAGAAAGCAACTGTGGGAAGAGAAGGCTGTTGTTGACATCACACCAACTCACTCTATAGGCAGCTTACACTTCAGGATAAAGGACTTTCCTAGCAAATCTTTGACTAACAAGAAAATTAGTGGACTTTGATGTTGTTATCTGTGCTGTGAGGGTTAATAATCCCAAAGACTCTGGAGTCGGGCACGAGTTTTTTTTTTTTTTTCTAAAACAGCTGCCTAATGCAGAGCCTTGATCAAAACAATGAAAAGAAGTGACTTTTTGTGTAGCTGCGGGTTACACGTTATCACTATTGTTTATTGCTAGCGGAAAACACTGGCCATTTTTACCTGGTCTCAGTGAAACCCACGGAGGCCACTGGGTTTGAGACTGGCTATGTAGGAAGAATAAGCTCAGGTTACCAGAAGGCTACAAGAAACTCTGGTTAAGACTTCAATATGCGCTCCCTGTTTTCCGAAGTGGTTTGTGCTCACATCAGTGGTTCTCAATACAAGAGAGACAGTGCGTGCTGCTGTGACCCTTACACAGAGAGGGCACTTGGAGCTTGTATCTGGCTTCTCCGGACCCTGTGCTGTGAGGTAGCCTGTGGTTGTGACGCATATCCTCGTTTTAATGTTTGTATACTGTAGCCTTTTCCTGAAATGAACTGTAGATTTTTAAGCATCATCATTTGGGCTGAGTGTTCTTTAGCAACGAAGCCTTAACTGCCGCTGCCAGTGCAATTAATGTCAGAAGCGAAGCTGTGTAGAAGACCCCCGACTCATTCTTGGCTAAAAATATGGCTTAGGCAGGGGTTCCCAGCCCCCAGGACAAAGACCAGTACTGAGAACTGGTCTGTGGCATGTTAGGAACAGGGCCGATGGCAGGAGGTGAGCGGTGGGCGAGCGAGCGAAGCTTCATCTGTATTTGCAGCCACTCCCCAGCGCTAGGATCACCACCTCAGCTCCACCTCATTATATAGCTATCATCATGCATTAGATTCTCATAGGAGCACCGGTCCCTGGTGCCAAAAAGGTTGGGGACTGCTGGGCTAAGGGCATTTTTTAAAAAGAAAAAGGGATGATTCTGATGAAAGGGATGAAAATGAACCATTGCCAAGCTACCATTGATTTAAAGTGGCACAGAGGCTTTGAAATCGGTTATTGATAAATACAACTTTCTAGTGGCATCTGGAAATGGCAGATCTTAACTTCAGGATCTAAACAAAATGGATTAGAAGGCAACTGCAAACTGATGGCAGGTCTGCTAAAAATTCAATTCTTTGGCTGCATTAGCAAAAGCTCAAGTTCAGAATCTCCTTCTGTAGAGCTTCACCCTCTCTGGCCTGCAGGTGGAGTTCCAACCAAAGGAACCTGGGCAACTATCACTTTTGAGAAATGGGCTACACATGAGAAAAATTACAATTAAAAAGATAATTCAAACTGGGAACTTACAGGTTTAAGTTTCAACTTCCCTTTTCAGTGCCATACCCAGTAGTCCTTGGACTGGGGCTACTACTAAGAGTCTCAAAGGCTGGTAATACTCTAAAAACAAGATGTTAAGTGCAAGGTAAGTAAGTGCAAGAATTCCACATGGATTGAAGGAATAAAAGATAATTGACGGCAAAGACCTCCTAGCGCAAAGAGAGCACTTCAAGGGCACCTGATTACAGGAAGAAGGTTGAGGATGGCAAGCCTCCTAGAATAACTAGAAATGGGACCAAAGATGACTGGAGAATGGAACCTGCGAGGTGCTACAGCTTCAGCGCCACAACTGAAGGCCAACCATTCCTTCCCTAATGTGCAACTCATGGTTACTGGACAAATTTTAAACAGGACTACAGTGCTTCCCCGAGGAGAGAGATGTGTCCTCTTATGGAAGAGGCAAGAGAATTAAAATGTTAATCGAGCCACATTCAGAGACTGCAATGTGCTGATCAGCCCTGCAGCCAAGCCAGGAGGACACCTGCAGAACAAAGGAAGATTTCTGCTGGGATTGCTAACAACCCATTCCCCACACCTGTGAATGGGAACCAGGAACCAAGAGTCATTCCCTATGGCTAATACCCTGGGGAACCTATGGCTCAAAGGCTGGGAACGCCAGCCACTGGGCTTTTAGCAATACATACTTATCCCCTTCCCCTTCCTGGCTGTATGTCCATATCAAAAGAAATAGGAACTAAAGAAAGATACAAATTGAATTCCCTGAACACTCAGGGACCCTCTCCTGCCCCCTCTGTCTCTCACTGCCTTTCCAGGTCTCCATTTGTTTCACTGTCCCTTGCAGTGACTTTACTGTCTCTCTCTCTCTCACTGTCCCTTTCACTCTCTACCTCTGAGAGGAGACCACATTCCGTCTGGTTTGCTAATAAACTTTCCTGTTGACTCTAACTTGGCCATGTGTGTTGAATTCTTTCTACACTCTCCGCCGAAGGACTCTCTTCTTTTCTCATACAGGGCTTGGTCTCCCCCTCTTCCCAGGGAAATCTGCCCTGTCCGGCATCAACAGGACCCCTCCCTTTGGGCACTAATACCTTTCAAACCAGGTAAGCTAAGAAAATTAGTTTGGTTCTGTCCTCAAGATATTCTGAAATATCAGAGACCTGGCCTCTAACCTATGTGAAAAATAAGACATAGTATATGGTAAAAGGTTTTTGTCGGGGAGGGACAAAATAATTAACACGGGCCTCTCAGGCCCGCTGGCTGTGAGGCTGTGGATCCACATTCTGACTTCCATGCTGTCGCCTTAGTGTAGCCTTTTTCTACAAGAGACTGTATTTGTAAGCCATGTCATTGTGGGTCCTGTGAGTCTTAGCAACTGAACCCTGTCTAATGCCACCCTAAGTTCACTCTTAAAGGTCAGGTGCATTTACCAAGAAGGGAGCACATTTTCCACCGGTCTGTCGTGGTGAGGGTGTACCTTTATTCAGACAACTTCAGGCTATACAAAATCTCTCTACTGTGTGATTTAGTTGGCTGAACAGAAGTAAATTGTTCTCTTTCTTGTTTGCAGAGTATTTGTCACATTTATCAACTGAAGTATATATTTAGCCCTACGGTTTGGGTTCTCTCCAACCTACCACACACTAATAAACTAGATTCACGTGCTTTAAGTGCATTTTTATTTCTGGGCTGAGAAGTTGGCTATATTTTTAATTTTGGAAGCCACACACCTATAGGATGCCATCGGAAACTATAGAAGGAGAAAGATAAAATTTAGATTATCTTCCTCATAAGTTTCAATGGGGTATCAGCCTTGTGAACCAGTTTATAAATCCTTCTTACCAAGATTTCCTCTTTGTTTCTGCTTTTCTGTCAAGTTTAATTTTTATTCACAATACACTGAAAGGCAGTATGGAGTCATGCAACATCAAACCAGTTACAAACTGGGGACATTATATGCCAATGGTGATGTTCTTGACTTATACAGAAACTTATCTATAGTGGATAAAATTGTGTTACTTGAGTTTCTGCAATACTGAAGCTTTCATGTTAAGTCAAAAAAACAGGACCAAGTGCTTTAATGGAGGCAGCACTGCATATTTTCTCAGGCATCTGTAATTCAAACTCTTCACTGGCACCAGGAAATCATTGAGATAATATCATTAATTTTCATTAAAGCAGGAGTTAGTAGAAGCGACCTTAGGTTGGAAAAGCTAGCCAGAACAAGTTTTATTTGCCTGTACCACAGACAATAGCTCTTTATCATGACTTTGCAGGCACAGAAATGACAAAAAGGCCAGAAGATCGACCTAAGCAAATACAAAATTAAGAGGAAATCCTTAAATCATTGACTGAACAGTTATGTAATGTGACCATACATGTTTTCAATAATAAAAGGATTAGTGAACTCTTCATTCTATGTTCATGCTACCCATGGAACCCTCCTCTACCATTCTTGAGACTCCAGTACTTAATTTAGATAAATATACCCTTAATTTTGTTATACCTAAACCTTTTCCAGATATGAGGAAAGTCATTCCCAGAAAGGAAATGCTGAGAATTTCAAATCTGTTTAAATGTGAAAAGTCTACATTCGACATTCAGAGCTTAACTTTATTATAAGGTTATATAACCTGAAATGGCCAAAATTTTTATAAAATCAAACATCTGTTTCTCTAATGTTTATCGGAAATTTTAACATAAATTGAAATGATAGACAATGAGGCAATATGTGAATAGAATTACTTTTTTAACAGAGAACTGAATAATGCTAAATCCAAGGTCAAAAGGAATATTATGGAAAGGGACGGTCACTGTAAAGTTTTCTAATCTATTCTATTTCTGGGCTTTTTCATAGTATTACCTGGAACAGCTGATTATCTCTTTTGAACGTTTAGGATCTCATCAGAATACACTATATATACAATAGCACTTTGTAGTAAATAGTTCATAATTACCCCGTTATCAATGGAAAGCAGTATCTCTATGATGGGACAGGGACAGAAGAAAAAGAAGCACAAGACTTTCTCCATCCAGCCCTCTGACTCTGCCCCACCCCAAACTGCTTCTTTCCAGCTCTGGTACATTAACAGGTCACTAAGGAAAATCCTAAGCCTGGAGAGTCCTTTAAAAGCCACTTAAACTTGGCAGCTATATATCTGAAAAATGATAGCTTCAGACTATAAGCTATAAGGAAATAAAAACCTAAATTTACTTTCAGTCATGCATCCACTCCATGAAAATGTATTAAACTGTACTCAGTGCCAGGTTTTCTGCTAAGCATTGGAGAGACCAAGATGAAGAGGAAAAACCTATTCTTGCCTTCCAAATAATTCCCCTTCTAAGATCTTTCTTCTCCATCTCCATTTTAAAAAATCACTTGCCAGTGACCTTCCTGGACCATCTTATTGCTGGCCTCTGCAGACACCCTGGGTCAGACCCCTTCATTCCTGATGACTGGCAGCCAGAGTTCACCATCCTTCTCTCTTTCCCAGTACCAGCTCCAATTCTGGATGACTTCAACAATGGCATGGCATGGATGACTCGTGCATGACTCCAGCTTCTCAGTTCTTTAACTTCCTATTTTCCATGGAAACTCACATCTGTTCCACCTCGGCCACCCACTCAAATGGTTGTGTCCTAGACCTAATCTAACCCGGAACTGTTCCACTTCTGAAATAATGTTTAGCTATGCTACTCTCTGACGACACATTCCTGGCCTTCCTCTATCTCCCTGAGCAGTTAGGTTCTTGATCCCCCTACCTCCTAATTACCAGCTCCCACCTGAATCCATAGCTTCTCATACCCAACTCAGCTCGACAGGGCTTGACAGACATCACTTTAACGACCTACCCATTCTTTTGCCCAAATCCACACTTCTCTTGTCCAGATGTCTTCTTCCCACCCTGGGGCAGAACCATTCAGTTCCTGACTGCTGAGTGTGCTTGGAGCAATACCCTACCCCTGCAGATTGGGGCTGCTATGAGATGCTCAGCTGACTCGGGGGTCCATAATGCTGCTTCTCAAATTAGCCCTCTCTCTCATTCTCCACAAAGGTAAGCCCACCCTCAACTTCATCACCTTCTGCTGTTAACTGCAGCACAGAAACTCTCCCGCCACCTTCACAGAGAAAACAGAAACCTGCTGACATCCCTCACCTTCCTGCCACCAGGTCTCCTTACTTACCTGGCCCTGCACAATCCTTTCATTGGCATCACTCACTACAGTGGAAGAGAGGTGCCCCTTCCTTCTCCTGGACTCTGGGTCACCTGCCCCTATCCTATGAAACCTCATTTTTTATTAGCTCCTCTTGAGTCAATAATTTCGATCTTGTCCTCTCTTCTTCTCATATTCATTTAAATACACTCAAGTGTCTCTCAACTTATATGTATATATACTTCATTAACTCCTCAGCCCCTTCCAGGTAACTACCATCCCCCTTCCCTCTCCTTCACAACTAAATTTTTCCAAGAATTGTCCATACCAACCATCTTTACATCCCCACCTTTGATATACTTGTAAGCCCATTTCACCACCTCTAACATGCCTATAAAATCTCACCCAAGTTACTAAGGACCTCTTTAGTTAAATCCAATGGATACTTTTGCCAGCTTTCATTCTGAGCTCCCAGCAACATCGTATAGTATAAACGATAGCAGGCCCCTTCTTTCTTCCCATGAAGTATGTAGTACTTCATCTTTTTGTATTTTCCTTCTCCTGCTCTGACCATTCTTTTCTGATCCCCTCTGTACACTGTTCACCTTGTCTGAAATACTAAATACTCTTTTCTTTCTCCATACTCTCCCCGAGCATCCACACGCTAATGATTCCTAAATATCACTTGTATATTTGTCCTGAGCACCAAAGCTTTGTGTCCAGCTCTAACGGGCAAGTCCACCACTCATCCCAGCTGAGCACGTAAGTATGTATCTTCCTTGATTCCTCCTTACTCACCATGTCTATTTCATCACTAAGGACTGTCAAGTATTTCTCAATTCTCCCCACTTATCTCCATTCCTACTTTACCAATTCAGGCCACCATGTTGCTGGTTTAGATTGCTGAAACTTTTCAACAAGTCTCTCTCCTGTCAGTTGCACACTTCCCCCACCCCTCAATACATGCCGGAATGCTTTTCCTAAATGAAAACCCCATCATGTCTTCTCCTTGCATGGCTCCCCAATGACCTCTAAATTCTTTAAGTTTAAAGAGCCTTTCACCATCTGCTTCTCACTTTTTCTCAAGCCAAATATTTCACCATAGCCCCTAATGGAACTCTATGCTTTAGCCATGCTGAAGTATTTTCAGTTCTTGGATGTGTCTCTAGACTCCATGCCTGAGCACACTCTTCCTAAAGTGAATTCTATTTACCCTTCTGGACTCACATAGCCTAGACATCATCTCTTTAGGCAAACCTTCTTTAAACGCCCCCCCCCACATACAACTAGCTGTCCTCACAGTATCCCATTCTTCTACTGTTACATGACGCAATAAATACATGTCTCTGAAATTGTCTCTTCACTTTTCCTCAGGGTGCCCATAAAGCCTGGTAATAGAAACAATATCTCTTTCTTTCTCTCTCTCCCTCTCCCTCCCTTCCTCTCTCTCTCTCTTTCCTTCCTTCCCTTTCTTCTTTTCTTCCTTTCCTTCTAGCCCTTCCCCTCCCTCCTCCCTCCCTTCCTTCCATTCTTACAGATTGTAACTATTCTTGATGATCTTACATACATTCACCTATGTCTCCATCTTATGGACACCCTGTACATCCCCCTAATTATACTGTAAGTTGCATCAGGGTAGGGACTGTGCCTGTTTATTTCATGGTCGTGTCATCAACGTACATGGGCACTCAATATTGTACTATAATCTATTCTGTTGATAACAGTTATGTGAACTCTATCTGATGAAAAGACAGAGCTGAATAACACTTCAGAATTTTCCCACTGATGTATGATATTTAACAAAAGCAGAAAAACAATCCTGTCATCTTTCTTCTATCACAGCATACATCTAAACATTAGCATTCACGCTAAAAAGCAACATACACATATGAACTTTGGTTTAGATAAGGCAATCTTAATACTACTACTTCTAATATGAAATATATTTTGTAAGAAGAAATAAAAGTAGAATGGGGGAGATAATGCAAGTTTCATAAAGATAATTCTGGATGCCAATGCCATTAGTTAAAAAATAATAAAAATTATCAATATCTTAATGATGCAATATCAGTAGCTGAGGAATGGTGAGAGGAATGATTCTAAATAATATAACGAAATAATCTAGGATAATGCTAAGCCAAAGACACTTTTAAAAAATGAATTCTGAGGGCGGAAGCAGATAGGGTAAAGGGCATCAAATATGCAGTGACAGAAAGAAGTCTAACTACTATGGGAGGTAAACACACAGTGTAAATATATATATGCCTTACTGTTAAAGTGTACAGCTAAAACTTATTGGATTTCATTAACCAATGTCACCATAAAAAATAAATAAATTTTTTAAAAAATTAATTCTACGTTACAAATGGATTTGTGATAGCTATTTCTCCCCTCTCCAAATGAAAATACCCCCAAAGAGTAACTACCAAGTATTAAAAGAACTGGTTAATACTCACAGCAAAGGGCCTTCTGCAGTCTTCGGAGTTTCATGGCGGTCCTATAAGCTGAGAACCTGACATTATTGAGGTCAGCTGAAGAAAAAAAGGGGCAACAGATCATTTGTTATTTCATCAGAAAGCAGACAAAAACACACAATGATTTGCCAACAACTACAACAACGACAAAAACAGGCTAGGAAAAACAAATCTCTTGCATATGCTCCAAGTTTTAGGAGGTAGAATTCTGTCAATGCGGGGGGGAAAAAAAATAAAACATCTTTTTGCTCTTTGACAATCAGGAAAGCTAACTTCTATGAAGTACTACAGTGGCATAGCCTGCAGGGAATTCACATAGTCCTTGTTCCCAAGGGGAAAAAGGACAGTATTTTTTTTCTAGATTGTAATCTTGGCTCTATTTTAGTGATTATTCATGATTAAAGAGAACAAGGGTATATTATTGAAACAGCTCTTAGAACTTAGCAAAAATCAAGTAGCAACATAACATTTTTTTTTTTGATTACACAAATTAAATATGCTCACTGTGGAAAACTTGGAAACTAATGGAAAATATAGAATCAAGTAAATAAGTAAACAAATCATCCATAACCCCATTATTTAAATATATAAACTGTTAACATTTTGAGTATTACCCAACATATGTGTGCGATATATTTTAAAATATGATTGGGACTAAAATAAACATTTAGTTTATATCCTAAGGAGCAATCATTCTCATATTCAACACAGATTCACAACTCAACAATTTCTGCTACTCTGGTTTTTACAGTGACCTATCAAGCCTCAACTCATCTTACCTAGGAGGAAGCTATATTTAGATGATGATCCTATTCAAGTTTGTGCAAGTCTTGATATACCCTGAGCTATATTTTTTTCTAGAGTTTCTGTGTTTTTATGTTTCAGGAATCTATTTCCAAAAAGCTCCTTGAAAACAAGTACTCTGTCTCCTACTTGTCAAATTTCCTAGTGATAATATATGACTGCTCTCTGAAAAAGTAGGTCTAACACAGCTGGGAACTGATTATCAGACTCAGTGAATAAATGAACAAAAGACAGAAAGAAAAAAAACATCCTGGCAAATATGACTCACTGCCATAATCAAAAGGAACCCACAACACCAATTCTAATTGGGGGTTAGAAAAGAGAAATAATTTAATTAATATCCAAGTCACTTGAGTCAACATTATTAGCTTTATGGCCTTTGCAGAAACCAAATATAAAAATCTGAATTGAAATTGGAAGAAAAATGATGTCTGTAATTTGCTTTAAAATATGCAGCATACAAACAAAAAAGACTGACAATACCAAATGTTGGCAAGGACGTGGAGCAACTGGAACTCTCATGCATTGCTGGTGGGAATGACGTATAGTATGACTACTTTGGAAAACAAGGTTAGCAATTTCTTATAAAACTAAAAATATATCTGTCTTATTTACCCAAAAGAAATAATAACATGTCCACAAAAAGATGAGTACATGAATGTCCATAGTAGCTCTATCGATAAAAGCCAAAAACTGGAAACAAACCAATAGGAGAATGAATAAACAAACTGTGGTATAGTCATACGATGGGATACTACTCTGCAATAAAAAAGAACTGCTGATAATGAAACACTGTGAATTGATCTGAAAAACTTAATGCTGGGTAAAGGAAGCCAGACACAACGAGTAAATATTGTTTGATTCCATTCATATGAAATCTAGAAAAGGCAAATCTCACCTACAGCGACAGAAGACAGATAGTTGTCAGCCTGGGGTAAGGTGGGGATAGATAACTGACCACAAAGAACACAAGGGTATTTTTTAGTTGACTGAAATGTTACATATCTTGATTGGTGTGGAGGTTACATGAGTACATAGATTTGTCAAAATTCAAACTGTACACTTAAATTGGGTGCATTTTATTGTTTAAATTATGCCTTAGTAGATGTTAAGAGTTTTAAAATACCCTCACATGGACAGTACGATATGATGTATGTGTGTATTAGCTGAAGCTACACTGCAGCAGTGGTCAGTTATCTTAATCAGGAATGCACTCTCCAGAGGCAGTTGGCTAGCAATTAATCAAAAAGCCTCATTCCAGAGGCGGCCACTGTAAGTGCTTCAGCTATATTTAGCTCCTATTATAGCAGGAGTTTCATTAATTATCCTAATTAATGTTAGATGGGCTTGCATTGGTGATATTAGTGGTTTGCAAAATTGGGGGACTATCTAAAAGATTTAGAAACGTTTCCCGCCCTTATATTAAACAGGGTGTGAGAATTATCTAGTAGTACCTCCACCTTTAGAAATGGTGCTTCTAGGCTGAATTCCAAAATGCCCATTGGTTCACTAGATTCCTGATTGCCTGAATTTAATTAGATGGCTGACAGAATCCTGCTGTTCTAGGAGGGGTTCTCCAACTTGAGTATACATCAGAATCACCTGGAGGGCTAACTAAAAATACAGATTCCCTGGCCCCACTCCCAGATTTTCTGATTCTGTAGCTTTGGGGAGGGCCTGAGAATCTGTGTCTCTGCCAAATTTCCAGATGATATGGATGGTCTGGGGACCACACTTTGAGAACCACTATTTCAGAGGACTGTGGCTGTTGTCCGATAGTGAGGCTCTTAAGTCAAGCACTCAAAAAGGCAGAGGTGTAACTTCAGTTTGCCTCTGGCACAGGTTTTACGATTGTTTTGTCCTCTGTGGCTAATAAATGTTCACATGTGACTGGAGCTTGTTCTGAGACTTGTTTTTGATACAAACTGGTAGCCAAGATGTGGATAAGTGGACAGCCCTCATCCACACCTAAACATGAGTGGGTACCAACACCCATCAAACAGAAGCTGTGTGGGTCCTTGTTACCCAAAGTGCGATTTGGGAACCGACAGTGCAGTATCTCTTTGGGGGTTGTTAGAAATGTAGAATCTCAGGCTCCATCCAGATCTATGAATCAGAATCGACATTTTAACAAGATACCCAGGTGATTCATGTGGACCTTCTAGTACAGCAGTCTTTAATTATACATTTTAATAACATTTTTTATTCCATGTCCAAGTTCAAATATAAACTGTATAAAGACCTGTGTCGTGTTTTGTTTATCTTTCTACATTCCATTTTGTGGTACTCCAGGGGATTATTTAATGACTATTATAGTCGATTAAACTAAAACTCACCTCTGGAATATAGTTGTGGCTCTCTTGTTGATGATGAACAACAATAAGTTATTCAAAAAACTAAATGTGTTTAAAAGCTTCTTGAGAGTCTACAGATTCCTTCTCTTTGAAGTGAATTAACTTTTCCATGGACCTTGTTCTCTGGCGTATAGAACGTGATTTATCTGGGTACCTCTGATTCTCCCCTTCATTCTCACTCCCCACCAAGAGTCATGGTTCTTCCTTTGTCTCTTTTCTTCAGTCATCATTGTTTATTTTTTGGGTGGTCTCCACCAACTCATGGTATGAGTTGTCTTGTGGCACTAATCCATGAAAAACTAATTCTTGTCCTGCCCTCCAGATTGATGTAAATGCCATTTGCCAGTAGGATCAGACTTTCCCTATACTTGCTAGTGCAGACTTCCTTCGCATACATTCATGAATGAGTCCCTTTGGCTCTTTATAAAATGAGGAACGTAGAGACACAAAAATGGACTTCTAGTCAAGCACAGGTCACTTTTCCTTTACCAACCCATCGGTAGCAGTTTCCAAACACTAAGCCCACAACTCCAATTAACTTTCCTTTCATTCATTTACTTCTACAAAAGTATGCAGTGTGCACCATGTGCCAATCAAACATCTTGGTGGAAGATACTGGGGAAACTTTTTTCTCTTTTTTCCTTTTCTTTCTAAACCTTTTCAATTGCCTCTTAACTCATCTGTCTAGTTTTCTATCTTCCCTCTTCATAAAAATAAGATCACTCTTATGACCCCCATTCTTCTCCCCTTTCCAATTTCCCTGTTTCTATTCAGAATTCAAAACAAATGATCTAAATGAAGTCACAGAACCTTCATCCAAATCTCACAGTTAATATCAAGAATTGGCATATTCCAGGAGCTACAGATCCAAGTGGGAGAGGCAAGGATGATCTGATTCTTTCAGGGTGTGGCTCCCTGTGGAATACTATCGGAGACAAGCATCTGGAACACTTTTGCTCCAGCAGCGCTCTAGGCTTGCCTAAAGTAGTTCAAACTTTCGTCCCTTCCAAATCCTTTTCACTGGGGCACATTCTGCCTCAAGTTAATCTTCCCTGACACCCTTTTCAGCACACTCTTAACCCACTGCTGAGAACAAGCCTTCTGCCACTAGTTTTCTATGCACCAGGGTCCAGCTAGTTCTCAGTGATTGAGGAATACGTGAATAAATCAGCAAGGAAAATATCTAGTTTTCATCATACTGCAACAGAAGCCATACAAATTTATATCCAGTAACCATCAGTGAATTGCAACAGGGTTATGGTGCCCTAAAAGTCCTACTCAAGAGAGTTAACCATCTGTGTTGTTTGAGTCTGCATGTGTTGCTAGGAATCTGTAGCACCACGCCCTCTGGCTTACAGCTGGAAGAGATAAGTCTCTGCCTTGTGAAAGTGTGTAGGATGTACACAGAAACCTCAAGATGTGGTACAGCTGTGGACAATGTGACATTGTCCTGGGCTGGGGCTGGAGTTGACCTTGTGGCTAAAGTATGCATGTAGAATAAAGAACTCCCTCCCCCCAAGATCCCATCCCCTGTGGGAGGCTGGCCTCCACTTTCCCTGAGAGCTGCCTTTTCCAGGACTCTGATCCAAGTTGTAATGACCTCACTAACTCTCACAACCAGAACTTGAGGAGTGAGACTATCCAAGAAACGAGTTTCACAATGTTTCCATAGCAGCTGGTAGAAAACGCACTTTAGAAGGATAAAAAATGCTGAACTATATACATTCTTTTTCATGACTTGAATTATTTTATCTAGGGCTAGTTCTAGCCTAAAAATAGAGAAATCTAGAAACTTAAGGAACAACGGCAAATATCAAACCATCTACCCTTTAAGCTGAATCACCAGCTACTTAAGTGATGGTCCATTTGACTTTCATTTTGAGGCACAATAGGAGATTTTTCCCCCCTTTGCTTAGCCTGCGAATTTCTCCTGACTTTGGTAAATATTTCTGTTTCAGAATTGTTACTTTCACTCTGTGGAAGGTAGTGGTGGGAGGCATCAAACTCACCAGAAAAGACGAATGACCGAACAAGTTCGAGTCACAAATCTACACATGTTGGACATGCTTTTGCAAACATAGTGAAAAACGTCTCAGTATTTTAAAGTCATGGGAAAATTTGGAAAATATTATAGAAGTAAAACATTAAGCCTCTTCATTTCAATTTTATAGCTGGTTTTTGCCTTTTAATCATACTTAAAAATCCTGCTATCGGTGACTGAACTGAGGTCTAGAATTTAAAACAAGGAGTATTTCAATTCAGCTTTCCAATGGCTTATGGGAACTTTCTGGAAAGGCCCAATGTTTCAGTATGTTTATCTATTAGGTAGAAAGAATGATAATAGCCTCATAAACTTAATGAGTGGAAAGACCTGGATAGCCAAAGATTATTCCAACAGATAAATTAGTGGTGTGGTCTTCGTTTCTTCCTACCAACTCTACTTCAGAGAAGAAATGTAATCCAAATCACTTAGGTGATCATGAGTGAAAAATAAAATTTTGAGGAAGTATATTTTTTGGGTACAGTTCCAACTTCAGTGTTTGGCATACAGTGTGAATTAAACTGCTACTGTATGTCTATTTTAATAATTTTCCAAATTTTCCAAAGAAGCCAAAACAAGGCAGTCTCTCCCCACACCTCTATATCTCTAATTCCCCAGCCTCACTCTTCCTATGGCATTCTAATGGGCTCTCCACATGACAAGTATTCTTGTCACCTCAAACTCACTACAATAGAGAAGAACCACAGATCTTAATGAGGCTTGAGATAAACTGAGTAATTTAAAATAAGTCTGGCTTGAAAGCAAATTAAGCCAAAATGTCCAGGCTTCAAAAGTTTTAGAGTACAATGTAGGATTATTGCAAACTCTTCAAGAACTCTTAAGCACAGGAAGATTTCTGGAACATGTCTTTAAAGAATTAGCAGGGAGAGAAGAGGTACATTAACACATTATACTTGGCCTATAATTTTTTAGATATATTTTAGGCTTTAAAAATATAAACTCATTAAAACCTCTTCATCAACACAGAGTTTTAGTTAAGTGGGAAAAAATAAACCTACGCAGAAATAAATAGGAATTACACATTCATATTTGCATGAACTACAGAAAGCCGAATCTGTGAATTTATAATTACTATCAAGTTATGTTTCCAGATGTGAAATAGTTATTATTTATTTGCCACCAGTGACTCTTTAGAAGTCTTCTAAAAACTGAAAAAGGGAAGTAATAAAGTATCCGGTGTGACATAAATTCGAAGACTTAGAATTGTGGAAGAGAGAAACAGGTTATAATCCAAAATTAAAAATAAAGTGAGAAGTTCAGCTGTGAAATAAAAGATACCACAAAATTCTGACTATGGGTTGTTCAAGGCCTTTCTGGCTCCCTCCTCTAGCTTGGCCTTCCTCAGCAGAATCTCACTACTTCTTAGCAACACTGTTATCTGGAAGAGTTGAAATTCAAATTAGTTTTGCTTGTTGTTAGCTGCTCTGGTAAAAGGTTTGTTGAAAAAGAAACTTCTGTAACAGACAGTTAATGAGAAGGTTTTTTTTTTAGGGGGAATTGGGGTAGGGAAAGAACCCAGTATCTTAAATACCATTTCTGAGGCCCGAATTTTTCTCCAGAAAATGGGGAGTTGACTCTTATCGACACTGCTGTGCCATGTCCCTTTAACTTAAGCTTCCAATCAGAAAGGATTTGGCTCTAATTCTCAAAACCTTGCCCATCAACACACACACACACATACACACACACACACACACACACACACACACACACACACTCTGATTAAAAACAGACTCCTTAGGCAAAATTGGTTTGTAGCTTTTTAAAAGAAATCCATCTATCTATAATCCTTCCATCCATCCTTTCAATACTTCTTGAGAATGCACGCCTAAGGAAACACAGGCCAGGCAGGCAGCTTTCTGAGAAAGCAAAATTTAAGCAAAGGTCTTTAGAGTGATGGGGACTAGCCATGTGAAGAATGGAAAGAATACAGCAGGATAAAAGGTCAGCATGTGCAAAAACGGGCTCTTAAGCAGTGAAGAGGGTAGACCATTAGGAATCCTAAGACGGCTGATATTGCTGAAATCACAGAGAGCAAGGAGGAAGATTGGGCCTGACAGGCGGGGAGGGAGAGGCCCATGGCAGCACCCTGAACATCATGTGAAAGACTTAGGTCTTGGGACTTCCGGTTAAATGTGGCAGATGGAGCAGACTTGTTTATCTCTCTATATTCTTAAAACTCTACTAGGATGACAGAAAAAGATTTTAAAACATCTACTTAAAAGAAAAGAGATAAAACTGGAGAGGAGATGAGAACAGACCAGAGCTCCAGCATCTTGGAAGCTTGGAAGATGACCTGGTGGCAACTGACTTAGGAGACCAGAGAAATCCGAAGCCTAAATTGACAAGAGAAAAAGAGGATGAAGTGGTAAAGGGGGGCAGCTAACAAGAAATATGCCAATTTATACAGCCAACAAGTCAGTCTCAGAAACTAGAGGCTCCAGCTCCTCCCAAGGCTGTCATGTGGCCAGAAACATAAGGATTGGTTACCAGTTTTTAGAGCCCTTAACAGCTCCTGAACCCCACAGAGCCAAGCACCAGAGCCACCTCCTGCTTTACCCTGGACAGAAAGCTGGAGGTTTAATCTCACGAGAAGCTGCACCAGGCAGAGGGGCATCAGCAGCAACTAAGCTTGGGAGTCAGATAAGGGATGCAGTACCTACCACTGTATACCAAAAGCCTGGACTGTAAATCTTTTATTTCATCCCCTACTACATAACTTCTAGTTTGTCTTTTTTTTCCTTCTGTCACCTCATTGAAAAAGCTCTTCTACCCAAGCACTTCCTTATTTGCAGTCCTTATCATCAGAAGGAACTTCAATCAGCAAGGTCACTTAAGTTGAGGTCACTCATTTTCTGACCAGCCTTACTTATCTTCTTCAAGCTCCAATTATAACCACATTCTCCTGTGTTCATCGAAGCTATCAAGGGCTACTCAAACTACTGACAAAACTAGCAGAACTACGAGAACTTATAAAATTTATCCCAGTCCCCTTCAGCTTGATTCTCTACTTCATTAATTAACCAATCTTACCCCCTTCTCTCCCTTCAGAAGTGAATACACATCCCAGATTCTCTAGCGCAGAGATGGTTTAAATTTTACTCTTTAAAATAAAGGTGAGACATTTAAAACGATCAAGTTTTATACCTTTGTGCAGCTTTTCATATAACCTAAACACAAATCATTTTTTTAAAATGTGTGCCCTAAATTTTTTGAACTGGAAAAGCATTCTGTCTTTGTAATACGGTTGACACTACCTAGTTCAAATCTACCATCCCTTCTCACAGTTGAGGAATTTGTAGAAAACCTACTTTAATGATGAAAATAAACAGCAATAAATTTCCTCATTTCCTTTATTGCCAGCCTCATCTTCGTTGGTTTCCAGTTTTAGAATGACTAGACAAGATTTTCCTAACTTCAACATCCCTACCTAGGCCTCACCTTCTCGGTTTGCTTATTTCTCCACTCTTACCTCCTAATATTTCAATATACAATCTTTCTCTCAAAACTCCATAGAGCATAGGTCTCAAACTGGCTGAATTTAGTCTGCAGACTGGCTTTTTTAAGTTTTTGTTTGATGGGTTTTGGCTTACATAATGGTGTTTAAAATTGTTGAATTATTTGCCAAGTTAAAAAGCTGAAGATTTCCCATTGTCTTGCTTCCCTAGAAGAACCCGCCTCTTCAGCCCCAACAAAAGCTTTTCAAGTTTCCCCAGTTGCTGCCCAGCCACCTTTAGTCATTTAAATTACGAGTTTGGCCCCAGGAGGCATTTCTCTTTAGATTCTAGCCTCAGTCAGACCACTTCCTTATTCTCCCTTAAACTATACTTTTACCCTTCAGTTACATTTTTTCTTGTCCTTGTCAAAGCTGTTACTGTGGAGTTTCTCCAGTAACTAGCTATTATCTGGCTTTCACTCAAATTACTCTATGGAAACAGTTTTAACTGGGTTTTCCAAAAACTTTCCAGTTATTAATTCTTTGGACTCCACTTTTTACTAATGCATTCAAACTGAATGATTGTGCCACCAAAAATATTGCCTTAATACACCTACTTTTCCAGTACAAGAATGGATGGGAAGACAGAACCAAAACCCCTGATCAGTCTACTGACTCCATTTCATTAAGTGACAATTACTTATAATGCATTTGAAAATAATCAGCGAATATTTATCTAAGCACCAACTATGGGCCTAAGTGTGTATTAAACTTAGAGGTTAAAGATTCGAGCTTCTAAAAAAAACACAAGGGAAAACAGATAAATTATTCACACACATAAAATCAGTACATGTTTCTTGGGTGTTTGTGATGTGCCAAGCAATATGCGCATAGAAACTCTGCTTACACTGATTGATGTAGGGAAGAGGCAAGAGAACTAAATGATGAAGCAAGCTGTATCAGAGGCTGCAATGTGCTGCCAGAACGAAGGAAGATTCTGGCTGGATTGCTAACAAACCATTTACCCATACCATAACAGGAAGTCTTAAGTCGTACCCTACACAGTATAAACCCAACTGTTCATTCCTAACAGCCAAACCATGGGGAACCTATAGAACAAAGGCTGAGATTGCTAGCACACCATTCACACCTTTCATACTCATACCATGAATGGAAAATAGGTAAAGAAGTCTTCAACCTGTCATTCATAGAAACTAAGAATGGCAGATCAGGTCAGGCCTTTCTCAGGCTCTCTCATTCCCTGCCTCTGAGAAGACATCACGCATGCTCTCTGGAGGTCTATTACTTCTCTAATAAACTTTTCTTCTGTCTCTATCTCTGGTACGTGCTTGAACTCTTTCCTGTGTGCAGTCAAGGACCCTCACTCCCTCTTTTCCGTGCAGGACTTGAGTGCCCACTCAGGGAGGGGGCGGGACTTGCCCAGTTCTGCATCAACATGATGTTGACATAAGAAACGTCCAAACCTGTAGAGAATTTTTATGACTTTATTTGAGCCAAACTGACGGCAAATGCCGAGAAGTAACCTCTCAACGGATTGAGAAAATGCTCCAGATAATGGCAGTCTTGCAGCTTATTTTATACATTAAAATAAAAGGAGGAAAGGTAGGTTACATGAAATCCATTGGTGGTAGATTAAGGGGACAGGAGAAAGCAAGGTGGGGAAATCTCTGGGATTGGATTAAAAGGCAAAATAGAGAAATATATCTTTTGCATCGGTGGGTACGGGATAATTAATATTTGCAGTGCATAGAGATGGTACGTGGGAGACAAGATAACCACAAGGAGTTCTGTAGTTTGGCACTCTGGTTGTGCCTCAAGGAGTCTAGAAAAGGTGATCACTCTGTCATTCCAAGGGTATTTAATCTTAGATGCAAAAAGACAATAGACAGCCTCACTTAAGGTAAAGACTGGCCTTTGTCAAAGAAGCTATAGGCCTAGGATATGGCTATCAGCCATGACCTGCTTTTAGGCAGGAATTTTTATGTTCAGATCGTCCTATCTGGTTACTTTGTCTCTGAGTTTGTAGGGCTCGCCATGCAGGCCTCCCCTGAGCTTGTCACATTTAGTATATAATCCCTTTTTCATCCACAATGAGCACTCTTATATACATACACAAACACATAATACAAATAGAGTCATGTATTTTTTTATACGTCAAATACAAAAAGTTGCTTCCAACACAACATAAGCTGTATTCCAATGCATATCTTTAAGGTTAATGAACTGAAAATTTTCCATATAAACCATGTTATTTATGAAACTAACAATTCCTAAGTTAGCCTGCAAAGGTTTATTTAAGGTTAATTTAAATACTCAATAAACAATAAAAATAAAAAATAAAATCTATAACAATACTGATAAAAATGAATGATATGATTAATTAGAAGCAGCCTTATCTTTCATTTTTATATCTGAGGAAGAAAAGATGAGAAAAGGAAATGAGTATTTCTGAAGAGACTGTGTTTAGTTTATTGCACCTAGGGCAATAAATGTCAGTGCTCAATAAATGTAGCTTGAATTCAAAGTCACTGAAAAGAATTTCCCTACTTTTACCAGGTTTTGGCTGTTGATGACATTGATTCTGTATCTGATTTTTCTTCAGATAATGTCATTTCCAACTCCTAAGGGCAAATTCTCTTGCTTGAGCTTGGGCTTTTTTTTTTGAAACACACTTAACAAATGTATGAAGACTTTCCCAAGACCGAAAGAAGTTAGAATAAAAGAAGAAAAAGGGTCATCATCTAAAGAGAATGCTTATACGTTAGAAAGATGACTCAGGTGTATTTAACTGTAGCAGATTCTGTATGTTGGTTTACTCAACACTCATTTTTAAATCCGCTTTCCCCGGCCTTTCTCTACTACAAAGGCTGGAGGATCTCAATACTTGAATCCATCTAGGGATGGCCATGTGGACACAGTTTTGGCCAAGAAAGGTTTACTTTTCCGAACTGAAAGACAAAGAGCCTCAGAAAGAGGAGGTCCTTTCTCCTCCCTGCCAGAGGGGCAGCAGTCATCATGGAACCATAAGGTCAAATGTCACTTGCTAAAGATGGTGCAGAACAGACACTGGCCCAGGTCTCTGATGACACTAGGGTATGCTTACTTAGCTCTCTAGTATTTCTACACTTCTTTTAATACAAAAAACCATCAGCCCTTATGTGGTTAAGATATACTTGGTTAAATGTTTTATGACTTGCAGCAAAATGTCTTTTTAACTGACATGTTAATTGGACTGTAATCAACAAAACACAGAATACTGAATAGAGAGCATCATCCATCCCCTGCAATCCTCCTTGGGGTGGAGGAAAAAAAGTTAGCAGTAAAGACATCTTACATCAGAGTTCCCCATCTCTGTACCAGGTGGTTACACTGATGCTGGAAAGCTTGACAGTTAATTTAATGTTATAGTAGAGGGATGTTAAAAACAAGACAACAGGCCCAAAATGGAGTCGCTTATGCTAACCCCAAGTCACCAAACCAAGACTTAACCTAATTACAGTTTTCACTCTCCCAGAAATGGAATCAATCAAGAATCACTTGATCAGCACTAGTGAGGTGGTAAATCTGCCTGACCCCTGCCATCCTCTAAAGGAAAGTGACCTTGCCACAACTAATCCCCATCTTGCTAGTATAACTTCCTTGTCCTGCTTCCTTTTCCCTATAAAAGACTTTAATTTTGTAAAGCTCTTTGGCACTCCTTTATATTTGCTAGACGGGATGCTGCCTGATTCATGAATCATTGAACAAACCCCTAAGATCTTCAAAATTTACTCAGCTGAGTTTTGTTTTGTAACAGGGCTTACACGGATAAAGAAAGCACTCTTCTAGACATAAATAGATCTGCAAAGGGTCTAACCAGACATTTGTTCTGAATGAGACATTCACAAGTTTGACTCTGCCCAGATATAAGAGGAGGATTCGAATTTTTAAATATATAACTTATTTCTCTGAAAATTAATGTCTACCTATATATAAACATTTTTAAGTAACTAATTTTTGATTAATTCTTTAAACATGTTCATATTTTGATTTCTTCATTGATGCGAAATCTCCTTAAAACCAAGGAACATCTTTCCTTGTTCATAGTTGTTAAGATAAATGTTATTTTTTTTAAAAGAAAAAAGCTTTTGTACCTTTCAATTATTCAGAAGTTCTCAAATTAAGATTTCTAAATCTATCCTTTATCTGATAATATAAGTTTTAGGTTCTTCTTGAAAATGATTTGCATCCTCTGTCTGCTTCTCCATTTTTTCTGGTCCCCCACGTCCAATTCTCCCCAGTATCCATTCCTCTTAATACCTTCATGAATAAACTAAAAGCCAAAATGAACATCAGTGGAAATCTGGTCTTAATTACCATGGAAAAAGCAAATTAACCATCTAGCAAAAAACTGTTTTGCAACATTTCTGCCTTAATCTTAGTAGAGAAAATAAATTATTTGGGTTATTGTTATTTCATTGTTGATTGAAAGGTGGAAGAAGAAAAATAAATCAATAAATATGAATAATTAGTCCAAGATAGCACACAATTCAAGATATTTACATATCTAGGAACAGTAAAATTTGCTCGTTTGTCTGTTTTTTATACTTGGGGGGGCGGGGAGGATGGCAAGTGATATGACTCAAACTGCCCTTGCATCCAGAAGCCCAGTTATAGTATGATGTTTATAAAAATGAAGCATATGACAGATGTTTTTCTTTTTTGCGTTATATATTAACTTTTCTGGAGACTAGATACTAGTGATTAGACCCTGATAAAGATGCTAATATGTAGATTATTCTTTTAAAAAAGACCAATCACTTAGCAGCTGCAGCTGTTAAAAAATTAATCAGTGATAGGAGCTTTTCGTTAGATAATGGACTGCCTTGTCCTGTGACATAGACCGAGTTGCTTCTAATAATAAGGGATGCCTTAGGGATGGATAGATCCACATTCACCCCATCCGTATGTCTGTAAAATACATTTGAATCAAGAAAAGGAAATTTTCAATGGTATTTGGGAAAAGATTCTTCTTTATCACCTCAAAACTATGTTGTCCTTGAAAGTTGCTTGAAATAAAGCATGTCATCTCTCATTTGACCAGTTTGAGGGTTCAGTCCAAGATTAGGCACATCTGCACATCTCATGGATGGCCCTGAAGCCACAGGAATAACTGTCCCCTCTTACCCCTTCCAGGAGCAATAAATATCCAGGGCTTCCCTCACTGCACCTTTGGGATTGACTCCTACTTCACAGTGAGCAGGAACCATTCCCTCTTTATTTCTATCTCATTTCAGCTTTCACTGTATGTGACCCAGCCTTTATTCTCCTCAGACTCCTGGACAAAAATACTTGGGGACAAGCCGGAAGTAGTTCTCTTTTCTTAAATGTAGGTGACTCTTTCTTCAGCCCTTTTTGTATCCAAGTATTCCCTATAGAGTCTAAGAGAAAAACAGAAGTGACGGGCCAATAGCAATAGGAGTGCTAACATTCACTGAGCGCCAATAACAATTGCTTCATGTACCTGAGGCCAACACAATGCCCTGACTTCCATATTACCAATCTTATTATAAAGCCAAGTAAAATGAGGCTCAGAGATGTTTACTAACTTCCCTAAGGTTGCATCCCAGAGCCTGGATTCAAGGCCAAATCTTTCTGACACTCAAAGACCTTTATGAAGGCCTTCCCCAGGCTGCTGCTATAGGACAAATGGGTCTTTGTTTGCCTAGTGTGTTCGTAATCCAAATCAGCATGAGGGTGATGATGGGCAGGAGGCAGAGAGTGGGGCTGCAGAGCCCAGAGATCATAGGAACCTTCACACAGAAAAAAAATATGGACCAGAGAGAAATGCTGATAGGCCAATGGGGTTGTGGAACAACCAGGAAGCTAACCAGGTCTCTTATGAGTAAATGTCCAGTTTGTCTTATTGAGAGCTTTGAGAGCAAAGGAATCAACCTCAGTAATATGAATTTCTTCTCCAAAAACATTTATTCTCATAGAAAATATAGTTACATTCTATTCACACAGTGCAAGGCATCAAACACTCTGAGGGTTAAATAAGATTCTGTGACTTGGGGACCTAACCACCATTTATTACACATTTTATTCAAGTTGTAAGCAACTAACTTACAAATAAACTTTTGGAACACAGCCAGAAGGGAAGTTCCAAAAAGACTAAATCTTGTCTCAAGGCAGGAATGTGGTTCTTGCCTCACTGCTGAGGGATTTAACGGTTACTGGGTAACCAGGAATTAAATTCTTTGAGGTAGCTTTAATTTATCTCTACCTACTCCTTATGGGTATTCTTTGGGGGATTAAAAAAATTTTCATACTTTTTATCAAATAAGAAAATGTTATAACATCTTAGAACTAGAAATCTCTCATTCTAAGTCTTCATTTTCCAAACGAAAAAGGTTAAGAACTAGGAAGTTCTTAGTAACTTGTCCTGGGTTTCCTACTCGGGTTGACGAAAAACAAGGTGTAGAAGCAAAATCTTTTTCTCTCTTTTTTTCTCTTCCCTGGAGGAAAAAAAGGGGTGTTTTCATTGAATTAATAAAGTAACTGAGGAACTTTCTAAAATAGGCAAATGCCAAAAAAATTTTCACATAAACCAGAAGCATCATTTCCCTGCATATTCCTCTGCCTTTTTTAAGTTATTATATTGTAGTAAGAACACAACAACATTATTGCAGTGTCCCTTCTTGACAGAGCCAGAGAAGAATATACAAAGGCTCAATCTAAGTGGGAATTCAAAACTACTCTTTTAGCTTAAGGGTTTCCAACTGCTCCCAATTTGAAAAGAGAGACCATGAATTTCTTTAACCTTGACAAGTATTTGACAACATATTAAATCTAGAAAACGACTTCCCAGAAGCAAGCAAGGCCTACTTTTCTCTCCTTGTGGAGTAGTTTCTAAACCTTGGGATTTTCTTAAGTTTTGGAGGTTCGGCTCCTTCTTCAACACTCTGACAGAGAAAGTCATGATTGCTCTAAAGTGAAATGTGTTACAGAAGTCGGGAAGAGAAGACGTGAACATTTCTTTTAAAGAGTCAGGTCTCAGACATTCCCTTAAATGTGTCAGCATATAAAACAGTTCGCCTTCTCTGAACTTTTGACGATAATCTTTATTTCTCCCTTTAATAATAATGATTTTTTGGTTTGCTTTCGAAGTCATGAGAACCAGTTAGCATTTATGGTTTTGAATGGTTGTCTAATTTGACCAAAAGGCTACTATTTTAAACTTCGTACATTTATTTTTGGGTTTACATTTGATGAATACACTAACATAACTCTCCATACAGCAAATTTTCATTCACAATCTGTCAGGCTGTTACTCTTCAGAAAAAAACACAAAACTTTGGTTTAATTATATAAAAGGTGATAGCATCAAAGAACATCACTGTGTCTATTATACTACCAATGTGCATAAGGGGGCATATTTATATGCGTGTTTGCTTGTATATGCATAAAATATCTACAGAAGGAAATATAGAAACTATACTATTAATTGCCTCTGAGCAATGAAATTGGGGGACTTATATCAGAGCTGAGAGAGAAATTTACTTTTCATACTATGCTCATATTAATGTAGGGAGGAGATAAGAGAATTGAAATGTTAATCAGGCCACAATCAGAGACTGCAATATGCTGATCAGCTCTGCTGCCAGGCCAGGAGGACACCTGCAGAACAAAGGAAGATTTCTGCTGGGATTGTTAACAACCTATTCCCCACACTGTGAAAGGGAGAAAAGGAAAAACAGAGTCTTTAGGTGGCTCCCTACACAAAGGAAATCATTCATTCCCCATGGCTAAAAACCCATGGAGAATGGATGGATCAAAGGCTTGGAACTGCCAGCAGGCTTTTCATACTACAAACTCTTACCCTTCCTCACTGTATGTCCATATCAAAGAAAATGGGTAAACAAAGTCATTAAACTCACAGGAAGTAAAGAATGATATATCAACTGAATTCCCTGAACACTGAGAGTCCATCTCACTGCCCTTCTCACGGTGCTCTTTACTATGTCTCTCTCACTGTCCTTGTCTCTTAGGCTCTCTCACTTTGCCTCAGAGGAGAACACACTCCATCTGTGGAGTGTTCCCCCTTTTCTAACAAACTTTCCTGTTGACTCTGACTTTGCCGTGTGTGTTGAATTCTTTCTACACTCTCAGCCAAAGGACCCTCCTCTTCTCTCAGTGCAGGACTTGGTTTCCCCCCACCCAGGGAAGTTTGCCCTGTCCTGCATCAATATTGTTTCGTTTTTAAAAATCATATGCGTGTATTACTTTAAAAAAAATGACAGACTCTTAAATCTATCTTCTTTTCCACACTTTTCTCTGTGTGACTTCTTTCAAATTGTTTCGTCCACCATCTTCTGGGAGAGTAGTACTGTATATTGGAAAAACTAATGGATACAGAAGAAAAACCAGTGGGTTCTAAGTTATGACACTGTAGTAAAAGAACAGTAATAATGGCTATCATTTATTGGGTGCTTCCTGGATGTTAGCAATAAATATACACATTCTCACATAATAAAACCAACTTTGATAGCTATTTCAGTTCCATCTTACAGACAAGGAAACCAAAGGCCTAAGGATTAAAACTCAAATCTGTTTGACCCTAAAAAGTCACTCTTCTAAATCATGATATTAGTCTCCCAGACTGCTTGGGCAAAGCAACCTTATATTATCCCAAATGGTAAGATTCAGTTTCGTGTAAACGGACCAATAACAGTACCTGTTCCAAGGACTGTTGTGAAGACTATATGAGCTATTGTATCTTAAAAGCTCCTAAGAGAGCTATATCCAGGATATATACTTGGCTCAGTAAAAATTAGAAATCTTACCCTGTCCCCAGCATTTTGTATATAAAGTCCAATAAAAATACAAGGGATCTTTTTATCATGTTGATGATTCTAAAGTATTTCTTTAGTTCTCCTTTCCAAATGCCTCCAGGACACTTCCTCTTCAAAAGCCATTGTCACTTCCAGGAAAAAAATTTAGCTCAGGGACTAAATCACTGGTTCAGGAGTTTAAAGTACATTTAAATCTCAGCTATGCTGCGTGAGCGAATTACCTATTTTCTTAGATCTTCATCTGCACAATGGAGATAATAATACTTCATTGGGCTTTTCTTCAAAAAACTAGAGTAGATTCTCACAGAACAATGTCCTCACTGACCTTCAAACAAGCTAGCCTTTCTCTCAATTATACCTTTGTTTATGCTGCTCCACCCCATCTATAACATCTCAGCCTATTTTAATTTACCTAAGTGTTCCGAAATTCCTTCCTAGAACAATGTTTTTTTCCACTCTCCAAATAGACTTCCCCAATGGTTCTAATCAGTACTGCTCTTTCTATTGATTTAAGGTTCCATACATTTGGCTTTGATTTTATGTAAGTTTGTATATACATGGTGTTACAAAATTTATTAACTGTTCCACGTATGTCGATTTTATTCCCCAAAGAAGACAGGATAGTAAGGTCTTTTGTGAAGCCGACATATTCTTTTCTAGAATCCAGACATAACAAGTAGAAAGATACTGGGCAATAAAAGGGTGTGTGTATGTGTATGTGTGCGCGTGTACACACACATGAGCTTGAATTTTAACCTTCAGTCATTCCAACTGGAGACATTTAAATTTGCCTTGAAAAACAAAATGGGTATATGCTGGCATTAATAAACTATTACATCAGCAACATGAGGAAATATCATGGTTGTCATTTAGGTTCCAAAGACAGAAAGGACTTAGAATAACTTAAGTGCTCCCCTACTGGCGACAAGTAGAGCTGGTGCCATGTCCTTTATTCTCACAGGACTTCTGTCACATCATAAAGTTCACTGCATGTCTAAGTCCATACCAGCTTGGGAGATGTACGTGGATTATGCCTATGTTTCTTTGTATACTGTTACTCAGAGCTGGGCCTGGAACATTCTAAGTATTCCGTATTTATGGGGGAAAAATCAATGCCTTACATGGACTATAAAAGTAAATTGTCCATACCTGTGGTATGTATGAATTTCCATTCACTCAAGAGGCAGAAAGCAACCTTTCTTCTCTACGCATAACCGAATTGCCCTTTATTGAGAACCACTGTAGTTTAGGGCTCTGCATATATTAAAAAATGTGAAGAAACTGGAGTTGGCATAAAAAATAAGAAAATCCAACATAATGGGTGGATAAATAGGTCCACTGAGGATGGATAAAGAGATTAGGCTTGTTTAGCTTAGAGGAGAGAAAGCTGAGGCGTAATTCAAAAACTGTACTGACTTCTGATTAGTAGTCTCGTCACCAAGGGTCCCTCAACACAATGAAAAGAACTCGCATTGTATCAGAAAAGTTTGGAAGAGTTTTGTTTGGTTAAGTAGGTTTTGCTTTCACATTACTCACAGAAGAGGGAAAATGCTCAGGAAACATTTAAAAGTAAATGTCGTGATCACTGGTAATCAATGGTATGCAAATAACGAGATGGTTTTATTTTCTCTATTATAAAAGCAAAAGCTTTCAATGCTCCATACTGGCAAGTGCGTGGTTTGATGGGCAGTTTTATGTATTTAAGGGTGTAAATGGGTACAACCTTTTGAGAGAATTTGGGGCCACATACACCCAGAAACCTAAAACATTAATAACCCTATGACTCAGTGATTACATTTCTGTGGATCAAATATAGAAAGGCTTTATGCACAAAGATGTTTCTCACAGTCTTAGAGCAGTAAAAAAATTGGAAACAAGTATGGAAAAAATGATTGGCTCCATACTCTTTTAATTGCATCTTGGCCAGAAAATGTAATTGAAGAGGCTACAAACCTTAATTGACAGTGTAATGAAGAACTTTGAACAGAATGTGATAATTGTAGGGACAAATGTTTTGAGAAGATAGTGTTCCGCTAGCCATTCTCTTTCCAGATAGATACGTTACAGCTAAGTGAATTTTTACATGCCAGTTATTGTAAAAATTAAAACTTCTAAAATTTATCATAAAATTGACTTTCTTTCTAAATCTGTTTGCTAAGAAGGGCAAAGATTTTCTTCTAATATTGAAAATTTCCAAGGATAGCTGCCTTGTCATTGTCACTTTGAGACCGTAAGTATTTGGCAAAAGAAATTTTATCCATTAAAATTGTTTTGGTAGAAAACTGATCACTTAAATTTAGAAACTATATTTATGATAGAATACACTTAACGTATCAACTTTGATTATTGACTGCCTTTGTCTGACCCCACAGACTTTATTCTGTAACATCTCTAATACAAAAGTAGCTTGTTGGACAGACAACATAACACTGTACTTGGCTTTCTTCTTGGGAGCCTGATTGTAGTAAATCTTCAGCATCCTAAAAAGTTGTTTCCATAGATTCAACACAAATTTGAGTTTCCTTTGTCATAGACTAACTTTGAAAAGCGGGAAATTATTTTTAAAAAATGGTACTCCAAGAAAATGCAACTAGGAAAAAATAACACCCCTGAAGATTCGTTAAGAATGAGAGAAAACTTATGATATTTAATGAAGAAGGTAGGATACATTATAAACATAATATTATCTCAAATGACTATATGAAAATGCATATACAAAAAAAAGGATTGGAAGCAATCCTTAAAAATGTAATTGGTGGTTATTTTGGGGTGCTGAGAGTTGAGGTGACTTTTGTTTTCTTTTTATACTTCTTCCAAAATTTCTGGAATGAAGAGATATTTTAATGTTCAAGAAAAATAAGATTATAAAAAATTTAAACCTAATTTATGCCTTATTTTTCATAGTAATTTTAGCCTATTGTCCTAAAGTTTAGGATTCACAATGCTTGGCATATTTTTAAACGTTTACTGAGTCAAGGAACCAATGAATAAAGGAGGCTATCAGCACATCGAATTGGGCCCAGTGTTTCCTTCGTTTTTTAAATTCTAGATCCATATTGATTCTTTCTTTCAAAGGTCTTATCTTCTTGATTATCAATTAGTTATTCCTTTTAGAAACTAAACTAATGCCAGAAGAGCAATTCACCTGGTTTTGCTAAAATATCAAATTGCCAATGAAATCTGTAACTTAACTGACATCTCTATTTTTATAATTAGGAGCCTTTATCCTCTACATTCTGGAAAAAACTCCACCTCTCCAGAGAGTTCCATCTTGCCAGTTTAATAATCTGCCTTAGGAAAACATCATCTATATCCTCTTGTCTTGAGTGGTATTTGTCTTCTTTCCTAGCAAAATCACTCTCCCTTGCTCTGCTGTGTTTCATTCAATGAACATTTATTTATTCAGAGGTGACCATGTGCCAGGCACTAGTGACAAAGATGAGGAAGCTGGTTTTTGCTTTAAATTCATTAGCCTTGAGAGAGTTGAGAATAAACAACTATAAACAAGTACTATAATCAAATGTATGGGAACACATCCTTAGTGTTTGAAATCTTGTGCAGATAACTTTATCATCACTACCTCCTCTTTCCTTGTTTTTAAAAAAGGTTAGTTTCTTTTGGACCCAGTGTGCCCTTTTAGTGCCTTATCTATATCACCTCAGACTCAGTAATTGCTATGGAGGCTTCTAAGGCTCTGTGTTTCTCATTCCTGTATATTGGCATAGGTGGTTGGCTGCATCACCACCTATGAGGTCTCCTGTACTTCAACCGTTTGCTTTTTTCTTGCTTCTTAGATCCATTCCCTGACACTACCCCCCCCCCCCCCCGCCCCGTCCCGTCCCGTCCCCGCCTTTCCCTGGGCTGCTCTTTATTACAGAGAATGGCATTTTTCTGCTCCCTTACTGATTGGCTTCCAGGTAAGGGCCAATGGGAGTCACTGGCAGAACACCAGAGGACAGGACGAAAGGGAGGCCAGGCTATGTTTCTCTTTTTCTCTTTGGCCACTGGTTCTAGTTCCAGCTGATGGCCCTGGCTTCTGGGGCTCTGGTGATATGCCTCTTGCCATTGTCCCTCCGGCCCTAGGTACAGCAGGGGCTCCTTGGTGTCTGTTTGGCTTTGTAGTTCTTCCACCACTGGGTAATCAATTTTTGGCATTATAGGCCCTCTCTTTGAAATAAGTAGAGTGGTTTCTATTTTCCACCTGGACCACGATTGATATATCACTCAAGTAAAAAATCTTAGCATCAAAAACCCTCAGCATGTCATGTAAAGCTTTTTATGGTCTCATCCCTCCTTAACCTCCACTGTAGCCATTCTCTTACCTCCTCCCCTACACCATGACAGTGCCACCACCATTTGTTAAGCATTAGCTATGTGTCAGGCCTTTTTCTGAGCATGTCACATTATTTTACAGGCTTTCTCCTTTCTTTTTACTTATGATTCATTGACCACGCTTCTCTACCAATTTGTTTTTATGACATATAGTTGATTTTGTACTTTTATTTAAATTTAAGGTCTTAAAGATGTAGATAAGAGGAGAGATATAAAGTTACACAGGTATATATGTATTAATAGTCATCTGAATTTGTGGTTAAATTTCGGTGAGTACAGTTTTCTATTATAAAAGGTATATTATTTTAGAATAAAAATCACAGTATGAAGTTTGTTGATATACTTTGCATTTCAAATTAAATTAATGTATGCTTGCCTGATGGTATGATAAATTGTGATCAGGTGAACCTTGGTACCTTGGTTAAAGAGGTAACCTACTTTAGAAAAATTAAGTGGCTCCTCAAGACTTGAAGACCTAGACCTGGGTGTCCCTCACTATCTTAACTCTTGGTATCAGAACTCGAGAATCCCATAGGTTTTAGGTAAGGAGGGACATGATATATGATAATAGCACTATTAATAATAAATAGTGCATCATCGTAATCATCATCATTATTAATATCAATTATAATTCCTTGAGCAGTTACTATGTCAGACATTTTGTAATTTACATATATATCTCTAATCCCCACAACACTCCTCAAGGAAAGTAGTATCATAACTATTCAAGAAATCAGTAAATGGGGGTTCAAAATTGTTAGTGCCTTTGTCTTTGACCACAGGGAATTGGTGGCTCAGTCCGAATTCTGAGCCACATCTCGCCAGCCTCAAAGTCAATAAACTATTTTGCTGCTCCATCACATTACTTCCCAACCTAATCTCATAAAATGACAATAGTAAACTCACAGTACAATCAGTTTCCCATTGAATTCATCACATAATATAAAGAGTACATATACCACATTTTGTATTCCGGTTAAAAACAAACTTGTATTTGAAAAATATTACTTTCTATATATATTTAATTATATGGGTGGGGGAGGCATTAAATTAGGCAGGAGGGGTCCTGCCCTTCACACCTGGCCCATTCCTACAATGAGGTGAGAGTCCATTATTGTGACCTCTAAAATAATTGCTAAGAAGGGTTGTGAAATGAGAAAGAAGATAGATCCCCTCTTTTGCCTGAACTTGTCTCAACTGGTAAAATATAAAGTCCCCTAAATAGCATTTTTTAGGTGTCCTCCGATAGATGATTGACTAAAGAAGCTGTGATACATATATACAATGGAATACTACTCAGCCATAAGAAGAGATGAAATACTGCCATTTGCGACAACATGGATGGACCTTGAGATAATCATGCTAAGTGAAATAAGCTCAAGAGAAAAAGCTGAAAACCCCATGTTACCACTTATATGTGGGATACAGATCTAAAAGCAACAAAGGAACAGGACAAACAAACATACGTGGACATGGACTATAAACTAGTGGTTACCAGAGGGGAAGGGGTTGGGGAGGAGGGGGGAGGTAGACAGGGTAAAGGGGGTCAAATATGTGGTGACAGAAAGAAATCTAACTATAGGCGGTGAACACACAATGCAATATATATATGCCTTACTACTGAATTATACACCTGAAAGTTACTGGATTTTATTAACCAATGTCACCATAATAAAAATAAATAATTTTTTTAAAAATTAAGTGCTCTAGAACAGTGCTATTCAAAGTGTGGTGCTTCACAAGGATAGAAACTAGGAATGTGTTAAGCAACTTTTATAGCAATATAACATCCAAATGCATGACCAGTGGGTTCATTTCACAGACCAGAGTACAGGTCAGATTGAGCCTTGCTGTACTTACGCAGTGAGTTAAATATGGCATGCGTGCATACTAGCCCGTTTCAGTAGGACCACCTAAAAGTCTGTGATGTACTATATTAAAAAAAAAAAACCTGTAAGAAGCACAGCTCTAAAACTGACAGCCTCTTTAATAAACTAGAAAGCAAAATATAAAACTAATAACTTTCCCACCAAATTACTTGATAAAAAATATAAGTATATAAATATATGTGTGTATGCATACACACATACATTCATATGTGATATATGTCCCAGTTACATAAGCTTCATTTATAAGCGGACACATGAGTTATGCAAGGGATCAAGACTTGGTGGAGTGGCAAAATCTGAAAACATTATCACAGAATATCACCAATTCAGAAATAAGCTAATGATTCATCCGCTATGTCATAAGAGTCTTTCAGAATATTTTTAGGCCAATTTTATTACTATTGTAGAGGATACGAACTTTTAAAACTCACCATCTATTTTATGTGAGTGTTCTGACTGTTCTGAATCTTTTTCCAGCAAAATTGTAGCTCCCAGGAGACATACAGAGGTAATCAGACTTGTGTGCTTATAAAAGAAATACTAGGGATGTCTGAATAAGAGCAGACACGTTTTTAGATGTCTTTGTGTGCAAAAACTGTTCTGCAGACCCACCTACATAGAATTGTACACATCCAGCTCTTTTCTCACAGCTGCAGGTGTAACCTTAATGCTTCTCTTATTTAGATCATCTAAACTACAATTTGGCAGCTCTTAAATTGTACACCAGTCTAAGCCTGAGAGAGAATCATTTTGAGTTTCGTTTTGAAATAAGCTTTGGAAGATGCAATTCAGAAATATCTGACTTTCTGTGTTCTTCAATTAGAAGCTTTAAATCAAGTTATTTGAACAAGAAAAAAATATTATAATATTCCAGTAGGATGCCATAAATTTTGATTTGTAGATTATATTTCTATTTTACAAATGGGAAAATCAATTGATCCTAACTGAAGTTAAAAGAACAGATTATTTTTCTTTTTCTTTTGTAAGCAGGAGAGAAGAACATTTATAACAGTCTTAATGTCTTATGTTTTCTATTTTGCAAATTTGAGTAAATCTTCTGTGCTAACTTTGTCAGCTAGGGAAAAAAGAATGTCATTTGAGATTCCATAGCTTAATTACGCTGATAAAGCAGTTTTATAAATCATGCTACGAGTAATGGAGATTCCTTTGGGAACAGTGAACTAGCAGCCATAAAATGTGTGCTCTGGACGTGGTTCCTTATCTTCTACTCATATGTCAGTATGAGTAAGTCAAAGCAAGTCTTGTGCCTTAGCCAGCTCGAGTCCGAATAGAAAGAAGGAAATAGTTGCCCCATCCACTGATATGTTAGCATTATTTTCCAAATCGAAAATAGTAAATCTACTCAAAAGGATGGCAGGACTGAAGATCTGAAACTGACAGAAAATTTAGGTCATATACCAGCTATATACCTAGTTTACAGCCACGTTAAGGATTAAATACGGTTATCTCTGAAAACTCTTTGCACACTGTAAATGGCTACGCAAGTGAAAGTGCAATTATTATAAATGTGGTGATCCTAGTATTCACACATTCCAGGCTGGTGGTGACAAAGAAAAAGTGGGGACTTGGGCATGGCATTCATAACACCAAGCCCTAATCTAGCCAGAAGTTAAATTAAAATTCTGCAGACATTTGGAGATAGAAGATCACTGTCCAACCCGATGAATCAGAATCAAAGACCAAGAGAAAGCAAAGGACCAGCTCAAGGTCATATCCAAGCTGGGATCTGAATTTAGATATTCTTTCCAGTTCAAGGCATTATGCTAATGAAAAATCAAAAGGCAGAGGTTTCAATACTTAGCAATACTTAAGGAACTAGAATAAGAGACAAGGAAAGGAATGTGCTAAATGTTGAGTAGCATAGTTGAGAACAGTTTAGTTTGCTAAATATGCTGAGATAAGCATTAGGACAGGCTCCCAATGCAAAAATAATTCATCATCATTTAGAGTCCCACAGTTCTTAATAGTAGTGCATTCTCAGGAGGGAATACTTAATGGAATGTAGAAAGCCTATCAAAAGAGAGGGACAATAATCATTTATTCTCCTTCTTGGAAAACTGAGGACAGAGGTATAGGATTTCTACGGCAGTGTTTCTAACTCTATCTTGGCAGCTGCCATTATTTATTAATAATGATATTCATGTGTCTTGAAGCTCTTAGTCTCTTGACTTAACTGGGACTCAACTAGTCCTCTTAACTAACACTACTGAAGAATCACGCCAGCCTCAGACCTATCAGACCCTAAAACTAAACCCATATTTTAACATTCTGAAGCTCTTCTCAGGCAACAGACATGAAGCTAAGGGCCACATGTTGATGGACTGCCTTCAAATCACAGGGTTTGAGACCACTTTTTAAGACCACTTTTAATACTGCCCTTTTAAAGGGTTTTTAAGACCACTTTTCTTGAGAATTTCTAAAACATTCTTAAGTCCATTTTTGAAAAATGAGAGCTTTTGCATCATTCGGGTAAGCATAATGGACAGTGAGTTCCAAAACAGATAAGAGGGGCCAGATCTTGTGAAAAAAATGTCAGAACTAAAAAGAAAAAAAGAATGCCACAACTGCAGGAAGAGAGGAGAACCAGTACCCCTAGAGAAAAAACTGGTGGTTAAAGGGGCTTCAATGAAGGAAAAAGAAATTGGGATATGACAGATCATACAGCACATCTAGATTTCAGTAAACGGTTTGAAATAAAGTCAGTTAACCTTCTGAAGCCTACTGACTTTCTCTTCACCTTATCCTATTTTTACCTATGTGTCTCCTCTGCAAATTACTGTTCCTTTGGTATATTGCTGGTATCACTAATGTAAACACCTTATACTGTAGTAGTTCAGAGAGGAACCATGGAGGGCACCACGTAAAGATTTTATTGTATTTATTAATAATATACCCACAATAAGACAGACTAAGAAATACTTTAAGTATTTTTAAGCAGCACATATTATATATGTGTGTGTGGGGGGGTACTTTTAAAAATGTTTACATAAAATCTCAGTGATGAACTTAAGAACCCAGACATAAATTGTGAGAAAATGACAGGCTTTTAATCATATAATGGCACTTCACATAAATCAATACTATTAAGTATTTCAAAATAAATTCCAGAGCACATTACTATCTAACATCTACTGATTTTGTAGATGGCTTTTGGAGCTTTAAAGAGCTTTAGGTTTTAAATCACCAAGATGACTTATGGAACAATGATCTCTCCATTACATTTGTAAGCAAACTAAAAGAAACCTGAAATTTACCTCATGAATTGAGCATATTATTACTTCTAAGAAACAATGAGAAATATGCCTTCTCAACAACAAATGGATGGCCTAGTGGGCTTGTGGGAAATATCTCAGGAGCCTCCCTACTTGATAACAGCTCTGCCTGTAAGACCTGGATGGGTGGCAGGATCTTCTCTGTTGTTTTCCCAGAATGCACATTTTTAAAAATAGGAATGATTAAACTTTTAGGAACCCGTTTGTCTGCAGAGTCAGCCAAAGGTACTTCTTGAAAAATTATGATCACAGCAAGTTTTGGAAACATCCTGCCCCACCTTAGCTCAAAATAAGGGAAAAACAAAATTCTTAAGACACTTTTGTCCAATACTCTCATTTTAAAGATAAGATACCAAGGCCCTCATAAAAATAGACATTGGAAACTTTGTTTTGTATATACCATTCACCCCACCACAGTGGCAGTAGTCAGAGAAAAATGCTGAAAGAAAACTGTTTTCGACTTATTCTTATTGATTTCTTTCTTGTGGAAACAAGACAATGCTTCTGCCAAACTGTTAATGTTGCGTAAAAAATTTTCTGGAGATTTTCCAATGCTGAAATTCCTAATGACTGTCAGGTCGTCATTGTAAACATTTAAATGATTTCTTTACTATATACCTTGTTTTCTGTTTTTGTGTTAGCCTGACATTTTTTTCCCTTATAACTCGGAATTTTTTGAATGGGTATGCAGCCTAAAAATAAGGTGAAAACACAAGGATTTTTTAACATTTGATAAAAGCTCACACACACACAATGTTTTAGATCTGTTGAGAATAGTCTGAAATAAATTCTTTTACATTTTTTTTATTCAAAAAAATTAGATATGTCTTCTCTACCATTAAAAAATTTTGTTTGCGTTTTTGTGAACGGACATATTTAGAGAGCAACAAAGCATGAGAAGATCTCGTGTTTAAATTTACCTGACAAATCTAAAGAAATCAGGGTAAACATAAATTGTGTGTGTGCGTGTGTGTGTCTATTTCTGCTTTTCTGTCAGAGGTGTTCATTGGTTAATCAATTATAGCTGTAGGGACACTGAGGAATGGGGGTAGGGAGTTTCGATGAAGAACTTTTTTTTGTTAAATATGTAATTATAAATAATATAAATACATGTAGCAAATAAGGAAAAGAATGAAAAAAAAATCGCCTGGAATCCTATTAACCAGAGATCTCTAATATTAATATTTTAATTAATATCACAGCCTTCCATCAGTTAATGCTCAAATGCTATTTTTTCAGTCCTTACAAATTATTTTTGACTTATAAGACTACCATGTTCAGACCATGGGTTGAGGGAGGAATATCTGAATGCTTCTGGAGGGAAGGCAGGTAACAGAGTATGGTGAACGAGTTGGGAATTTTGGCAAAATAGAGAGTGAAAACCTCCTCAGAAGTGGGCACATTTAGGAATGTGTACTATTTCATGCATATTGTGAACCACTGCAGCCTCCACAGTAGAAACATGTGTGGAGTGGGGGTGGGAATAAACGATGTCTTGGTATTTTCAACATGTCACCACAGACAAGAGATTCAGGTTCTATTAGGAGAAAGACCTAAGGATGGTCTAAAATATTTAACACACCAGACGACACCAGGTTTCCATGATACCTTTCATGAGTTGAGTGTAGTTGAAGGTTTCCAACCATTTCATCCATCCTTTTAAAAAATATAAGCCAATATTTTAAAATAAAAAAGATTTGAAAGGTTTCTTTTCAGTGTGTTATGCTTATATTCCAACTTTGAAACACTATAATTGGGGGTAGGAAAGGCAGTAATGGTACTTAATCTTGTAGATTATCTGAGGGATGGAAACACGTTAACAATCATTCCATGTGTTCCTGGCAATAGTGGAGGGAGGAGTGTCTCCTGTCTAGGAACCCAACATACTAGAGTTCTAGAAATACCATTCAAGTAACTGTCTATCCATAGGTAAAAAAACTGTCCATTTGTACATATTTGTAGCAGGTGCACAGTAACCTAAATGGACATTAAAAATTGTATTAGTAAGTTAACAAAATCGAAGTGAAAACATTCAGAGACTAGAGTAAACCCCAGTGTAGGCCCATAGAGCTGGGGAGCCCTGATAAATGGTTTCTCTGCATCTGACTTCACCACCCTGTGAAATATAGCAGTGGATATCATCCACCATGCATGACCGTTGCTGACACGTTACATGTGCAGCACATACAATCGATTCTCAATAAATGTAAGATGTTATTTGACAAGTCACCATTAAATAAAAGTTAGCCCAAGAATATTTGATTGTGAGAAAAATACTAGAAGATTAGTTCTGAAAGCTGAAAAACAAATTTCGGCACCTAGTTCATTTCCAAGATGTTTGTTTATTAGGACAGCAAAAACTAGAATTTCAAAGGGTATGGAAATTGACCACATACTTATGATGGCTGCATTTTATATGTAAATTACTTCAACAAAATTGATTTCATCCAAAAGAGTTTATGAATGGGCTCTAAATTCCCCTAAAACTGTAAAATTCCATTATCTTCTAAAGTCAGGTGATGTGTCCAAGGTTACAAAGCATGCTGGAATACCAGCTTTGAGTTTACCACCACACTTGACCTACTGAGAAAACTTTAGAAATATGATGATGAAAAGTGTATTTAATCACTATTGAGGGTACAAACACACCTATTCATTGATAGTTCATAATTCACTTTTTATCATCACTATTTGTGATTTCTCAAAAAGTAAGCTGGTAGAGAATGAAATGCAATGAAATGGAAATGTGGCTATAGTATATTAACTTTAGGTGAAAAAAAGTTGATTATACAACTGAATGATTCAACTTTTGTAAAAACATACATATGAAAAGAAATTTTTGAAGGTGCCTACCAGATTATTAACATTGGTTAACTCTGAGAGGTTGGGTTATAGATGATTTGTTTTTTCTTCTTCGTTTGTTAGCTTGTCTATATTTTTAAATGAAAAAAGTAAACAAGTATTAATTCTACAATAATTTTAAAATAAATTAAAATATTACAACTAGAGATCACTGTGATTAGAGTAGAAATTACAAGTGGTCTGAGTTTGTGTAAACCAGAGGTTATAAAATCAGAGGATCCACAGACAATTTTAAATTAGCTCTTTATTGACAGATTTCTAGTTTCTCTTGCAAAGTCTTAAGACCTGAGAGCACTGGACTAGAACCATTAGCTTGCCCAGCACAGCCGCTGCCCACTTCAGGTGAACTCTTTGTTCTCCAATTTGCCAAAATATAAGCATTCGAGTTTTCTACCTGTGGTCTAAACAGTGCAGCATTATAAGCCAGGAACATTCCACAGGAGCTGAAATACAGCACTTGAAATTTAGCCGATCCCAATTTTCTTTAAATTTTAAAGTGTGTTTGTGTACGTATGTGCATGCATACACACACACTAACTGCTAGATTGATATGGCAAAATATTACTTGAAATGTACTAGATACATCTGGCTAGTAGAATTATGCGACTTTTCTTTTTCATGCTTTTATTTGTGTTTTTCAGATTTTCTAGAAGGAATATATCATTTATAAGTAGAAAAAGTTTAGGAAAGCCATTTTTTTGGCTAATATCTCCTACCCCATTTCTCAATCTCTATAGATGCAATACATGAACCAATGGGAATGTATGACAGAAAGACAGTAATAGCTACAGACAGATAGACGTACATACATATAGATATGCAGAATTTATGTTTAAGCACCTTGATTCCCGTGGGCTTTGTCATGTAACTTTAAACCCGAACAGTTCCCCTCATGCATTTTTATCTGTAAATATGTCCATTCGCAAAACAGCAGACTTAAAAAATGTTTAGTAGAGAAGACATGACTATTTATTTTTACTAAGAACAACTACAACTAGTTATGATGTAATAGAATTCATTTCAGATTATTTCTGATTGAACTAAATTGGTATAGAGTGGACTTCCATCAAGCATGGAAAAGACTGGTGTTTTCTCCTTATTTGGAGGCTGTGGATCTCTTCAAAAAAGTCCAAGTTTTGAGGGAAAAAAGAACTGTCAGGCTCTCAAACAAATACCAAACAAGCCATAGGAAAGAAATCATTTAAATGTTCACACTGATGATCTGGCTGGCTTAGGAATTATAAGCACTGGAAAGACTGCAGAAAATTCCTTTACACAATTGGTTTGGCAAAGCGTTGTCTTGGTTTCGCAAGGAAGAAATCAGTAAGAGCAAACTTGAAACAGTTTTCTTTCTTGATGGGGGGAAATTGTCATAAACTGCAAGTATTTTTTTTTCCACCTTTTTAGGCATCAAAGAAAATTACAAAGACCTTTTGGCCTTGTCATATATACTGAATTTTTGGAAATCAATGAAATTCTAAAATTTATTTTTAAGGAATGTCTGAAAAAAAGAAAGCTGATTGTCAGTTTGGGATGGAAAGGAGTTGTTTTCACCTTTTAAGCATCTAGTGATATATTAAGACAACAAGCGACTTGCACGCTACAAACTACTTTATGATAAAAAGTCCTCTGTCATTTAACTAGGAAGAACATGGCCATATCCTTACCTAAAGACTGGTAGAGCTCTGTCATTTTAGGATGGTCCCAGCAAGTTGTTTGGGTCTCGTGGCTAAAAAATAAAATACAAAAAGAGACTTTAGAATTTATAATGGGTAGTAGAGAAAAGGAAGGAAACAAAAGCCTGCTTTGCTTTTTAATCAGTTGGCATCTTTACTTCAAAGGACTTTCATTGTGCAATGCAGAATGTTTATCTTACAAGCAGAGAAGCCTCTACCTTTGCTTTCAAAGGTAAAGGCAAAATGAACATTATTTGGTAACCAGAGTTTGTTTTTCTTATGCACCCACAAGCCAGTTGAACTCCTGTTATAATAAAATGACCTCGTTACATAATTAATAATAGGAAATCAGGATTTCTTCACCTGTCCAATGCGGAACATTCAGAAAGGACACTGGCAAGTGTTATTCAATTCTGTCAAAGCGACACTGGACATTAGTTGAATACATAAACCACCTCACTTCTCATTTGCTTTTACTGCCACTGACGTTTTTCTATTGCTCCTTCTTTTCCATATCCAGATCTCCTATCCATGATAGCTGTATTTCATTTCAGTTCAAGGTATATCCATTGCCCAACTAACGTATCATACCTTCCCTCATCCTATTACTTGTCGAATGTCTTTTTAAAAAGGTACTCTACACACCACTGCACCTTTTCCTACATTTACTTGGGCCTGAATGAAGCAGTCACAGCTCTCTTCCATTTCTTGGAGTTTAGCAAAGTGTGGTTGCCGGCTATCAGCTCCTGCCACAAAAAAGAACAAAACACCCTTGTTCCTATTCCAATTACATGAATAAACCCGGGAGAGATAACTACATATACTTTTCCTTACTTTGGCCGATCTACATAAATCACCATAGCATCATATTTCCACTTTTCGGGGATTACATGACAGGCTTTGATACAGCAAAACACAGCCCTGAATGATTATTTTGATACTCATACTCAGAGCCTAGTCATCATCTTTGGGGGAAGGGTGAGGAAAGAGAGGGGAGAAATAGCTTAAATGTAGACACTTCAAGGGGAGCAGACAACACAGAGGCCACACAGAGAACAGAGTTTGGGGAGGCAACAATGTCAAGTAACCTCAGCATAAGTTTCAAATCCTAGGACTGGATTCTGGCTCTGCGCCCTACTAGCTGTGAAATTTGGGGCAAGCCTGCTTGCCTGGGGGAGTTAAGGGATTAGTTGATATAGGTTAAGTGACTGGCACCTGGTCGGTTTATTATATGATCCCCACCAGTGCCCACTAAAAGCAAAACTTTTATTTACTGATTAAAATATAAGTCAGTCAGCTAAGCCTAAGACCCTTCGTTGAGAGCAAAAACGACACTCAATGTAATTTACCTCTGTTATAAAAAAAATAAACACAAAGGAGAAACATTTATTGTTGTCTGATAAATATGACGTGATCATAATGTCACAAAAACATGTGGAAATTCCCTAAACTGTACAATTTAAAAGACCATCCCTCAGGTATTTCTCATTTGATGATTAAATGGTGATGGCTACTGAAAGAAATTTACAAGATAATGTTTACTAGCAAAGGGCTGTTTCAAGTCTCTTCCAAACATGCTCATTTCTGCTTTACTTTTCCACAGAGACAATTCACATTTGAGGAATGTGACAGGGGCTTCTCAGGCATTGGAATGTATTAGAGTGATATCCAAGTCTTTAAAGAACAAGAAGAGCAGAAGACACAGTCCATGCTTTAGGGGGTTTTAGGAAGCCCCATGACCAAGCTGGTTTCTGATCTAGAGAAGGGGTGGGCGGGCCAGGTACTTTATATGCACAGCACAAGGAGGCTGCAGCTTGCAGCTTCATGGAAAAAGTGTTGCTTGTTCTCAAGCGTTTTTTAGCTTGGAAAGTGACTGTGTACCAATTGCGTACACAAGTGCCCAGCAAGGAAAGGTTACCTTCTACTGAGACCACCCTGCATTTAAGTCTCTGCCATTTCCAAAGGCCATGCATATGCGAACACCAGGGAGGAAGAAAGGGAGAAGGAGGGGGACACACATATGTCCACACGTACAGGCCATTATTACACACACTATGTAATAATAGCGTTCCATCTCCACGACACATGGGAGGACTGTAGCATCTTCAACGGATGGGCAGAAAAATGTCTGATTCAGCTGATAAACCTAACCAGGCAAAGAGAACCACTCCGAAAAGCTACCAACCAATGTACTTCAAATCTGAGAACATGGGTAAGAAATAACTTGCAGCAAATGCAATTCTAAAAGAAAAGAGAAACTTGCATTCCAGTGACAGGAGAATCCCACATAGAGGGAATGAGAGCTTCATGTAGCTCCCTCTTTCTAAAAACAAACAAAACAAAACAAAAAACAAAAAAACTCTCATGACTGTTGATATCCTTATATTTCTACTTTTAAGGAATTTATTCCAGTGGTTAAAAATTATGAGAAGGATTTTAGAAAAAAAAATAGAAGAAATTCTAAGTCCTGATTTCTATCCGCCACTTCCTATGTTACTAGATACTAGTCCTTTCTAGGTATTCATTCTCCCAAGTACCTATGATTCTGGGGGACTTGAATAACCTAGATAAATGACCTCAAACCAACCCAAAAGCCAATCTTCTTTTACCTTTTTCCTCTCCAACACACAAACCTTTTATTTTTAAGCAATGCAAAGTAACTAGGAAAACAGATTTATATTTCACCTTTGCAGTCTTAGTTTCATTTCAATTGCAAACCAGTATCAAGCAAAAGAAGTGAGCACAAGTGGAAAGAAAAGAATAAAGGGTGTGACTAAGCCTCAAAACTAGAAAAAGCATCTTTTAATCATTTAATGCTAAAAACTGGCAACATAGCTGAAATGACTTCAGATTTTTTGATAACTGTGTGATGAACCAAATATTCACTTCATTGTATGTGGGTATTTTCAATGTGTGGTAAAGTCAAAGCCCTAGTGAGACGTTATTTAACCCCTAAAATAGACAGGAAAGATAAATATGAACAGGACGAATCGCTAAACATAAATCTGCATAACTCATATCTATATCCTACCTTATAGGACAAACCGTTTATTTTGTTGTTTGTGACCAATATAGATTTTACAGCTCTATTTATTACTCTATCTTCAAAAACAGTAGAGAATTCTCAGTAACTCCATGAGAAGCAGCTTGGGTTTACCTGGAATGTACAGACAGTGCTGTGCTGGGGAGGTGGTGGTGGAAGGGTGGGTGGTACTATTTTTGGTAACTGTCTCTTTTTTGCACTTCACTTTTCATATCGGAAACACACTCCCCATATACCATGCCCAACCAAAAAAGAAATTCTGAAACCTGTTCACACGGTAGTGGGTACATCTTTGGATCAAAATTCTGCATGCACATTAACACAGAGAACAGCCTCCTATATAATCCTTAAAACACTCTTTCGATCTTTAAAATATGTTACTGATTTTGAACCTGCTGGTTCCAAAGTCTGGCATCATATAAGCCTCTCCGAACAGCCTTCAAACTCTGATTCCCTCCCCCACTTTTTTTTAATGTGTACAAACTACAATTTGTAAATCTCTTCTTTTCCCTTTTAGTTGAGGGCCTGACAGGAAGCTGATACAAATTAAAATAACAAAAGACCCCGGCAACATCTACTTGTCAATAAGAAATTAAAGCATTACTCTGCTGAGCCTAGGGCTGACCTAATTTCCTACCATACAATTTAAATTTTCTCTCACCTTCTTTAGTTTCAAGTAGTGTGCAAGGTTATTATAACCGCCTCAGAGCTGTTCCTGCTGTCAGTGCTGGAATAATCAGACTTACTGAAATTGCTTTTTTAGTTTCTTAAAAACAAACATTAAACACTTATAGAAAGTAACAAATTTCTCCGCTCTTGCCGGGAAAATGGCAGTTGCCTAATTAAAATAAGATTTCTTCTGCCACCAGTGTTATTTGGTACTGAAAATATTCCAAACAGTTGCCTAAAAAAAAAATCTTTCCATTACTTCCCAGGGGAGAAACTAATCGCTATGCGGAGATATAAAAAGGTAGCATTCTCTTGCGATTTGCAGAGGATTAGAGTTTGACTTCATATATAATGTGGAGCCTATTGATCCACACACACAAAATCATTTCCCTTTAATCTGGGGATCTGACTTGTTCTAGAGGAACCTTGGCATTTGCATTCTGAATGTTGAACTTGGCTTGCATTGCTGGAATACTGGCAGGGTGGGAATGGGAAAATTTATTTAAAAGTTTCTGCTACTGTGGGGAGGGGGTTTAGAGGGGTGGGTGTCAATCAAAGCCATCAGAAATCCTATGCTAGTCCCATTTTTTTTACCCTGGGCTATTGAGCATTTTATTCTGCTTGGCTCCAGCCAGGGCAGATGATTGCCTCGGTGACTGTTCCAGCTGTTACTTGTCCTCGTTCTATTTGCTTTTTAGGGCTTAATTCCCACCCACTCTCAACTTTGGCCAAAGCGATTTCACTTCAGGGTCGTGTCCAATGCAAGATCAAACAATGATGACTGAAAGCAATTCCACAGTGATCAAGGGTCAGAGACCTTTCATATAAAACCGTGTTGTTTCATTTGCTCTTCCAGCTTCTCCAAGAGCAACTGTATGCTCCAAAGAAGGGATTTTGGCACAAAGAAATAAAAGAAAATCTAGGCAAAAGAGAAAAGGTGATGAGGGGTGACAAGGAGAGGTGACAGGGATAAAGAAGCAGAGAGACCAGGAAGAGCCTGTTGGCCAAGGAAGTATGTAGATTTTACTTAAAGACTGGTTTGTCACTTAAATCAGATGGATTTTTTTCATGTTAAAGCATTTTATAATTAATAATATGTCTCCCTCAGACAACTAAACCCCTTCGATTTAGGCTTCGAACTTGGCAAATTTAACTGAGATAAACAAAGTGTCCTGCCCTTTTCACTGCCACGATCGGCTCGGGAATAACAAACTTTGCTTAAAGACGAGCACCGACACCTGGAGAAATGCGAGAGAAGGACACTCAGAAATGCCTCCACATTCAACCCCCCCAAAAAACCTGTATCCTCTGTGTCAAATCCTTAACTTCTAGCCTTTAAATTGCTTTTTTTCCTTTCCTGATTTCTGCGAGTCTTGGGCAGGAGACGAACACAGTAGAAAATGCAGCTAGGGAAATGTCAGTTGGAATCCTCGGAAGAAATCAGGCAGAAAGTTGACCTTTTGGCACTTGCAGTGCAATGGAAGGTAGAGCTGCGCGCACCCCTTTCTTCTGCGAGGTCGAGCGACGATTTGGGAACAGCCTGTCTGGCTCACGTCCACACAGACAGCCCGGAAAGGAGCAAAAAGCTCCAGCGGCCCCAATCCCAGCATGGGGACCGCGCCTGTCCCCTCTGGGTACGGTGAGAAATCAGTTTTTTCTCTCTGAGGCCACCCCAAAGCCAGGGAAAGGGGGCTCCCCGCGAACCCGGCGCCGGGGGAAGCCCCGGGGGCGCACCTGCAGCGGCGCCGGCAGGGACTCGCGGGGGAGGTTCCTTGACGCCCGGGTCCAGCCGCCGCGCCTATCCAAGTTTTGACCGCCTGGGCTTGCCCCCAGCTCGTGTCACAAGTGCACGGATTGCGGCGATTCGAGGCGGCCGCGATGCACTTACCCTTTGAGCTGTTCCCTCATGGCTGCAAGGGCTCCGCGGTCGGGGGAGGGCGAGCGGAGGAGTGAGCTTCCCAGTGCCGCCGGGCTCCCGAAAGTCGAGCGCCGCCGCCGCCCAGGCTCGCAGCTGAAAGCACTGCGGAGGAGCCGGCGCGGGCTGGCGGGCGGGCGGCGGGGCGGGCGGGGAGGGGGCGCTGCGGGCAGACGGGGCGGGGCCGGGCCGGGCTCCGCCCCCACCTAGCGACCTGGGAACCCGGACTCCCCGCAACCCCGCAGTCGGGGCTTTCCAGACAGAAAGGCAAAAGAAAAGAAAAAGAAAGCCAGCGAGACAGAGCAGGTAAGGTAGTCCTGGGAACCTGGAAACCACACACCGTCCTGCTGGCACCCCCTTAAAACCTCCAGCGAGACTACTTGTTGCCCAAATAAATGACCTAGGTGCAAATGACCTCATCGCAGATCATTAAGTGTGTGGGATCAGTTTTCTTTTTAGAGAATGAAAGAGGAAAATCACAAGCATAATTCTACCCCTGTCGATTGAAGATGAAAGTGGCGAGGCTGTAACTAAACGGGCTTCTTAAGAAGCATTTCTATGTGTATTTGTGTTATAGCAGTGGTTCTTACGGTGTAGTCCTGGCCAGAAGGATCAGCATCTCCTGGGAACTTCTTGGAAACGAAAATTCCCGGGCCCCAGCACAGACCTACTGAATCAGAAACTGAGCACGCTGAAGTTTGAGAACCACTGATACAGATAAACTTGAAATAAACCACCACCACCAGTGGCGTGGCACAGTTTGGTCTTTCAGTATTCTTTTAGAGAAATCTCAAAGGGAAGCATTCCCAATGGAACATTTTATTGGAAAAGTTACAGGGCCTAGACAGTTCAAATATTTCTAATCTTCGAGTTTGCAATATGATGATACAGGTTAACTATGCAAAATTATTTCGAGCTTGGAAATATTCTGAAAAGAAGAAAGTTTTTATTAGCACAAGAATTTTTCATAACCTTCACATATCTTCCTTAAGAGTCCAGAGTATCTTATGATAAACTCCCTTAGTGGTTTCATTGTCTCTCTTTGTCCATTTATTTTGTTGGCTTGCTTTTCTTTTTATCTTCTTTTAACCATTTCAGTTTCAATCGCTCTTCTGTTTAGAGTTTAAAACGTGTTCCCCTTTTTCTTTATAAATACCCCCCTTTTTTTTGCTCAACATTTTCCCTGTAGAATGTTCGAGCTGAGATGACTCTAGACATCAGTCTCCCTTTATTGTCTGCTACAGCATGGCACAAGAGACAAAAAATAAAGTGCATGAACAAAAGGGGGGATGCCAAGTTTCTTCATTATCCTGACAAACCAAATAAAAATATAAACAGTATCTCAAAAGACATGTGAATGTAGGTATGATTGGTAAAGCAAATATAGCACTTCTGGCATTTTGCCTGATAGACTGAGGCTATTAGTGCTCTCTTTTAAGCAATTTTGAACCAGTGAATAGTGGAGGCACCCACTATCTCCCTCCATTTGAGGGGAAGCCCACTAGGTTTCGCTTTGGGACAGGTTGTCCCTTACTTTCAGTGTAGATTCTAGGTCTGCCCCTGTCTTTGACTGGAGGAGGATTAGTGTTCTGTGATGAGGAAGTAGTGGCCTTTACAATCTGGCAGTTATATAATCTCCGTGTCACTGTAGCAAATCATTTAAATATTGCTTATGTTTATTTCAATGAAAAGACACAAACTTCACAGCATGGACATATGTAAATATTAGAAATTGATCAAGTAAAGGTATACGACATCTGTACAATGAGTTGTATTGTGTTCTATTCCCTTCTTGTTTTGTTTGTTTGTTTGTTTGTTTTACACTTATCTGCTCAAGATTCAGGAGTTCTGATATATTTCCCTAAAATATAAATGTTGGTCCATTTTCTCAGCGTATAACTAGGAAACTACTAGGAACACTTCGTTAAAAAAAAAAAAAAGAATGGAAAGTAAGAAATCACTACTCAGATTTCTTTCTTAAATTTGACAGATGGCAATCCTCAAAAATACATCTTTAAGTTCTTTTTTAAACTAGAGTTATACACACTTAAAGACTTGTTCCCAAATCTTGATGTTGTTTTAGAAATTAAATATTGAAAGTATTATTAAGAAATAACATTGGCATCACAGTGACTGTTTTGTTATCAATTTCAGTTAGATTATGAATTTTGCTTTTTAGGGAAAGACTAAGAAGAGAACATAATTTATATATCTTCGTTTCATATGTAAATTATATAGTGATGCCATGTATACTAATACATTAATTACTTATTTACAATAGCCCTTATTATTATTATGTTACTATTACTATATCGATGTGAGCCACAGGTATGAAAGGAGTATGAGGGTTCTGCCACCAGAGAAAACCTAAGTTGAAATCTTGCCGCCATTCTCTCCTCCAGCTCTCTTCTCCACTCTCCCTGTACTCCAAGAGGTTGGATGTTTGTGGATTGCATCCATCAGGCTCTCTTGCCTTTTGGCTCTTCTTTGCTTTCAGTCGAGGGAAAGCAATGATGAAAGGCTTATAGCACGAGATGATAGGGCAGAAGGAGAGAGCTGTTTGAGTATTTATTCTCCAAGTTCCTTTCTGTTGGCCTTGAGGCTGGTGGTACCTGAGTATCTTTACCTGCAGCCACAAGTCTTGTTGGACAGTTATTTGTACAGCATCAGCATTCTCCAAGTGCCTCAAACCATTCCCTTCCCCTTGTCCTTGCTCTTTCACCTTTACCCTGCCCAGATTTTTGTAAATAGCCTTTTCATTACACTCTCTTCAAATACCATTTTTGAATCTACCATCTGTTTCTCTTAGGACCCTGACCAAACAGGGACCCATCCAGTCAAAGCCACCCTCTGAGGCACTAGACTGGATGCTGAGTGTGGACCACTGAGGGAGGAGAAAGGTAACTTCACCTGTTGGAGCTGAAAAGGAGACCAAGCTCATTCACTGGACAGATATTTCTAGAATCCTCCTCTGTAGGCCCAAAAGGAGCTTCTGGCTTTGGGGGATGAAGGCAAGTCAACAATTATGAATGGAGATAATAGCAGGAGTGTAGGTGAAGAAGCCACAAGCAGCTTTTTCCCAAGAGTTCAGTGCTGTCCTTGGTCTTTGGGAGAAAATGTCAGGATGGAGATAAGAGAGGTGGCCAAATTGACAAGGACCTAGTGTGATAATCTAGAATTTGACCTGTATCATGAAAGCTATAGGCCAGCTTTTTAAAGAAGAAATTTAAACATGAGTGTGACTCTGTCAGATCTGTCTTTTCGAAAAATCACTCAGGCGATGGTGCAGGGAGAGATCAGCAGAGTTTGGAATTAGGTGACCAGATACCAGACTGCAGTAGGATAAGGATCTGAACGATGGAAGTGGACGAGAGAGTGGAGGAATAATAAATAAGGCAAAATCTATGAGTCTCGACTGATTGGATGTATGAATGGAAAAGAGGGAAGACAGAGGGCAATGGGCCTCAAGTTTGGCCACTACTGAAATCACCTGGGGAGAGCTAAAAAATTCAAATGCCTGGGTCTCATCACCTTGAGACTCTGATTTAATTAGCTATGGGCAGTGGGATTTTTAAGGCGCCCCAGGTGTTTCTAATAAGCAGCCAAGGCTGAGGATCACTGTTCTAGGGTGACTCCCAAGACTGGAGGAGTGATATTCACCAAGGTAGGAATTTCAGGAGGAGGGAGCAGGTTTAGGCAGAAGAGGATCAGGGAAAGATGATGAGTGTGAGGTGGCAGTGTGATCTAAAATTGAAGGGCTCCAGGACATTTAAGTCTGGAGTTCAAAGGGAAGAGGTCTGGATTGGAGCTATTGCTTTGAAATGTGAGCATTGTAGGGCCATGAGTTTGGATGAGCCCATCTAGGGAGGGCGTGAAAGGACAAGGGCAGAGGCCAGGTTGCTCCTGTCTTCCACAAACACATCCTTTTCCTTTTTAGGTTGCTTATAGTTTCATTGTTAGCCTGATTTTTACCAGTGTCAAAATGAGGAGCAGAAAGGGAAAGGAAAAAGCCAGGGCATGGTTTGCACTGGGCACTTGCCTGGGGATGGCCCTGAGGGACTTTACCATCTTCTGAGGGTCCAGCTTCTTTCTAGCTCCAAGAGACTTTATCTGAACTGCCTTTTTCCCCTAACCAATCTTCGATATAAACAGCATCATTCTAAAAGTCTGTTTGGAATGTAGGTATTGCCTTGATTAATCATAATTCACATTCATAGTAAAATTTCAACATTTGAGTATGCAGTAAACACATAAGGATTCCATGTTTCTCTTTGCATAGTACAAGTATTAGCCATGAACAGTGAATCAGACATCTAACAAATGCTTACAATGATGGTGAGTCATTGCTAGTTAGGGCAAATACCATGGTGTACCAATTAAAATATGTATAACAATCCCCTTAGATCAATCTGAAACCACCATTTTCTGGATATAATAAGAATATCCAGTCAGTTCACATTAACTAGTAAATGAAGAGGCCTCTACATTCAGACACAGAGCACTTCACATCCACACAAAAGCCTATTTTTCCAAGCCCTTCCCCTGCGGGGAGGCAGAGTAAGCCAGGCTGAGGAAAGCTCTCTAAGCCAGCTGCCATCTAAACCAGAGATTTCACCAAACAGGTTCCAAATAAAGTCAAATTCAGCCTTACCCTCATGTAGTTTTCTTTTGATAAGATTTTTTAAACTTCACAGAGCCACCTATATCAAACAGAACATCTAAAAAGATGTGAAGTTTAGCATCTTCACTAAAATAAAGCCACACTTCATTAACCTCACAGGCCGGTGGTTGCTTCCCGGGAAAGAATTCCAAGTACCTATTAGCCTGCCAGCTACAGCGCTACCCCATACCCACCTCCTGCTAAAAATGGATAACTGGTTAAGGTGGCTCAAGCAGATCTGACAATAGCATTCCTGGTCCACCTTAACAACAGCTCAAAGCTGTAACTACTTGTCTGCCTTTCCCAAATGATTGTGCCAAATAACAGGAATTTCAAAACTAGGCAGAAATTCTGACACTCTGTATAATCTCCCTTCCTCTTCAGCTACAAATAAGGCTTTGTATTCGATTAGACTCACAGCAGGTGAAAACCCCAATTAGTGAATTCATTCTGGGGCCTCTTTCTACCTTCCTCCCACACAGCACAGTTAAAAAAATAAGGGAAGTCAGTCTTTTCTCAAATCACAAATAAATTAACCCTTTGATCTACCCAATCAAGCCATTTACCACTTGAAGAATTTTCACAGGAAAATGGGAGGATGTTGAAAGACTTGTCCTTCTTGATCTCATATGGGGGTTATAAAATTTTATTTTGCCACATTTTATTGTTTTCTTTAAATCCATAAATACTCACAGATTTTCTGACCAATCTAAAAATTATAGTTTTTCTTTCTACCTGAAAAGTCACAAAGCCAGTATCATCTAAAGAATGATTAATGGACAGTCTGCTACCAGAGAGAATTATTTTTAAGTTATGTTCTTATTTCGGTGTATTTCGGGTGAGAGAAAATATTAAATTTTAGTTTAAACGCTATGCTTTGGCCTCAGGAAGTGCACGAAGTCTATATTTCATACTTTGTAAATATTTGTCAAAGGAAATTCGTCATTGGACAAGGATAGAGGTTTGGTTTGAACGTTCAAAAAAAAAAGATGGCTTTAGTTCTTAGAGTGATTTACTTATACTTTGTCAATTGCTTCTCTGGAAATAATTCACAACCCAGTTTTATGTATGAGCATATGATTAAAAAAGAGCAGCTTTGTCTTTTTTAATTGTTTTAGTCCTGTCACTTTTCTTGAAACAAGTCGTAGGACTTATTATCCACAAGAAAATATTGAACATATATCAAATAGTAACACAGCTTTTAGAAGTAGTCATCTGTTACTGTCAGAGGTTCATTTCATTCTGAAGCTTTTTAATTAAAATGCAAAATTCTACATACATGCCTGCCTAAATTGCCCCTTTCTGAAATACTTGAATTTCATAAAAAATGTTAAATGCTAATGTAACCATTTTTAATACTTATGACTTGGTTATTGAGATTTGGGAAAAAGTAAACAAAGGAATTACCAGTCAATTACATGAACAAGGAAGTCATTCTAAGTTGAAACAGATAAGGAAAATTAATATTCAAATGCTACTGAATGAAGACACCACGTTTTTTTTTCTCCTTGGAGATGAATATCTACCAGAATCAAAAGCAGCCTCTTAATCTATATTCCAGCAGAAGCATTAAGGCAGGAAGGCAGCGCTCCAAACTAATTCTGCCCCTTAGAGCTAGTCACTTAACCCTTAGAGGCCAGTCACTTAACCCCTCTGGAGCTCTGTTGACTCATCTGTAAAATTCAGATAATGCTGCACAAGGCTATAGTGTGGTTCAAATGACATAATGACTATGAAAGTGATTTGGAGGCTGAGAATGCTATGGTAATGCAAAGTAGCCTGTCATGCAGGTATAATTCCTTAAAAAGAAAACCCAGTATGTCTAGGAATACTGTTAGGAATATAGCACGAAAAAAATCAGCATAGTTACTTTAACATTTCATTTTTAGACTGTTGTATGAAGGGAAAGGAGAGAGGCCCAAGAGTTTCGGTCTTTTCAGCCATTTGCAAAAGGAACTTTTCCTCCATTTGTTTTTTACATTTAAGAAGAGAATAAGGGGGTAAAATAAGATTTTTTTTGCAAGTGAAATCACTAACTAGGAGCCTGAGATAGTAAAATTCACATATTCAGCCATCATTTTGGAGGGGCTGAGGTTAAAATATAAATACTATTTACACATATTAAAAGGTATAGTCACATTCACATTGTCAGAGAGAAGAACCCTGGAATAGTGACAGATCAAGTGAATACTGGTTTCCTGGGGGACAATGGGAGAGAAAGATCCCTCATATCCTGAGGGAGAAGTTCTCTTGGTGGCAGGAATGTGCTATGGATGTGGTAGGAATTCCCCACAAAGACAGGAATCCAAAAAAGGGGAAATGGAGGTAAAAACCTGTTTCATCAATTAATGATTTACCAAGAGATGAATCTTGTGCTCCAACTCTGGTTTATTCTGTCAAGGCATTTTTTGAAGATGAAAGAAAAATATGAATGCAAGGAATTTTGATTAATCCACAAATTTCCAGGAATATTTTTCACATTATGCATATAGACTAAGTTTCTCTGTTAAATATTTCCCTATATTCATTTCTTTAAATCAGGGGTCCCCAAACTCCAGCCTTGGAGTGGTACCAGTCAGTCCATGGCCTGTAAGGAACCAGGCTACACAATAGGAGGTGTGTGGCAGGCCAGCCAGTGAAGCTTCATCTGTATTTGCAGCCACTCCCCAGCGCTAGCATCACCACCTCAGCCCCACTTCAGATCATCAGGCATTAGATTCTCATAGGAGCACCTGTTCCTGGTGCCAAAAAGGTTGGGGATTGCTGCTTTAAATGACTGCAATCATGGTGTATTTATGGAGCACTTGTATATGTCTTTGCTTATCAAACTCTTTTTATTTTTCTTTACTATTATTTACTGAAAACTGGGAAGTGTTTGGAGGATAGACATGGAAATATATACAATTTTCAACATTGTAATCAGGTTTCTTTACTAGGGGGCTTCGACCATAAGGAGTTTATAATCTAGTGGAGGTGGGGGAGCAGATAGACTCATACATGACTAAATACATTGTCAGATAGATTATAAATACAGAAATAGAGAAATAAAAATAATAAGCACAAAGGGAAATGTGGTCAGCCTGACCTCCTGGGATTAGGGAACATACAGTTCAATTAAAAGCTAACTAGGCTTAAATTACCAGGTTTCATTCATGTTAATGTTAGTGTATAAATTGCTGAAGCAATTTCTTAAATTGACTCTGTGAGCTAATCTCTCACATTAATAATTTACTAAGGCACAGATTTTTAATGTTAACATACTACTGTATTATGAAATCATATTATGCCTTTGTGGAATTCAAAAAACTATTAGGCCAATATTGGGTTTTATATCTCAGGAAGGCTAATATGCAGAAAATATTTCTGTCCCCATTAGAATTATCAAATCACATTTTTTTAGTTAATATCAAGACTCTAGTGTGGGAATCTAGGTCTTCACTCTCATCCCTTAGAAGCCAACAAAGAATTGGAAGCCTCTTCTCATATGATGCATAGAGAAGGAAAAATTGGTGTCGCCTATACTTTTGATTATTATTATTTTTTTAAATAGAATTAAATTTGGTGTGGGAAGAAATAAGCGAGGAAAAGAGGATTGGATCAGAATGGGAATGTATGATGAGGAGACTATTATAATAGCCCAGTTAAGAGACAAAGAAGGCCTAAACTAAAAAAGTAGCACTGGAAATTGGTAGAAAGGCTGAATTCAGGACAGGATATAGGATAGAAGCAATACTACTTTTCAACCAACCAGATGTGAGGGCTCAAGGAAAGGGAAGACTCTAGGATTTTTTATAATGGCACCATTAGCTGAAGATTCATATTTGTATATATACTATGTATTTATACCTTGCAATGTTCCATAGAGGTTTTAGACAAACTTGTAAGACCATATAAATTTCAAAAATTAATAGATTAAATCCAGATTAAGGAAATAGAAATAGAATAAAATATTAAGAAGGGAGGAAATGTTAGCACACAGATATGAAGATCATATGGCTTGATATGATTATTAAAACTTAGCTGTGCATACCCACCAGAATGAGAAAGACAAATAATACAAAGTGTGAGAAGGATATGGAACAACTAGAACTCTCATGCTTTGCTGATAGGAATGTAAATTGGTACAACACATTAGAAAACTGTTTGGCAGAATCTACAAAAGCTGAACACATGCATAACTTATGACCCAGAAATTTCATTGCTTGATATATTTCCAAAAGGGATATATACGTACGTTCACCAAATGACATCTTTTAGAATGTGCATAACATTATTCTATGTACAAAATGTTCATCAACAGTAGGATATATAATCAATTACAGCATATTCACACAATGGATTATTATACAGCAATGAGAATGAACTTCATACAATAGTATGAATGAATCTGAGTTTGAAAAAGCCAGGCATGAGAGAGTACATATAGTACAAAAACCAGGCCAGGTTAATTGATGGTGTTCAAAGTCGAGATAGTAGTTACCCTTGGAGGGCAGATAAGGATTGGAAGGGGCACAAGGAGACTCCTGGGTAATGATCTATTTCTTGATCTGAATGCTGGTTACATGGGTGTGTTCAGATTGTGAAAATTCATCCTACTATATACTTAAGATTAAAACTTTTGTCTGTGTGTCTAACATTTCAATAAGAAGTTTTTTAGAGGTCCGAGGGGAAGTTAGGTAAAGGATGCAGGAGCGGCACAAGTCTGTTCCACTGGGTTTGGGGAGTGGTGGTGTGAGGAAATATCCAATGTCTGGGAAGATGAGTAAGTGTGGAGTGTGTAGAGTTAAGAATCAGAGCATTAAAGATGGATGAAACACTATGACTAAAGCTTTACAACAGTCCCCAATCCTTATACCACGCATGGGTGATTCAGTCCCTGTTCAGCTTAGTACAGAGCTTGTAAGACAAAGACTAAAATAAGAAACCATGGAATGATGTGATTTATTTATGCTAAAAATTAGAAGACTACAATATACATTTATTTTAAAAAAAGTCTTTTAAAAGAGGTATAACTTGACTGTAGGCTTTCTGGAGACCAAAACAAAAGAAAAAATATAAAAGAAAATATAAACGATTTTATTATTTGGATTATTGATAAGAGGAAAAGAATATAATTATTTCAGTGAAGTAAAGTAAAATCTAAATTCTGCTCTGAGAGCTAAATAAAATTATTGCATGGATTTTTCAGATGGGAGACACTATGTGATATCAATCTTCAGCAAATTTCTTTCAGTGGTTGTCTTCAGAGTGGCCCTCAACATAAGCTAAGAATGTGATGCACCTGAGCTGAAGCAATCTTATGGGGATCAATGCAAAAGTGGTCCAAGAAGGCAGCTTTCTGATGGCCAGTCCTGAGGCAGGGACAAAACATGGTACAGTGTCTTCTCAAACTGCAGGTCATGAACCATTAATAGGTAATGAAATCTATATAGTAGATCTTCACTAATATTGTTTTTAATGAAATAGAAAATGTGAGAATGAAAATATGAGAATACAGTAAGGGTAAGTAACCTTTTGTGAAATCCTTCTTTCCATTATACAAATACAGGTAGATAGAAAAATATTTATAGATATAAATATGTATGTGTATTTGCATGGAATGATATATAAAATATAACTTTATGTGGATTGGTTAAAAAAAGATGAAAGCTAGATATCTCTACTGCATAGAGAAATGGATAGACTACATGCCTATTGGACAATTATTTATAAATATTACTTCTGGAAGAAAGTGGGGGGCAGCTAGTTGGTAGTTTCATTCCCTGGTAAGGGCTGGAGCATTACAAGAGACTGGAGGGGAATTAAAAGATTCAGGAGGAGGAACAAGTTAGGGAGGCATTCATTAAGTCTGAAGTTCTAGCCACAGGAGGTGCTGCAGGGGATGAGAATATGTTTCAATTTTTAGGGAGTGTCTTCTCTGCCAGCTGTTTGTTTGGGTGGCTCTTTGAGAGTATAGTTAGAATCACTCAGCCTTTTCTTTTTATTCCAAATGGCATGGTGATATTGCCACATTGCAGAAGGAAAAACATTGCCAATAAAAGTATTGTCAAGGGGAGTAACAAGTAGCTCACACTACTATACACAACTGCATGTTGCTTGTATGAGCAACACACTTCAAAACATAAACTGAGAAACAATGCTTCTGCTCTCACCCTGTAGTGGGATCTCATTTGAAGCCCTTGCTAGAGAACCCAGGTCTAGGCCACCAAATGGGCAAGTATGTGCCTGACAGAGTGGTGACATTTTAGGGCTGAACGTCCCCATTCTGTTTAATAATCTATAAACTCATCCTATTAAGTGTTTGGGGGAAATTTATCTAAATATTTATGAAGACTAATAATGATTATGTTTATAAAAAAGAAGAAAAGATTCTCATATGACTGTAGGAATATTTCAGACAGCATATGGCTAAGAGGAGATTGAGCGTATTAAGAGTAAAAATAACAACAGCTTTAATAATAAAATTCTTTTCAAAAGAGTGACCAGCTAGGAGAGTAACTAGAAAGGAAGTCACAATTTTTCTTTCTTCCATATTAAATCACAGCAGCATTCATTAAATTCCCAGTAGTAACAAATGATTAATTAACTATAATTCTCATCAGTGTTTTTTACATTTTAAAATCACCAGAGTATAGATATTGTATTTCTACCATTGGCTGTGAAGCTACAAACCAACTGCCTAGACCAGCAATGATTATTCACAAAGCAAGAATTATCATAGCACATCTCATTTTACCTACACCTAAATTCAAAGTCCTCTCAGTCTGCAAAAGAACCTACCTGTAACCTTTCTCCAATACCTTGTGATATACTGCAAAATAGCCACAAATCTGGCCTCCTCCTTGGTATCCAGCTCTTGTCACATGACTTTGTATCTTCTCCCATCAGAAGGTGGAGTTTTTCCCTACCTCTTGTATGTGGAATGACCCTATGATATGACTTGCTTGGCCGACAGACAACAAAACATTATACAAACAGAAATTTGACAAGTCTCCATGTGAAGAAGCCTGAGCTAGCCTGTTGGATGACAAGACATACAACCTAGTTGCATCTGTTCCTAAACGACAGATTGCCAACCATCAGACAGGTGAGTCAGGCCATAATAGCTCATCCAGCTGCTAGTTGACCACAGATGCATGAGCAGGCCCAGAAGAGAACAGTAGCTGGTCCAGACAACAAAAACAGTCCATCTAGTCCATTCATCAAACAGTAAACTAAGTAAGTAGTTGTTATGTTAAGGGATTTACAAACTAGGGCTCATAGGCCAAGTCTGGCCTGTGGCCTGTTTTCATGTAGCCTGCCACCTAAGTATGATTTTTACATGTTTAAAGAGTTGTTTAAAAAAAAAAGAATATGTAACAGAGACTCTGTGTGGCGAACAAAGCCAAAAATATTTACTATCTGGTCCTTTAGAGAAATGTGTTGCTGATCCCTATGTTAAACAATACAGCTGTGTTTGTTATATAGCAAAAGATGTTTGATACACATCTATTCCCAAGAAAGAACGTTAGAAACTAGGACTTTCTCAGAGAACTCAGTTGACAGCTGCTTAATATAGCCTTGTCATCTAGCTGCTTGTGAACTAAGATAACACCTGAAATGAATACAATAAAAAAATACACACATAACCCACAAAGTTATTTTTGTGCTTCTCAAAATTAAGATTTCTAAGGGTAGGTAGAAGAACAAATATACAATTTTTAGCAACTTTATTCATGATATCCCCAAACTGGGAACAATCTGAATGTCCACCAATGGATGAATGGATAAACAAAATGTGGTATATCCATAACATAGAAAGTTCTTCTCAATTAAAAAGGAACAAACTACTGATTTTTAAACTACTGATATTCAAAAACATTATGCTGTGTGTAAGAAACCAGACACACAAAAATACTGTGTAATTCCATTTATATAAAGTTCTAGAAAATGCAAGCAAATCTGTAGTGACAGAATGCAGATCAGTGGTTGCCTGGGGCCAGGGGTGAATGGAAGAATGGACTGCAAAGGGGTATAAGGAGGCTTTTGAGGGAATGAATATGTTTTGTATTTTAATTGTAGCAATAGTTTCATGGGTACACGCTGTCAAAAATCAATGAATCCTACACTTTGAAGAGATGTAGTTTATTGTATATAAGTTCTTGAAAAAAGTTGATTTAAAAAGTTTTTTTTTAAATGCATTTGCCCTAAAATCAAATTTAACATTCAAAAATGTATACAATTGGGCAGAAAAGGGGGTGAATTACACAGGATGTTTATATAAATATAGGATAGATTCAGGTCATGCTGTCAGTCCCTTCTGATTAATTCTGCAAATATCAAAACATTAGATTCAGAAATGACCTTAAAGGTTAATGAATTACATCCTCTCATCCAATACAGAAATTGCCTTTAGGGGTGAAGACAGTCATTGCAGCATTGAATATCTACTGTGCAGGGCATTTACTGCTTTTCAAGGCAGTAGATTCTGTTTCTTGGTAGCTCAGTTATAAAATTTTCTTTAATATTTAGTTAAAACTTGCTTTCTCGTAACTTTCACATATGTAGCTGAATCTGTTTTCAGGGCAAAACAGAAAAAAAAGCAAAACAAGGAAAACAAACAAAACATGAACAACTAAAATGCAATATAATATCTCTTCTAACTTTCTAAATATTTGAAGCTCCCTATTACATTCTCCTTACTACCACTTGTCTCTAAGCTAAATCTAAACACTTGCATTTCCCTCTATTTTTTAAAAATAATATGGCCTATAGGCCCTTGGGTATTCTTATGACACTTTGAGAAACAAGATCCATTTAAAATGTGATATCCAGAACTGAGAAAGTGGGATGCTTATATCCCCATCTTTGCCACTATTGCTAGCCACAACTATAGTAGGATTTTAGTTTTGTAAATGCCATATCACACTTTCTGTTCATACTGTACCTATAGATTACTAAAACCCCAAGGGTTTTTAAACATGATCTGATATTAATTAAGGTCCCTTCCCTCCTGTGTTTTTAAATTGATTACTTGAGTTTACATGTGAGACTCATGTCTTATTTAAATATGCTTTCCTATTTTATCTTGTAATAAGAACTCATCTTCCTGATTTAAATCTAGTAGAATTTTGATATATTTATCATATAAAGTATTTACTTTTTTCAATTTTGAATTTATTAATCAGTATAGCTATCCTGTACAATCATTCCATCAACAATTGAGTACCTGTTATAGATTCTGTTATATTAGGTAGTAAAGAGACCAAAATAGATAAAAGTAGTGCTTATCTTCTTGGCATTTATAGACTAGAGCAAGAAGCAGATATAAACAAACAATCACAATTTAGTTATATAAGTGCTGGTAGAAGGTTGTGCTCACAGTACAGCCAAAGAAGGGTTCACAGAGGTAGTGATGCATGGGCAAAATTGGCCAAGTAAGATCTTCTGGTAGAGGGCTGTGGTGAGGGCAAGAGCTGATTGAAGAAGGAACAGCCTTGTACGAAGGCATCGATTTCTTTTTTAAAATTTTTTTAATTAGTTTTTTCAATCACAGTTGACATTCAATATTATGTTAGTTTCAGATGTACAGCACAGTGGTCAGACATTCATGTAATTTATGAAATAATCCCTTCTTAAGTCTAGTACCCACCCAGCATGGTATATGGTCATTACAATATTATTGACTATATTCCCTAGGTTGTATTTTACATCTCAGAGACTATTTTGTAATTAAAAGGCTTGGATATCTTAAATACAGGGCAAAGGACAGAGTCTCTATTGTGTGTTAATCCTGATCTATCAACTGGCTTTCTTTGGATGTTTTTGTTTATCAGGTGCAAATTCATTCTAGAACTCAGCCCACTGTTCTTTATCTTGTTCCCAAGACTGTCAAAAGAGAACTTGAAAAATATGGTGTAAAACCCAAAGATATATTGTTTATAACAGTCTATTCATCTAAACATTGAGTAGCCCTAACAAAAATGAAAATGACGTGAATTTGGCATGACGAATTTTGAGGATAACATGTTAACTCCCAGGAGTGTTTTCCAAGTATCGTTATTATTCTCTTCCATGACGTTTTCTAGGATTGTATTGCTCGCCAACATCAAGCTTATTGGTTTTTAATTTTTAATTTGTCTTCTCACTTTTTAAATGTCAAAATAATGCTTTCTTATATCGTTGTATGATGTCAACAATCCCCTTCCCATGTTTTCTCCAAGCCTGTCACCAGTAGCATTTTTCATGGGAGGAGGAGTAGAGTTTTAATTGCTATTAGATGAGAAGAGTGCACAGCGACTGAGTGAGTAGAACGAGGGTCTCTGCACCCAAATTGAGATTGGGCATTGAATCAAATGAGAGCACTTCTAGCAAACTAGATCTGATTTCTGGATTGATTTTATTTATTTTACAACAGAAACATTGAGTGGAGATTGTCTCAGAGACAGTCCACAAATTTTGGTTGGATTTAAGTCATTTTTAAAGCTAGGATACTTTCTTAAAAGCAAGTGATTTGAATGTTTCAGACTGTATTAAGTTGTTCCTTACTTATCTGTGGCCCTGTCATGAATTTATGATCTTCTATAAAGAAGTGGTTGTGTATTGCTGATTTATGTCATGGCAATAAAAGTGGACTGGTTAAGAAGGCTAGAAGAAATTTGTTTCTCTGCATTTTGATGGTTGTTTTTGTTTGCTAAGTAAACAGAATAACATACCTGTCTTTTAGTCATATAGCAAAAATAATGTTTATTTTTCTGAAATTGGACCCTAAATCTATGGACATCTCCAGTTTACATCGCCCAGAAATCTCTTATATTTTAGCTGATTTTGACTAAACATAATTAATTGGCATACATTTATATTTTATTGTAATCAGATGAAAGACATATATACAAAACATAGACTTTGCTGAGAGTTCCCTTTATAGATGAAATGTGATTATAGAACTTGACAGTAGATCATGCACTAGGGGGAAAAGAGATTTATCTATGCCTTGCCTCTACTTTTCTACCCTTTGGTGACATTGGTTATATTTCAAGGTTCTAAATGCTACAAATAAACACCTTAGTGAAGAAGTATCTTTACTCATGGCTAAAAGAAATGTGCTGTTCAAAACTAATAAAGTCATTTATGAGTTTCAATGAATATCAAATGCAAATGGGAAAAATTCCATTATTTATTAGTGGCAAATTCAATATTTTTTTGAAAAAACAGTTTTTCAAAAAACAGAAGCTCTACTTATGTTAGCTTTTCCTAAACCTTGCAGCAAAGTGTCAGTTCTTTCTAATATATAATCAAGGGAATTTTGTGTCGGGAAGAAAACTTCTCATCTTTGTAAAGGACAGTTAGAGGAGAGGTAGGGAAAAACAAGAAAGACTGTGCATGAGAATTAAGTGTGAAGGTATGAACTGAATGCATTTAACCTTTATTTTAAAAAGACTTAACTGAAGAAGTGTTTTTTGGATTAAGTAGAGTCTGATTTTCAACTTTAGAATATTTCTAAATTTAATAATAATATGCATTATTCTGAAAATGAAGACAGAAACACATAGTATCCATAAATAATTTTGAATAAAATTCATCCACTAGTTTTTCTTAAGTTTTATACCTTTCTGTATGAATCTATCAATTCATGTTTTTTAACTTTTCTAACTAAAAGGAACTCCAACAAACTTTAATAAAAATGAATTTAATCAAATTTTAGATGAAATTTCTTAGTGAAAGAACCACTAATAGAATTTGATTAGATTATGCCTAAATGTTTCACTTTTTACATAAAAATTAGCAAAAGCACAATTGAAATTTGCCCTCCCCCCCAAAAAAAATCCTTCAGAACAATGAAAATGGTTATGTTTTCACAGATGGAGTTTGTATTTATATGTATTTTTTCAACCTAGCAAATTTAAATCTAGGATATGAATTTAGACATTCTAGCATCTGAAGAGTGATGAAAGCCCCAAATACATCCAATTCTACTTGTCCCACCGAATTACATTTTTTTAAATCATGTTTTAAAGGACAGAAAATTTCTTTTTTCTGAGGTTAGCTCTCCGAAGTAAATGTAACCAAGTTGATACAATAGTAATTATAAAAGTTCTGTATTATTGCCAAAACTCATACTTAATTTGATTCTCATAACTACTCTGGCCTGGTCCACTTTTCCCGTAGTCCCCAATTATTCTCTGATATAAGAGTAATGTTAAGAACCACAAACATTATATAGAGAATGATAAAACATGTGGGCTAATTTTTGTGAAGAGCTTACCTGTACAGAGAAAAAAGAAAATGAAACTACCAAGCAGATAAAGAAAATATTGTTTCTGACCTCATCTAAGAGTTGTAGTGTTGTCAACAGACTCATTAACACTTTCCTCCCCAACACAATGGCTAGCCATGAGGCAAACATGCTTGCGACATGCATTGTGGTACAATTGGGAAAACAGTGGATATACAGAGGCGTTACTAGTGATATTTCTGCTCCAATGCAGACATTTTATTGACAGTTCCCAGCAAGAGCCTACATTTGAGGGAAGAATAGAGAGGAGGAAAAAAGTCAACGAAGACAAAGAATCCTTGGTGACAGGATCTTGAGAAAGAAAAAAAAGAACCAACCAAAAAGGCTCTGTGGAACTCAGAAGTCTGGAATCTCAGCCTAGAAACTGAATGTATGTTGAGCCATAGAAAACTCAATTGACAGGTTGGTTATCATTCTATTTTTATCACTGTCATGGTGAATTGTCAGGGTAAAAAAGTAAACTTCTTCAAGAATTGCAATAAAGAACTGTTTTTTATGATTAAGTTCTATCCTTCCCACTTCAATTCCCCTTAAAGGTAATGCTAATTAATGCCTTCCCCAAATATCTCCCCTCTCTCTCTCTCTCTCTCTCTCTCTCTCTCTCTCATTTATCATCTATCTATCTATCTATCTATTATCTATCTATCTATCTATCTATCTATCATCTATTTCTCTTTTATTTTTATCACTCTTATGTCCCTCTTACACCTTGCTTTAGAACTGACTGTACTTTGCATCTCCAGTCATTTATCACACATTGTATAGACTGAGGTTTTAGATATTAAACCATTCATTCTGTCAATCTATGTAGGAAGCACCCTCAATGTCTTTAAAATGCTATTCTGAAGCATTTAAAGAGGGCCATCTGCAATAAGAATGATCATTACACGATGATAAACAGTACTGGGTCACAGATGGAGAAAGTAATAGTATTTGAGAGCCATTTTCATGTTAATGTTATAGATTACATATTAAAGGAATGTGCCAGTAATGAAGCAAAAAACAAAGAGGGCCATTGGAGAAGAACAGTTATGCTATTGAAAGCGATGATATAATAAGCAGAATGGCCCCAAGCCATCTGTTTTTAAAGCTTACCATATTTAGGCTGTTAGGACCATTCCATTGTCCATGGAGGTGCTATTCTGAGATAACAAGGAAATGGGCAAAGCTAATATGAATTAAACTATTGTCAATAATTTTAAAAATTTTATTATAAATTGGGGTTCCCTCCCACAAACAAATCTAATGCTCCCAAAGCATATCAATGGAATAAAGTAAACTTTTCCTTTAGAGTTGATCCTTTTGCCTTGGTATATTTAGGGTACTTGGTCTTTTACTTACCTCCCACCCCAATCCCTCCTATTTTGAAGCTCTTCTCTAGAGCATAAGACAGTTATGCCAACTCGAGATGTTTATCACTTATGTAAAAAAAAAAAGCAAAACAAATTCTCAAACACATAGATGCTTGTGAGTGAAGAGACAAAAATTTCAGCTGGTTCTTTCAATATTAGAAACATACTTCTGTAAGAGATTTATAGGGATAGATAGGTATAGGTATCTATCTATCTATCTATCTATATATGTATATTTAGATATAGATATAGATATGTGGATATCTGTATGACACAGCAAACATATATAGTTTTTAAACACAAAATAATTTAACAAATGGAAAAAATATTGGAAAATATCTCAATTGCTAACTTTTTTAATTTTATTATTTTGTTATTTTTATTTTTTTGCTAATTTTCTAATTAATGATCACCATATGCACTACAGTATACATAACTGGTTGAAGAAAGCTAGCTTTTCATTAAATATTCCCAAAATAACTAAATATTTTGGGATATTTTGGGAATATTTTGTTTCTTAGTGTTAACTTATGTACATCACAGCTCTGGAATAGAAAAGAAGCATAAACTAAGTCTTAAAATGAGGCTTTTAGATATTGATTTTCATCAGTCCTTTCCAGTAAAATGGTTTTAGTCTTTTGTGCTTTAAAAATTAAAACTTTATCCTTAGGTATTGGATCTTGTAAGGAGATTAAGAGGAAAGAAAAAGAGTTTATAATTCAGGGGCATAATAAACTCCAGCTGGCATATCACGAGCCTAGTTACGTCCAAATAAATAAATGATCAAAAATAATCTTATTAAAAACAGAAAATCATATTGGGACTTTGGAAAATAAATCTAGGTAAAACAAGTGAAATGAAAATAGGAAGGATATTAAAATTAAGAACCTGATTGATTATGTATTAGCCAGATCAAAGCCTCTGGGTGATAATGAGGTGCTAAACAGGGATTACCACCTGTCCTGTTCATCTAGCAGCTGGACCTACCAAGAACAGCTGGACGAAAACCCTTATATAAAATTAGCCCTTAGAAGCATAAGCTGAGTTTTTTCACTTGCTTCTCAGTTCTGTATCTTTATCACTCATGCCAGAAGTAAAAAGCTTTTTATATTTTGATGCTGTTTTTGCCTTAGGGAAAACACAGCTTTGAGCACCAATATTCCCAGCAGCTTGCTAACCACGTACCAGAGGTTGTCTTCTAGACCTGAGAAGCTAAAATGTCAGATGCACTTGGGTTTTCCTGTCACTGACTCATCTTGTGCTCTTACATTTAAGCCACTACAAATTCTTTCAAAAGCAAGTAGAAGCATACATTCTAACCCAAAACCAAATTACTGAAAGTCACTTATTCCTATACTCCTACTTATATATCAACATTTCTTTGAAACCTATTTAAAACGACAATAGATATGCACACCTGGAAAATTCACCAAATAATTTGGATTTGAGATGGTAGGTTACAAAACGAGGCACCTGACAATCTTTATTTGGTGCTCTAATTTGTTGTAAAGTTAGTGATATTTTTTGAAAGTTATTTTGGAATAAGTGATTGGGTAAATAAAAAATAATCTACTGCCTTGCTGTTCAAAATGTGGTCCACAGACCAGCAGCAGCAGCATCACCTGAGAAAACGTTAGGAATGTAGAACCTCAGGTCTCACTGTAGACTTACTGAATCAAAGTCTGGATTTGAACAAGATTCTCAGGTGATTCATAGGCACTTTAAAATTTGAGAAGCAATGTTTTTCTGTGTTTAATCAGAGCCTCTCTTTTTTGTTCAGTTTGTTTTGGAATGCTTTTATTTGAATATTTAGTGCAAGCCAGAGCCTAGGATGCTAGAATATTAAAACAACTAATACTTGGGGTATACCTACTATGTATAAGTGTAGCCCACACAGATTGCACATAAAGAGGAGGTTCGGCACATTATAGGAGGTATCATGATGTTAGGACATCTGTACCTCTGTATAGTGGAAGAGCTTTTTTTTTTCATTAGACTCTAATCTGAAAATTTCTCTGTCTGCCAAAAGGAACTTAGAATCCTTCCACTCCCACAATGCAAGGTAGAATACAGAAGAAGGGAAGGAGAGAAGGAAAGGGAGGAGAGGTAGAAGAAGGGCAGGGAGAGAGAGGAGGAAGGGGAGAAGGGAAGAGAGGGAGAGAGAAATAGGAGGGTGAGAAAACATTATAGATGGCAAGAGATTGGCAGCAAACACTTTGTAGAACATATTGGAAGTAGCATGCCTTAGCAAGCTGATGAGGAATCCTTATTTCAAATTCGTACTCGGAGCAGCTACAGACAGAAAGACCAAGAATTCTCACCAGTGAGTATTAGAAGCTCTGATAGAATAAAGCAACCAGTGTGGCTCAAGATTGGAATAAAGCATAATCAAAAGGATCACTAAAAACTGGATGTTGGGGAAAACATATAATCTATAGCAAGATCAGGATAAAATCTTTTTTTTTTAAATTTGTTTAGTTCCGACTAAGGAAGAATTGAAAGCTAATCTTAGAATGCTTTGGTATGTATTTAGGCATTTATATATGTGCTTACTAAATTTTTTTAGTTATATGCTTTTATATCTAATTGGGCTTCAATTAAGTGTATATAGCAAATGGTAAATAATTCTCATTTGTACAGTACAGGTTCAGTCATTCTCAATGAATCTTTTCTGATGCCTTAAAATCTTCAGTTAAAGATTCCTTCAGATATTCCAAAGAAAGACACTGATTAAGGACTCCTCCTAATAGATAAATATCTGAACCAAGCAGTCTTCAAAATGATAACTAGTGTCAAAATTCTAGTGTTCAAAAAAAGACAGACCAGTAAAAGCAGTCTCCCAAGCTAATTGATGGAGTATGACAACTTTACCCTTGGCTGAAGGGAGAGGAAACAATCGCTTCAGAGCAATTGGGAGAATGGTAGAGGTAGAAGAAAAAAAAAGAGGGGGTGAGATTTAAGAGGCAATGGGACAGTAGGAAGATGTGAAATGGTTTGAACTGAGACACAAGTCAGGGAATAGAATGTCAAAAGAACACAGGAGTGTTTTTGTTCCTCTCAAAATAAAAATTTCTAAACAACTTAGACAAGTATTTCACCAGTTAAATCTGTGAGTAACATCTACATAAGGCAGGCAGGCCAATTGGTATCTTCAATCTTTTTCAAAGGCTTGAAATCTTGGTGTATCCAGGAGTAAGAAAGCCCTCCTCCCTTCATTACTTACAAGATAAAGCTGGTCAGTAGTTGAGTGAATTTTACATCAGTTAAAGGAAGCAATGGGGTTGGTTGCCAACCATTTATCAGATAACCAAATACAATCTCATTAAGATAAGAGTTATACCCTTGAATTGAAGACTTACAGAGCCATATAGATGTGGCTTTGTCTGGAAAGGACAAAGGGACTGAATAATGTCCTCAGTACTTTGCCATAGAGACATTGAGGTAAACCAAGAGATTTCATGTGAGCTTTGCCCATTTCATCAGAAATAACAGGTGATTTCATTACATATAATCCTGCTCAAAATGCTAAGAATAACTAACAGCTGCCAATTTTGGAGGACAGAGTCCTGCCAGAATTATCAAATTTCTGCTGCTTTTATTTATTCAATTAAGTCCAAGATTTAAAATAAACAATATAAAATTCTAAAATCTTATTTTTAGGCTTTATGGATATATAACTAGTACTTACATTCTCTATCAACTTTTATGCTTTTCTTAAAAAAATATATAGTCATAAAATTTTAACATTCTGACACACAATCATAATTAAATGTTTATAATCGACAATACAGATAAAGTTGTGTTTATTTGGTTGTTTGGATAGTTTTAAATGGAGAACAATTCTAATTTTTGTTAGTTCCATAGCAAATAAAAAAGTAAATAAGATAGAACCTTGAAAGTTATGTTTCATTTCTTAATTTGCTTAACAGAACACTTTAAAAAAGATGAACAACAAAAAAAGATGAACAGAAAAATATGTTCAAGTTTGAAGACCAGGTCTGAACCCACTCAGCTGTTTCCTCTACGCACCTTTGGAGTACCTTACATAGAATAAGGAGAAAGAGTTCCAGAATTGAGTTAGAAAATGCTGGTTTGAACCTAGGCCCCAACACTGTCAATGTTGGGAAAAAAAATCACTCCTACCGCCTGAATGTTTGTCTCCTTAATATTTTTATGTTGAAATCCTAATCCCCAAACGTGATGGTATTAGTAGGTGGGGACTTTGGGAAGTGATTGGGTCGTGAGGGTGGACCCCTCACGAATGGGATTGGTGCTCTTATGAAGGAGACCACACAGAGCTCTCTAGCCCCTTCTACCTTGTGAGGACACAGACTAAAGTCTGCAACCCAGAAGAGGGCCCTGACCCAACTGTGTCAGCACCCTGATCTCAGACTTCCAGACCCCAGAACTGCGAGCAGTAAGTTTCAGTTGTTTCTAATCTAGCAAGTCTGTAGGATCTTATTATAGCAGCCCAAACAGACTAAGACATCCACAGAATCTCTTTAAATATCAATATTGTTGACTATAAATGGTAACACTGCAACCTATCCTATATACTTTATAATGTCCTTTTAAGATTCAGTGAGATAATGTATATAATATACTTTATAAACCAGAAAATAAAATAAATACTAATTTTATTTTTTAGTTTAGTGAATTTTATAAAAATATTACTTAAAAATATTATATGTGAAATATAATCACTTTTATTATTTTATTTTAAATTATTTTTTCTTTCATTCTATTTTCTTGAATTTTCTCTAGAAGTACAGAAAAATAAGTCTGTAGTGAAGGCGATAGGGAGATAATATCTAGTCCTGAAAAAAAGCTCAAAAATTACCTTAGACACATATTGACTGTACATATACATAAACTGATGTATGTCAAATAAATACAATTTGAAAATGATTTGATTATTCAAAGTTCTTGTATTTTTAGGCTACTATGTTATACTTGTACACATATTAGCGTGCTCCATTTGCCTAGTACGATGACTATAAATACTTGCTGAAACAAAACAATATGCTTAGAAAGATGTTCCTATGAATGATATTTCATTCATGATGCTTCTGTCCTAAGCACCTTATCTGTAGAATCTTAATCAAAAGTAATGTATTCCCTACAAAAACTAAAAGGAACTTGAGATTCCTTCACCATATAAAACTTTGAAAAGTAACTAGGCAAACAACCCAATAACCTAAAATGAGACTAGCAGTTTTACTTTAGGAAAAGTAGACTATGAAACAGACAACTATAAAACTTTGAGGGAGGACAGTTTAATTCAAATCAGTCCTTTGAAAAGACCAAAAGATAATAAGTTTCTCATCAAAATAAAAATTAGGGGAAAGCCAATGCAAAAACTCGAGAGTAAAAGTAAATTTTCTAGCTGTTCACCGACTTGAGTATTTTAAAATCTAAACTTAAAAAAAATCTGATATGATTTATCATTTAAAGAGTGAGTTAAAAATATCAACTATAAGTAAATTATATTATTTAAAAAATTGAATTCTGTGTGTACTACTATGCTTTCATTAGTTTGGAGCAAAAGTTGTAAACTAACAAACTTTGGGCTAAATTTGGCATACACACATTTTGTTTAGCTCACACAGATTTTTTTGGTTTTTGTTAGAATTTCTCAACATTTCAGTATTCAGAGATTTTTTTTTACAGAATGATCTAAATTCTTGAGTTCTCATTTAAAGGGAATGATTTGTTTACATTGGGTTCATATTCTTACATGGTAATAATTGGCTGGAGCTGACAGCTGCCACTCTGCAAAGGGGCATGTACACTGTAGTCCCCGCCGATTTTGATCACCTTACACTTGGCCAGCCTTGCTCATTTATACTAGCAGGCTAGCTAGCCTCTGTTGATATTTAAATTTGCAAACTCTGGTTTAGACCAGCAAAGCTTCACTACAGCAATCTTAAAGTATCTTGATCTGCTTTAAGAAATAGAAACTTGAAGAAATAGAAAATTGGAATAGTCCCATAATGTTTTAAGAAATTAGCTCTGTAATTACACATTTTTCCTCAAGGAAAACTCCAGGACCAGGCCAGTTACTGGCAGAAATACCAATTTTACATAAATTCTCCTAGAGAACAGAGGAGGTACTTCTTTACATTTTTTATGAGACCAGAATCATCCTGATAATAAAGCTTGACAAAACAACAGACCAATATCACTTGTGAACACAGATGCAATAATCCTAAACAAAATATTAGCGGATTGAATCCAAAAATGAATGTTTAGAATCATATATCAGAACTAGCTTAGGATTTTCTCAAGAATGGAATTGGTGCTAGGACAACTGGACACCTATGTTGTTAAAAATGAAGCTCAATCTTTATATCACACATGACACAAAAATGTCAATTCCAGATGGATTGTATATCTAAATGTGAAAGATAAGAAAATAAAGTTTCTAGAAGACAATGCAAGAGAAAATATTCATGATCCTGGTTAGGCAAAGATTTCTTAAATAAGTTGAAAAAAGAATTAATTATAAAAGAAAAGTTATATATTGGACTTCATTAAAATAAATTAAAATTTCCCATCTATCAAAAGACACAAGTGAGTTAAAATGCAAGCTACACAATGAGAAAAGATATTTGCAACACATAGTTTACAAGGGGCTGTAACCCAGCTTATGTAAAGAACTACAAATCAATAAGAAAAAGAGGGCTGAACCAATAAAAAAGAATAGGCAATAGATTGAATAAAATATTTCATGCAAGGGGATACTCAAAATGGCCTACAAATGCATGTAGAAATACTCAGCATCATAAGTAATCAGGGGAATGCAAATTAAAATCACTTTTAAATTCTACTACACATTCATTATGATGACTAAAATTTTGAAGACTAACAAGTATTGTTGAGATGTGAAGCAACTAGAACTTTCATATACTGTTAGTGGGAGTGTAAATTGGTACAACCACTTTGGAAAAGTGGAAAACATTTTTGTTCGGCATATGTGTACTGTCAACACAGGCAATTTTACTCCCAGATATATCCCTAACTCAAATGTATGTACATGTGTACCAAAAGACACAGAAAGAATGTTTATAGGAGCCTTATTCATAATGCTTTCAAAATGAAAAAAACAAAAATGTTTGCCACTGATAGAATGGATAAATTATATTCTATTTTTATAACAGAATATCATACAATAATGAAAATGAATGACAGCTGCATGCAACAACATGGGTTAATCTCATAAACACAATGTTGAATCACAGACACAAAAGTTTATATACCGTATGATTCCATTTTTATGGAGATCAAAAACAGGCAAAACTGAACCATGGTGTTAAAAGGCAAGGTAGAGGTTACCTTTAGGATAAGGGAGGAATAGTGATTGGAAGAAGACATGGGGGTGAGGTGGTGGTGCTTTCTGAGGTATTACTAATGTTTTATCTTTCTCCCCAACTTTTTGTTTTGAATTTTTTAGACCAGCCCAAAAGTTAAAAGAACATCCATAAACCATTCACCCATACTCGCCATGTTAACATTTTACCACATTTGATTTCATTCTCTCTCTTTCTCTCTCCCTCCCAGACAGACAGACAGACAGATAGGTAGGTAGGTAGGTAGGTAGGGCCTAAGATAGAGATAGAAAAAAAAGATAGAGATAGATGATAGATAGATAGATAGATAGATAGATAGATAGATAGATAGATAGATAGATGGATGGATTATAGATAGATGATAGATCGATAGAGTCTTTTTGGGATACTGGTAATGTCTAATATATTGTTCTAGATGGTGAACATGGGTGTTCATTTTGTGATGATTGTGCTGAGCTGAACATTTATCATTTTTTTTTCACTTTCTGAATTTGTCATTTTTTAAGTAAAAAAAAAATCTGATTTAAACAACTTGTTTTGAAAATGCCCTTGAAACAATGCATTCAGCACAACATATTACTGAAATGGTACTGCCTAATGATTTGTTGTTGTTGTTTTGACAGTACTTAGGTAAAACAATACCATATTTTCTGATGTATTTATTGAACTAAGATACTTAAATGTGATAATGAGACTTAGGTTAAAATTATAGTGTCACAGCCTCACCTGCTGGTTGTTTTCCATAGCTATATTATACACTTGCTTCTTTATTATATAGAGATAAAAATTTTCCCAAAGTTTGCTGTTTTTAAGATATATGTAGCACAGTGATTCCCTTATTAGTCTAGTCTAATCATTATGCTGTATACCTGAAACTAATGTAAAATAATACTGAATGTCAACTCTAATTGAAAAATAAAAATAATGACCAAAAAGAGACATATGTAGCACAGGACTGTTTAGAGCACAGTTAGACACAGGGCAGGGTTGTGGTGGTGGCTAGTGGAAGTGTGGGGTAGATATTAAATGATCATATCAATTAAGTGACTGCATAAAACACAGTTATGACTGTCAAACAAATGGTTAAACCAGCAAGCCAATGAAAAGGATATAATATTTTCCAAAGCTTAGGTGAAAAGTGGAATGGCTGGTTTTGGGTTGACAGAAAGACATGATTGTAAAACTTTTTCCTTTGTGTTTCTTACCAATAGGAATGCATTAACAATATGGTAAAATAGAACAAGCCCTCAGATTAGAGAAAAATGACTTAGGTCTCACTTCTTTTTTTAATGGCTTAAAAATAACAAATATTTATTATCTCAAGGTTTCTGTGGGTTAACTGGGTGCTCTGCTTATGGGCTCACCAGGCTGAAACCTCAGAGTTGGCTGAGGATCTGATCTCATTAGAGGCTTGGGAACTCTTCCCAGATCACATAGTTGTTGGCAGAATTCAATTCTTTGAGGCTATGTGATTGAGGAAACTTGTTTTTTTGTTGGCTATCAACTGGAAACCACTCTAAGCTCCTAGAGGTTACCCTTAGGTCCTTGCTTTATAACACCTACATAGGCCTTGTCACAGCATGCCAGTTTGCTTCATTTTTGAGGCCAAGAGGAGAACATCTACCCAACACTTTGCCTTCTCTTAAAACTCTCACCTGATTAGGTCAGGCCCACCAGGATATTCTCTCCCTCCTCACTGCCTCCCATTTTTAAGTGGTTAGACATTTATATAATTAACAAAGTGATTCCCCTTGATTTTTCTAGCTGTTGCAATATTATTGACTATATTCTCTATGTTGCACTTTATATCCCATACAGGTCCCACATTTTATTCCATGGTAAATGATCTTAGGTAAATTGAAACTTCTCAGAGCTTTACTTTCCACATCTGTAGAAATGAAGATAATTGTACGTGGTATCCACTATCCAAAACCTCCATGATGCATCGTAAAAATCAAATGGGATAATAGATGTAAAAGTGTTTTATGAAGTGCTATGCAAACACATGGAATTACTTGTAAATTCCCTACTTGTGTATGCCTTCTACTCTGACAACCATGGCTTGTAGAAGGACCTTGGGACCAGGTATCACAAGATCTGGTTTCCTAGGCTAGTTTAGCCACCTTACCAAAATTACTTTCCCTTCTTGGACTTCCATTTTCTTATCTGTAAGATGAAGATTGGGTTGGATTATCTCTAAAATTCTTTCTTCCTCTTACATTTCATGATTTTAAATCTTCATACTTAAGTAAACCCATTTCTGCAATCTTTTTAGTTGACTGTAGATACCAGACTGATGACACATTATAGAGATGTGCTATCAGAGATGAGTTAAAGGACAAGGTTTCAATCTTGGGGTGATCCTAGAATCCTTGGAAGAGGAGACCTGATCCCTTGAATGTAAGAATGATCTGTTTATGGCATGCTGAATCTATTTCCTTAAATAAAACTCAAATGTAATACTCCTGTGTTGAATGAAGTAGGATTGACTGAACAGTGCTGATCTAGTAGATGTTCTTAAAGTTTCCAGTGTGCATATGCATTTCAGTAGAGCACACTTGGAATTGAGTATTTGCCTCTTTGTAAGAGACGTTGTAAGTTTGCTTTCAATATACTTTCAGGTTGTGTGAATTAGTATTGTGTGTTGGTGATGTATGCAATTGATTCTAATTTTTTGGCTGCTCTAATTTAGGGAGAAATGTGCTAAAATAAATTGAGACCTATATAGCTGCCAAAGAACAGGGAACTCATAATTATGAATGCTGAAAATAAGCCTATAAGAGAAACTTAACTTTGATGATGTCAGAGATTCATTTGCATTACCTAAAGGTTGAAAGCAAAAGTCAAAGTGTGAAGCATAGAGAAGCACGTACTCTGGGTATCAGAAAAACAATCCAAAAAGTGACCTTTCACAATAGGAGACATTAAAATGTTTGGTAAGTAACTCTTCAATATGTCCCTGAGAACAGACCAAAGATTTAAGATCAGAAGAAGCTATTAAGGAAATCTTCCTGAGGAGTTAAACATTGAACATAGATTATCCATGATGGGAAATCTCCTTTCTGAATTTGAAGAGAATAAATAGATACTGTTGATCTGGAATGGTTCAATTTAGCTCCACCATGGGAATAAACTGAATGATTGCTTCTACAATTGAATAGTCCTTTAAACCATACTCAATAAATTCTATAACTATACATAAGTATGGCATCTAAAAATAAAACTGATAGCTTGAGGGCTCTTGGTTGTGAAAAACTACTGAAGCCATCACTGAGAAGGCCCAACTCTTTTCATTTAAAAAAGCTAACGTTAACATATTTTTTAATCCAATGGATGATGACTTTAGTAAAGACAACTTTATCATGACGATTTTTATGGAGACCTGCAGTATACTGAATGATTCCCCTGAGAAAACTCTGTTTACTGATCCCTTTACAGTGGGTCAGGAGACTCTGATTTCTGGCACAGAACTATCTTACAGGCATCTTTCTAAAGCTCATCTAAAGGCAGACATGGGTCTTCATGTTATAAAGAGCTATATTGAGCCAAGTCAAAGAACCATAGTTGGAAAAGTGGGGAACAAATAACAAGGTTCATAACCACTATCATTGCTCACACAAATTTTACTCATAATATTCCTGGTGCTGAGTCTTAAAGCTTTCACATCTTATCCAATTGATAGAATTTTCTCACTGGTACCAAAGTCCCAGGCTTTTCATTATCCTTTAGGTTTCATGCTCTACACGTGAATTGGCATGATTCTAAATTGGATTAAACCTTAGAGCACTAGAGGTCAAGTAGGATCTTACTAAACCATTAGCTATTCTTAATTATTTGAGTTTCTATGTCTCAATACATACTTTGACATTTGTAGAGTAATCTACTTTTAAGAAACTTAATCTCTTTTAAAATCGGTACTACTTTCTTGTCCCTGGTATAATTGCGTATATAGGAAGCATGGTCACTTGCAAATGCTATCGTCACAACCAGGGAAATCGATTGATAGAAAACTGAAGAAAAGTCCTTGAAAACTAAAGTCTATGATTATACATGACACCTGTAACTGGACTACCTGTATTAGTTTATGGTCCACATTCCTCATACAGTGGTAAACTAAGTCTTTTCTGATGCTCTATGTGCCTAAAAGGAGGAGAGGGTTTGAAAAAGAGCAAGTGGTAGAGGTGGAATCCAAAGGCCACCATCCTCAGAGTGACAGAGCAAGTGACTAGCAATGAATGTGAGAACCTTCTGTTTGTGTGGTTTCTTTGAAATTTGTAGCATAAATCTTTGAACTTATATGTATAAGAGAAAACATCAGAATATTGAGAAAAATATAATGTTTGGGAGTTATTTCCACTGGAATTTGATTTAGTTTTTGTCTTTGTAAGATACGTTGGAATAAAAAGCTAACTTTGAAATATTTTCAGTGTGTAAGAGAAAAAGATGCCGGTTGCCACAAGGTCAGAGGTGGTTTTTATAGCAGTTAGTCATGGATCCCTGCCTAATGGCTTTGAGTTAGCCTTACTTATATTATGATTAGCTTGTATTAGCTTGTATTGCCTCTCAATAGGGTCATGACTGCTGGAAAACCTAAAGTAAAAAGTTCTTTTCTGATCACCATCTGATGACCAGCCCTGGACTGAGCAAAGACTGGGTATAGCATTGGAGAAGTAGGGGGGCACATATGTATGTGTGCATACTTCTGTGTTCTACGGTCCTACCATCTGGGAGCACAGTGAAACATGTGGCTTCTGGAGGTTTATGCCTTTAAATATCACAGAAGCACATGGTTACAGCCTGTTGGCTGAGTGACTCAAGTGATCTAGAGACTCATCCATTGTGAGACGGAACGATGATAACACAATTGCATCCCGAACTGAAAGCCATGTCCTTTGCTCCATTTTGTTTTGTTAGTGTGGGCTAGCACAGGCTTGTCTTTAGGCACCTGAGTGGAATGCAGAACTTCTTGTCCTCACATGTAACAGGGAAGACAACTACGATCCAAGTTGAAAAGTAAAAGGTATATGCATACCTGTCTACATCTGAGCTTGGGATGACACTTCTACATTCAAGCTATGACATTTTTGTATTATAAATGAAAACGAAACTTCATTTGAATTTTATAATTACCTACTACTGGTGTGATTTACAAGCAGCAGGTAGGTTGATATTGTGCTCTTTTGTATGCATGTTAGTACTGAGGAAAAAACATAAAAGTTAGATATACCACTGCTAGTTTCTTAAAATAGCAGAATACGAATAACATATACACATACATATACATAGTAACAGTGTGATACCATTGCTTGAGACTCAGCTAAGATAAAATTGGTCTCTATTTGACTCACTTTTTAATTCCATCTAAAGATGAATGATGATAATCATTGACTATATTTCTATACAACAGGGTTCTATTTTTTTCTAAATGAGTTTGCTAGAAGATCTAACATAATAAATCTATTTCCCCCGAATTAAATGAAAACCTCATGAATGCTTATAACGCTTTTAGATGGAACCAAGGATTTTTATAAATACGGATTCTCTAGGTCCACTGTATTGGTTAGCAGCGGGCTGGCAATGAGTAAATGCTGCTCAGCAGGTCAGACATGTACAGCTGGAGAAAGATCATGAAATTTAACTACTGTACTAGGGAAAACACAAATCTGGGAAGCAGACGATCCACATTGCAATTAAAAAAATTCTATATAGACGTAGAGATCTAGTACAGTACACATACGCACAAGAAACATAAATATCTACCAAAAGAATTTCATTAGGCTTTGCTTTTGAAGATTTTCTTTCTTTTTTTTTGGGAAACAAAACACAGCAAAACACCTCCTGTTGCCCTGAATGCTAATGATGGAAGACTGTTGCTATGGTGATGCTAATTTCAACACTGTTGCCTGTGGACTTCACATGAACTCACTGTTTTAACTTCTGCAAATGTCATTTACAAAATGAAAAGCCATTAATGATTAGCGAGGGCACAATGTTCCACTTTAATTAGAATAATAAGGAATGCTGATGCACAAAGTACAGGTTTGTGAATCGCTACTGAGCCTGCACTGTCAAAATTAATTACTACCGATGAGGATTTGGTTCTCTTTTTTTTAAAAGAAGCTTTGGAATAGAACAGTTGTATTTTAACTTAGGAGAAATTAAAAACTCTCCCTTTTTTCATTTGGAGGTTAAAAAAAAAAAAGAACATCTCCCAATAGTACACATAAAAACTCCCTGTAAAAATCAAAACAGAAGTTACAACCAAGGGGTAGGTCAGTTATCTCTAACTGAGTAAGAACCGAAGAGAAACTAATTGTTAGTTTTAAAAAAGGGCAAGGGGGATGATGGAGATAAGTTGTTTTAATATTAAAAAAATAAATATCTGAGGAAAAAGTGCCACATATGACAAATATCTTTATATTGAGTGTATTTTGATTTATGTATCTACACAAGGAAATGTGGAGACCACTTAAAACAACTGGAAATAGACAAGAGGAAACAAAAATGAGTTACAATCTGATAGCAAAAGATAAACAAAGATTTTTTTTTCACCTGTGAAAAATTTGAGGCAAAAATCTAAAGATGGATTGGGAGGGGTATAGTCCATATTTAAATTTGTTTCCACATGGTTTGCTGCAAAGATTGCCTTGGACAATTTTATTTTCGATGCTCTCAATTGCCATTCTGGATCATCCTCTAGTCAGTGAAATCATTTTATGCCACTGGTGCAGCTAAACAAATACTGGTGGTGTTTTTACTGGATGTAGAAGGAGCAAAACACATTTTCAATATTAGACAAATCTTCCTACAGAAGTCCCAAACCTGTGGGCTTTAGAAAGATGATAAAGAGGAATGACACCAATACTCCATATAGTCTCTAGAATGATCCTTGAAAAACCCAGTTATATGCTGGGTTTTGAGCCAAGCGATATTATAGGGTCTGTATAGAACTATCAAATTTCCTGGGTTATCGAGGTGACAGCAGAATTTGTGGTGGCTTTACTTGCCTACCTGATATTAAGCCAAGAGTATTTCACTGGAGGATTTAGCTAACATCTGTCTTCGAAGGGATAAAGTAAGAAGTTAGAGCACCTCCGTATCTATATATAGCATTGCATTGCTCAACAAAAGCTAGGGTACAAAATTATATGAATTATATCCTCTGTATTTTATTAGGAAAATTTTAAAAACTGGAAGAAGATATTATCAATATGTTCATAGCACTTGTCTGGATGGTTGTGGGCGATTTGAATTTTTAAAAAAGTTCTATATGTCCCACAGTAAACCTTTAGTACTTTTGTTATAAGAGGAAAAATTTATAAACATTAATTTTTCAAAATGCTGCTCAGACTTCTAGTTTCAAGTGAGAGATGTAGAGAGCTGCAAAGCGGTGGCTCCCATCTTTACCACAAGAAAAATGCTGGACAGATAAATTAATGACTTTTTATCAACCTATCATAGAAATGAAGTCTCAGAACAAACAGCCACCCTGAAAGCTCTAGTGAGTCATCTTCAGCAAGGCATAGGGCCTGAGCATTTGGATACCTGAGGCAGAAGCCATCAGATACTATATAAACTGGCAGGAATATTAAATTTCTGGAGGCCATGTCAGGGCCTGAGAATGATAAGCTCCTCGGGCCATAGTCACAGCACGATTCCCAACCTTTTGCAAACTTTTTCCTCCAGGAACTGAACCAGGCTTTCACAGGGATGATGGGAGAATCTGAAGAAAGCTCCCCCACTATCAGTGGTGCTTGACTGGAGAATGGTCACAGCAGCCAGCCACTGTGAACCTGCCAAAACCCTTCTCCCTTAGGAAAGGGAAGCTTTAATCTAGAGGAGGAGGCAAGTCACATGAGGGCACTGGTGAAATACCATGCAGCTCGGGGAAGGGAATATCACCCAGATTTAGACCCCCACCCCATTTCACTTAAGTGAAAAAAGAAAAGAAACAAAAAGCCTGTATCTGCAGGGGAAAGGGCCTCAGGACCATAGACAGAACATGGGTGCATATGCACCACAGCCCAGGGAAGGGAATGTGAGGTTGAAGATGGTCCATCCCTGAAGGAGGGGCAGAAACAACTGTGAAGGCAACACCCTCAAGATCCAGGCCAATCGTGTGTTAATCAGAACATTAGAGAACACTTGCCCCGTGCTCCATGGATGCACTAACAAGCGCCTCCAGTAATAAAACAAAGTTCCCACAAGAATTTGAAGGCTCCAGTACCTAGAATAACCACATATCTCAACAATGATAACTATAACTACAACAAACTTCAAACACAGCCAATGTCCCAACCAGATTAATATAAATCACCACACTAAAAGTATATTTACTGCAGTTGCTAGAACTCTAATCAAAAGATGTCTGACTTTCACTCCGAAAATATAAAGCATGGTTTGTTTCAGAAGTTAGAACTATCAGACGGGAGATTTAAAATAATCATAATCAGTATGTTAAAAGCTCTAATGGGAAAGGAAGACCGTATGCAAAATCAAACACGTCATTTCAGCAGAGATGGAAACTATAAGAATGAATCAAATGGAAGTGCTAGAAATCAAAACACAGTTAACAAAAACGAAGGATGCTTTAATGGGCTCAACTATAGATTTGATGCGGAGAAGGAAAGAATTCATAAACTTAAAGATAGGGTAATAGAAATCACTCAATCTAAAAAGGAAAAAAGTGAACAAAATTCTGCAGTTTTAATATAAATGTAACAGATTTTAATTCTGTCTGGAGTGCTACGTGTCAGAATAAGTAACTTTGGTACAGTTATGCTGATCAAGTATGAAAAATCAAGAATGAAAGAATTTACTCACAGAAGGTGACCAAGTTGGTACAGAGTATTTAATGGGCTAGTGACATTCCAGTGTTTATCATGATGTATTTTTTTAAATGTTTGTTTTAGATTAAGAGTTTTAGGAAATGAAAAAGGTCCAGAATACAAAATAAAAAGTATGTTTTCTCCCATTGTCCAGAATTAGTACTAGTTAACATTTTTGTTTTTTTTGTTTTTTGTTTTTGTTGTTGTTGTTTTTTTTTGCAGATAGCCTTTTTTAAAACAAAATTAAACAACAAAGATGAAATTCAGGTCCCTTTGACGCCCCCTCCTTACACTACAACCTTTGATGTGTTTATTTCTAGGCTTTTAAGTTATTTTATTTTATTATTTTTAAAAAGTCAGTCTTAAAAGTTTATTAATACTAAAGCTGTACTTCAAAAAGCAAAGAGCTTAATTTTTTTATTTAGCATTAGATTCTCATTCACACCCATGGTTTCAGTTACCAGTTATATGAAAATTCTGTCTAAATTAATAACTTTAACCCAAACCCATCTACCTTTCTTTTGGACTCTAGATAGTTATCATTTGTCTACTTGGCAGTGCTTCTGACAGGTCAAAAATCACCTCAAAGTCAAACATCCACAATCAAATTGCCATCCCAAATCTGGTCTTTCTCACTATCTCACTATAAAGTGTCATCAACTGCCCATTGCCAGAAACCTAGGCAAATCCCTTGACATGTTTTTCTTCCTCTTTGCAATCTCTCCCCACGTTATTTATCCTCAAGCCCTAATGATTATCTCTTTCAAATCTCTCTCCTTCTCAACATCTCCAACGCACCACCATCCTGGTCCAAGTAATGCAGAGAGGAGGCAAGAGAATTAAAATGTTAATCAAGCCACAATTAGAGACTGCGATATGCTAATCAGCCCTGCGGCCAGGCCAGGAGGACACCTGCAGAACAAAGGAAGATTTCTACTGAGATTGCAAACAGTGCATTCTCCACACCTGTGAGGGGAAAGAGGAACCAAGAGTCATTCCCTATGGCTAACACCATGGGGAACCTGTGGCTCAAAGGCTGGGAACTGCCAGCAGGCCTTTTGCTCTACATGGTCTTACTCTTTCACACTACATACTCTTCCCCTTCCCCATCCTCACTGTATGTCCATATCAAAGGAAATGGGTTAACAAAGTCTTTTAAACTATAACTTACAGGAACTAATTCCCTAAACACTCAGGGTCCTCTCAGTGCCTTTACTCTGTCCCTCTCACTGTCCCTCTCACTGTCCTTTTCACTCTCTGCCTCTAAGAGGAGACCACACTCTGTCTGTGGAGTGTTCCTCCTTTTCTAATAAACTTTCCTTTTAACTCCAACTTCGCCGTGTGTGTTTAATTCTTTCCACATTCTCCGCCAAAGGACCCTTTTCTTTTGTACAGGGCTTGGTCTCCACCACTCCTCCCCCCACTTGGGGAAATTTACCCTGTCCTGCATCATAAGTCCCATGATCTTTCACCTGAATTGCATTAATAACTTTCAAATATCTATAACCATGTGGTCCCCATCCAATTCATTAACATTAGCCAGAGAGCTTCTCAAGTCTTCCCCTCACCCCCTCCAGCAACAGTCACTTTAATTCCCTGTATCAACAAGTCCCTTCCTGCTAAAGTGCCTTGATACAGGATCTTCCCTCTTTGCTGTGTTAATACTTATTCATACTTAGTATCTCCTCCAGTATCTGCTCTTTGGCTGTACTTTAGAGGTAGCATAGGTGTTGCTTACCAAAGGTAAACACCTGCATCTAGCACAGTATCTGGCACATATACTATGGTAAATATTTATTGAGCGAATGACTCAATGAGTCAAGAGCATAACTTTATCTACATATTTGAGATTTTTCTTAGGCAAGAAGAATTCAACCATTTCTTAACTGCATTAGAATTAAAGAACATTTTGGCATTTGTGTGAAAATTTGCAATTAGTAACAAACAGTATTTTCTGTTTTTACAAATATAACTGAGGTTAGGCAAAATATACCAAGTAAAAAATAACTTCATACTAAATTGGCTAATTATGGGTGAAATTGGCCATTTGTGCTTAAACAATGATCAGAGACACCCTTATAAACCATGCTTCTTTAATGAATAATAATGCATTTTATAGTTTTATGCTTCCATTTTAGCATTTCAGAACAGTTCACAAATGCACCAATTAATCTCAGCAATGGTATTGTACTCCCATAGTATAGGCGAATTCAAGGAAGTAAATCGCACAATAGATTTCAAAATCAAAGGGAAAATTCTTGAATGTCTAAGTAAAAGCTCTCTACTTCTGATACCTTATTTATATATATTTTTATAGTTTTATATGGGTCTTTAATATAGTATTAAAATAAAAAATAGAAACTATTTTAGCTATTTTATTTAAATCCTAAGCAAATTTGTTATTTAATTACTTCATTTTGAGACAATTTTTTTTTATTGTGGTAAAATATTCTAACCAAGAAGTCTACCATTTTAACCATTTCTAAGTGTAAAATTAAGTAGTATTAAGTATATTCACAATGTTGTATTGATGAAGGGAGGAGGCACGAGAACTAGATGTTACACCAAACTGTATTCAGAGCCTGCGCCGTGTTGTCAGAAACCTATAGAACAAAGGAAGATTTCTGCTGGGATCACTAACAAACCATTTACCCATACCTGAGAAAGGCAAACAGAGTCTTTACGTCCGTACCCTACACAAAATAAACCCTATCATTCATTTCCATGATACTGAAAGGAAGCGATTCCTAGCCTGTCTTTCACTCTGCATACCCACATCATCAAAGGAAAATAGGGAAACAAAGACTTTAAACTGTAATTCATAGAAACTAAGAAGAACATATTAACTGAATTCCCCAGTCAGAATTCCCTCTCATTTTCCCTCTCATTCCCTCTCACTCTCATTCTCTGTCTCTAAGAGGAGATCACGCTACACAGAGCATTATTCCTTCTCTAATAAACTTTCCTTTCGACTCTAACTCTGGCGTGTGCTTCAGTTCTTCCCTGTGTTCAGTCAAGGACCCTGACCGACTGTCTCTTGGTGCAGGACTTGAGTCACCACTCAGGGGGATTCTCTCTGTCCACCATCAGTACTAATATCCATTTACAGAACTTTTTCATTGTCCCAAAGAGAAACTCTGTATCCATTAAATTATAACTCCCTTCCCTCTTTACTCCATTCCTAGGCAACCGCTACTCTAATTTTTATCTTTATGAATTTGACTACTGTAGGGACCTCATATGAGTGGAATCATATAATATTTTGTGTCTAGTTTCTTTCACTTAGCATAATGTTTTCAAGGTTCATCCATGTTATAGAGTTATCAGTTCATTCACTTTTAAGGCTGAATAATATCCCATTGTACATATATACCCCATTTTGTTTATCTGGTTAACTGTTGATGGACATTTGGATTGCTTCCACCTTTTGGATGTTGTCAGTAATGCTGCTATGAACATTAGTGTGCAAGTTATCCGAGTTGTTGCTTTCCTTTATTTTGGGTATATGCCTAGAAGTGCAATTGTTGGATCGTACAGTAATTCTATGTTTAACTTTTTGAGGAGCTACTGAACTGTTTTCCATGGTGATTGCACCTTTTTACATTACTTCCAGCAATGTACAAGGGTTTCAATCTTTCCATATCCTCATTGTCACTTTTTAGTTTCCGTTTTTATTTTTTACAATAGCCATCCTACTGGGTGTGAAGTGGTATTTAATTGTGGTATTGATTAGCATTTCCCTAATGACTAGATGTTAAACATGGGCTTAATACCTTTTGTAGGTGTTTCTATTCTACTTGAACCATTAAACATTTAAAATAAGCTGTTTTACTTCTTTGCAAAAATATGTCATGTTAAAATACGTGAGAGTCATTAATTGCAACTGCTTGCCTTACTGGCTCATCTTAAGTCCCAGATCCTATTTGTTCCAGGTCTATTTTCTCCACTTGGGGGACAGGAACTGTTCCAGGAATTCCAGGAGGGCAGGAGCTATGCTTGTATTGCTCACTAGCATATCTCTGATGCACAGTACCCCAGTAAAAATAGTTTGATTAATTAATTTAATCTGTTAATTGAATCTGTTAATTAATGCATTCACCTTTGGCAGAGCAGAAACAAGTTTAATATTGAGAAGTCCTAGGGTTTCCTATTTCATCTCAATGTGATGGCATCTCATCCCTTGGTTTTAAGAACCATATATATGTTGATGGCTCCAAAAGTTATAGTCCTTGGCCTGATCTTTTCCGTGAGCCCAGCTGGATACCCAATAGGTGCCTCAAACTTAACGCTTCTAAACCTAGATAGCTCCAGGATTTCTATATAGAAGAGTGGCTATCTAGGTGGCAAGCTCATTCTTTTGTCTAGATTATATGTTTGCCTGTTGGGCATTACTGGAGACGGAAAGCTCTTCGAGTCACCCCTTGGGGCTGTCAATGGTGTCTAAGAAAGATCTTTTGTTTTCCCTACCAAACTTGTTCATCTTCAGGTACCTGTTCCAGTCAAAAGCCCAGGAGACATCTCTATTGTCCTCCTGACCTCCAATGCATCAGCAAGACCTGTTGTTCCCAAAAGAAATTTCCCAACTACTTTTTGTGATCTCCACTGCTACCATTATCTAGATCTAATTTGCCACCAGTGCTTTCTGCACTCCTCCTGGTCTCTCTCCTTCCACTCTAGCTATTCCTATTTCCTCCCCGCATCCCATATGTTCCACCAAGTATATTCACAGCAGTCAATGATGTTCTGCCAATCTAGTCTGGTCTCAACCTGTACTATAACAAAGCACTGGCACAAAACAAAACAAAACAAAACACCTCTATCAAACTTCACTTGGGACATTGAGAAAGGTCAGTATTTGTATTTCAAAAGTTTTCCTCTTTGGGGTTGCAGAAAAAAGTATATTCAGGGCTCAACTTCAAGAGCCTTCTTGTTTAAAAACCAGGTATACTTTGCTAATTTGTAACGAGATTGAAAGTAAGGTTATAATGTGAACATTAAAACAAATGAACAAAATATATTTTCTGCCAAAATATTTTTTTTGTTGTTGTTGTTATTTATGGTTGTATAATTTGAACTACTGTAGAAGATAATCAAAGGACCCAGGCAGTTAGGCATTTAAAGAATTGTCGTCTCTCATAGATACAGAGAATAAACTGGTGATTGCCAGAGTAGGGGGGTGTTGAGGGGCTTGAAGACATTAAGAAGTACAAATTGGTAGTTACAAAATAGTCACAGAACAGGAACACAAAATACAGCATAGAAAATATAGTTGGTAATATTGTAATAACTGTACTAGACTAATGGGGGAGTCACTTTGTAAGTTATATAAAGGTCTAACCACTATGCTGTACACATGAAACTAATATAAAATAATATTGAATATCAACTGTAATTGAAAAATTTAAAAAAAGGATTGCCTTCTTTGAAAAGGATACATGAAACTTGGAAATTGGAAAGATATATTTATTGCAATACTCAAGTCAAAGTATCAAGAATTGCCCAATTAGGGTTTATATAAAGTTAGTTTTCAAATTTAAAAAAAACTAGATTAAAGTATACTTTCATAATTTATATTATATACTTAAGAGTGGCTTATATATCTTCTGATTATTTTATAAGCAGAAGTGATGCTATCGTGTTCAGGATCACTCCCTTTATTTTCCAGAGTAATACAATTATGTAAGAGCTTACATATTATTTTATAACATCTGTAGAATTTATAGCATTAGATGCTTATGCCTAAATTTAATCTCTTGTTGGTTTATTATTTCATCTCTGCATTCCTTTGGTGTTTTATATCCCAAATTAAATTTCCCAAACATTTCCTTAGGTATATTATTAACCTGTACAATGATAATTTGTTCACAACAGATACCACTATTTATTATTTTTGTAATTATTTTACCAGGTCTCTATTTTTGTTTTGTAATACATATATTTAGGCAAGAACAAGCAAAAAAGAATTTTAAATTGACAAAATACTGTGAATAGATTCAGTAGAAGTTGGTATAGTTAGCATGAACTCTGAATAAAGTTACCAGTCTTTGAGAAATATATCCATAAACCTAAGTACTCTTTTTTCACTCTGCTATTTATAAAACTTGGTGATAAAGGTGTTTGTTCACTACAGAACTAGATGTCCTTTGGATAAAAATATTGCAGGGCTGGGATTCATGCTTCCCCTAGCAATATTGATTTGCTGGGGGATTTTTCCCCCCATTCTTACTCAGTGTTTTTAATTTAAAATATTTTATGTTTATGTTGGTTTGTTCCCAGTGCTTTGTTGAATTAATTCTGTATTTTCTGGGCCACAGCAACTACTGTAAAGGTATGGCCCAAATTGTCAGATGATATTATTCAGCATTCCTCTGCTCATTCCTGATCCTTCAGAGGTAAGTATTTTTATTCAGTCTATTAGGCATCAGAATTTTTAGATTTTAATTAAAAAAATGTTCTATATCTGAGACCTCTGATATACTCTGAGTTATAGTTACAGTTACAGTCAGATAACTTCTCAGGAAAAATGACTTTGCAGCTTGAACATGTTTTCTCCATCCTTCCATATTAATTTTTTCCAGTTCACAAGTCAAAACGAGATTAGTGCACTTTGAATCTACCAGCCAGTATAGAAAGATCAAGCTTATACCTCAACATTGAGCTGCTTCCTTTTAGCTTATACATCTTCCAGAGCAGTACATTCAAGGACTCGGAATATAATTGGCAATTTTGCTGATGATGAATGAGGCTGAGGAGAGTAAGGATGACTTTCGCTACTCAGCAGTGCTTACAGTAAAAAAAAGTGGCTTGGTGACTGAGTATATGAAATATGAGTCAGATAAACAACTCTAAGTTCCTTGATAATAAAGTCTATTTAAAAAGATATAGTGAGATGACTTTTTCCCCTACCAAACTGGCTATCTTTTTATCAACATTAGACATTTATGCAATTAATCTATTCTCTATGTGTTTAATAATGACAGCTAATATTTACCAGAGAATTGCAAGGACTGGTTGATTATAACCAAATGCCAAACTTGAGGTCTTTTCTTCCTCACTGGCTGCCACTATGGCTGTGCCTCTGTGTCTCAGATTCTACCACCTACCTCATCCCAACTTCTTTCAGAACCTTTTAATATTAAAACATAGGCTTATATGCACTCACTGAACCTTAGTTCCTGAAGGCAGCCTGTGCATTTTGATGGAAATAGGATTTGAAGGCATTTTCATAAGATAGCCTCCCAACAGTTTTGGCAACAGGAGCTGCTGAAGGAAGATACACTTCAAAATACTTTCTGTAAAACAGCAACTTTCAAAGATTCTCAGTTTATAGGACAGTTCAGTTAGGCAACCAACCCCATCAAGCATTTCTCTCTGCTCTCAGCCAATTGAAGTACAGATATTAAATAAACTGATGGTTGAAATTGCTGCCAAAATAAAATTCAATCAACTGTAATTACAGTGGGATTACCTAGAATAAAAACATTGTATGGAACACCTCTAATCTGTCATTATCTATTCCTTTATAAGAATACCTATTAGGATCACAGCTCAGTTCCCAACAATGTGCTTAATCCTCAAAATCAAAACAAAGTATCAAGTATTTATTTTCAATTTCTTATGTGTGAGAAAATAAAGTGCTAAGAAGGATGCAAGGATGCATAAGGCACAAGTGTTATCAACAAGTTCACTGTTTAATTGGAGAGACAAGGACTATGAAAATGAACAAAAACATTTCAAAAGTTAAACAGATGACTAAAGACTTCAAAGGAGTCATGGAGGTGCTTACTATCTCTAAGATCTATTCTATGGTAACTTTTTTAAAAAAGTAAATGTCATTTATACAATTTTCAATGTAGAAATGTATAACTGTTATATCTCTCACTAATCTTGACCCTGGCCTTTTCTTAGACCTGTGATTTCCTAGAACTGGAGACAACATGGTAAGGGAAAATAGGTTAGCCCACTCATTCTGCTTTTCTTTCCTTTCTCTCATTGCAAAGGGATTTTTTAAATTAAAAGAAATACATATTGTGTAAGTATAAAAGGTTGAATTTGGACTCATATAAATCATAGATTCTTACCTAACACCAATCTTTACTAATGATTCAAAGAATTATAAATACAAGACACAGAGCAAACATTCTTTCCTTGGAGGAACCCGAAATAATCTGACTCATCTCTCCCAAATATTCCTGTTCTTTCATATTATGATATGTTTTGGTTTCATATTAACAGAAAAATTAAAAAAAAATTTAGGTGGAAACACTGACACTGAAAGGAAGCCAGTTCAGTCTCCAAAGCCTTCCATTTTATAATCTGTTAATGAAAAAAATTTAAAAAATGCTCATGTGACTATGCCCCATTTTCCATCTAGTGATGATGCATAAATCCATAAATTCCAGGTTTATTTACAGTAAGTGAAGTAACCATACCAAGTATGTTCTGCTAAAACATTTGATAGACAGGGACTTTTGGGTATCTTTCTGCTGGTTAAATGCCATTAACAAGATTAACGAAAAGGTCTGGGAGGTTATTAGCATGTTTATAACGTGTTTCTGTTGAGCTGAGGTCATTTATTACCCTCACATCCCCCAGGGACTGCTGTTAATATTCTTTCTTTCTCCTCCTTTTCTTCCTCCTCTCCTTCTGCCTCTCATCTCCCCTTTCTCTATATAGATAATCATGTAAAATTTTCATGATTTTTCTTTTAATTTCACCTGTAAAGATACTTATACCTTGAACTTTTGCCATACCTATGCTTGGCCCCTCCGGTTCCATTTAGGGGTCATTCTTCCCTATTATTTGATGGTTTGGGGGCAGAAAAATACTTATAGCACTGATATAAGTAAGAGTGAGGAAAAATAATTAATCTGGCTTCATATTTGATAATGTACTTATATTTATAGATTAGTACAGGGTGACTATATATTCAGATAGAAATTTTTCTTAATCTTCAGGAAATATGTTATTCTTTATCCTCAAAAACATATTCATTGCCCAAATTGGTTTGGTGATTTTAAGTCACTATAAGAGAAAAAAAATACTTCTTTGCCACCATGTGGTTATAATAATAAAAACAAGATATTCTACAATAATGAGGTTTTCTATATATAATGTACGGGGTGACCTAGTGCTCAATGCTTGGGGGAGTCACCACCTATAGCCACAGGCCATATACATTTGACTTGTTAGGCTAGAACCATAAGCCTGGGATTTATGGGAAAGATGAGACTTTATTTGTTGCTGGAAGCAGGGAATGGTGTCAAACTTAAGGGCAGGCTCTCATGTCGAAAAGGCTCCTTAAGAGCTATTCCAGTCCACCTGAGTTGACTATGTCCTATCCTTCAAAAAGACTTAGAATTGGGAGTATGAGCAAGGAGAAACACATTCTGTGGCATTTATCAGGTTACTTGTTTTAGCCATATTCTCATCTTAGCAAAGCCCTGATGGAGGTGGCAGGATGTGACTCAGAAACCCTCTGCTTTCTCAGCTTCCACAGAAGAGGGCTGACCAGGCCTTTTTTCATTTTCTTTATTTATTTTTTGCCCTTTATTCATAAAAGCAGCAAGTAGAAACTGGGGTCTCTGTAAGAGCATAGTGGCAGAAGTTGATTGGGTAAGTAAGCCAAGTGAAAAAAAACCCACTAGCAATACAGGGAAGTACTAATAGGGTAGTGTTGGTGATGCCCAAGATGGCAGCCACACAGCAGTAGTCTGGCCACACTTGGTTATACTAAGGGCCAGTTTTCAACCAACAATACTATGAAGTTGAAACAGCTGGGAGCAACAGACGAGAAGGTATTAGTATTATTAATTTAAATCTCAATTCCCTACCGTTTTATTATCATTTTTTTATCCCAAACCTCAACAGCCCCACCCCCAAATGTGTCCTGATTCTTGTCATCCAGTACACTGGCTAAGCTGGCAGGCAACCAACTCCCACCCTACTTTACCACATCCAGGTGGGGAGCTCCAAGCTCCAAGCAATTCTGATCGACTGAGGCGTGCATGTAGGGGGTAAGGATGGGGCCTGCAGGGGTCCTAGATTGGGGGTGAGGTGGTACAAAACCAATGGATGTCATAAGGTTGGAGGGAAAAGGGCAGAGCTGGGTCATTATTAGCACGACTTGGGTAAGCCACCAACCTCTCTGAGTCTCAACTATTCTTTATTAGATAATAATTGCTTTTATCCTCATAAATTGGAAGATACAGCTAGTTTATCACTTAGCACTTCATAGGCACACATTAAACATTGCTTTTTGTCCTGTCTAGGAGATAACATGGGCTATAACTATGAGATACTCCCTTTATAGAAAGCTCAAGACCAAGAAAAAGTAACCGAACCAAACAGGAAACAAAAAATTCCTTCAAAAACAACAAAGAAGCAAGTTAAAGATTATTCTTTGCACTGACTATCTGACATATGATGGCTTTGGGGACCAAGATGAATGTGGGTAAGTTGAGAAAGAAAAACAAAAAAAGCAATTGAAAGTTTCAGGAGGAGCAGAGAAGCTCCTCCGATTCATCCACCCGGGAGTTATGATATCACGGAAGATGTGATCATTCGCTGAATGCTGGCAGCAGCCTAAGCCCCATATAGGACCTTTTCTTAGGAGCTTTTCAGATGGCTGAAAGTGGAGATTTTTTTTTTCTATCTTGTACAAAGATTTAAAAATTTTGCAACGTGACAGCACTAAATTATACAATGCACTCAGTTTATTTTTTTAAAGAAAGAAATTATATGCATATGTATGCACTAACATTCTTCCAGAAAAGTATTTAATTCCTTTGCTCAACTCCTCCCCTCCCCCACCTCATCCCCTGGAATGAGGAGAGGAAGACTGAATGGGGATTTGTAGTTTTCCCGCTGAGAAAGGGACATTTTCTGCAACCAGGTCAGTGTTCAAAGGACTAATGCTCTAAGGAAATTATCCAAAGTAGAGAGGCAGTTCAGAGTTATTAAGTTATTTTCTAATGCTGTCTGGGCTGCCGCACACCTTTGTGAAGGCAACAAGATTCTGCTTCCCGGGAGAAGAGGATAAGAGGCAATTAAGAGAAGCTTTGGAGAGGCTCAGGAATGTTTGGGAATTCACTCACACATACTCCAAATTATGTGGGAACTCCAAGAATGAAAATAAACTAATTTGATCAAAGACATATTTGTGTCCTAGGAAATATTCTAAACATGTAGCTAACACTGGATATATCTGTATGAGTGTTTTCCTAAAATCTGTATCTAGTAAACGTCAATTAGATTTTCATTCAATTTCAGAGAAGAGAAAGAAAGCTAATTAATGCAAATATTCCTTATGTGCCAGAAAGTGGAATGGTTGTGAGATTAAGTAAATTATTCAAATAATGGACTCAGACTATGATAAAGCTAGGTTTCAAATGCAGATTTATTTGATTCCATAGTCCATGTTGTTTTCTACCACAAGATTATGGAAGAAAGAGCATGTTTAAGAAAGAGAAAGAAAATGAAGGAAGAGCTGAAATAATTTCCTCTTCTTTGAGGAAGACAGACAAAAATATATTTTATATACACTGTCACATTACCAAAAGTGCCATCAGTGAGGCTGGGGACACCTATGCTACACCTGTGTAATATGATAGATTTTGGGCCTGTACATAATATTGTATTTTATCTGCTCCATATATGTGTATATGTATATATGTCACCCCTTTAAGCATTACATATGCAGAATGTTACAAAAATTTTCTGTAAAATAAAAACTTAACAATGTCCTTCTCTTAAGATTCAGTAGCTACTAGTTCCCAGCCCCCAAAGTAGTTCTTGTACACAAATGCTTAGAGAAACACAGCAGTTGATCAACTTAAAGCTCTATTGACCACTGAAAAACCAGAAGAATCACAAGTGATGTTTAGGAAAAACAAAAAGACTCTAGTTCTACTGAAACAAAGAAAGCCAGAACTCAGAGTGATCTCGGCATTATCTAGTTCTATTTTCTTATTGTTGATGAGGAAACTGAGTCCTAGATGGGCTGAGTTATACTCCGAATCATATCGTTAGATAGAGACTTGAGAATCTATAGACCTCAGGATTTGGCATGTACCGTTCAGACATGAATGCTAAGGATTGTGTCATAGGTACTGTCTGTAAGAGACATGAGAAACTCTGACTCAGCATACTTTATAATATTAAAATTGATGTCTAGAGGATATGAGAAACACATTCGGGCCGTTAATCTAAATTGACACACATTAACTAGAAGATTTTTTAAAGGAATCAGGAAACTGTAAAGCACATAGAATAAATGGTCTGTGTTCATTTATTTATTTATTAATTCAAATATCTACCGAGCACGTGCTATATGTGAGACACCAAGCTAGAAAAAGAGATACAACACCGATCTTCTTGGAGTCTGTTATTTCAGTCAAGGTTATGTGTATCATCTTATGAAACTATAAAGAAGGTTGTGAGGTTTTTTTATGAACCTGTAAGAGACAGAAGATAACAACATCTACATATACCAACAAAGTCTATAAAAGCAAAGGCCAGAATCGGGATTCTGCATAGCACTATGGTATCTCCTTCACTCTCTTTCAGTTAATATCTTAAACGGAGTTGTTTTCATGATTATATCATCAATTATGAATTACTGACTATTCCTTCATTGTGGTTCCAGAGCTTAATGAGACTCAGCTAATGTGACCTCTGGAACCATCAAACTGTGGAGGAGAAAGCACGGCAGAGAAGACTGACCTCTAGGTTATCTCTGTGTACTAAAGCCTTTTGAAAAGTCAGAGCACCAGGCTTTTGGCAGCAATTTCACAAATTTAATTACCCAGAGATATTTACCAGTTTCCTCAAAGACTGACAGTTGAAATTAGACAGCTGATTCTCTGTTATATCCACTTCCTATTATCAGTGGTGCTAAACAGTTAAGTAAAAGGTTTAATATTATTTGTCCTTCCTATCCTGATAAGATTGATGGTGCAATAAGAGTCCTCAAGGGCGATGTGAAGATTCGTTTCCACTCCTCTGGAAAACCATTACAATTTCTATTTCAAAGTCAACATTTATAAAATCAGAGAATGTCAGGACTGGAAATGACTTATGATATCATGTGATTCAGCCCCCTAATATGACAGGTGGAGAAACTGAGGCCCAGAGAATATAAGTGATTCACCTTTGATCAACTAGCTAGTTAATAGCAAAGCTGGAACTAGACTTCAAGGCTTCTGATGCCTGGTCTATTTACTATTTCTGTTATTTCATATTGTGTTGTCTGCTGCTAAAAGATATATTTTGAAGGAAAATATACATGGGAAGGACTTACCAGAAACAGCACAAAAGTATATATTACATGAGATGTTTATATTGTAATAAAAACTAAGAAAATCTGCCAATCTCGACCAGTGTTCAACTTAATGTCAGAAGACTGATATCATTCCTAGAACAGTGAGGTATCAGAAATGAGACACGGGGGAATGTTTTCTAAGTTGGATACCATAATCCAGTGTTCTTTATGATGACAGCCTAGCTCATTCTCAGAAGATATATCCGCTGAGAACCTGCCAGCACAGATATTTAGCATGGTGATTGCTGTTAAAGCTGAGACATAGCTAAGGACTGCTTCCTCTCTATATAAATATAGGTACTGAAATAGTAATCAATAACTCGAAGGAACAAATAAACCAACTAAAACCTGAATCAGAGCAACTCCTGGCACGAATAATAGGGAACTGGAGCAAGAATGAGGGTAAGATATGCTTTAAATATGGGATGAATTTAGAATAAAAAAAATTGCCCAGAATGTAGTCCTAGGAGCAATATGGTGTGGAGTGACGTGGAGTCAAAACTCAGGTGCCACTGCGTTAGGGAACATGGGTATGTATACTCAGAACAAGATTCATCAGTTTAGTTCAAAATAGACCAACAGGTTACAAAAAGACATGAACGCCGAAAGGTAAGTCTAGGAAGACTCCATGATTCCATACAGAGAGTCAAATACTTATACTAGTAGAGCCATAGGAATGGCAGCCATAAGAAGACAGGACAGCAAGAACTCCAACCAGGGATTTGGGTGGCAGTCACAGCAATAATAATAATGTTGACCTAAGAGACTCTTGGCTTCAGCCAGGGAGGTTTTATATTGCATTTTACTAAGCAGGAACCCCCAGAAAGCTGTGAGCAACTGAGATAAATTAAGTAGCTGTAAGAACATGCCTAGGATTGAGAGTGGAGAGAAGGGTAGATCAAGGTCATTAAGACAACGTCTGTACTCTTTGAGGAAGACACGTAGCAGCTGCACTGGAGCTCTGTTCCGCCCACTCCTGCTCCTGACCCACAACCATTCAACCTCCAAGAGGAAAAAGTCCATCAGGAAGCCCTGGCACAGCTATGGCTTTTTTTTTTTTTTTTTAGAATTTTAATATTTTTCATTTTTCAATTATAGTTGGCATACAGTACTATATTAGTTTCAGGTGTATGACCTGAATTCCATAGCACTTCATTGGGATCATCCCTTGAGTTTAAAGGATGTAGACCGAAGAACTGAAATATACCTGCATGTATTTATAAAGAAATCAGTAAATGTATAGAACTTATATACCTAAGACAAGGACTAAGTGGAGAATGGGAAAAGTTCAAGAAACCATTGGATATACTCAATGCCATCGTGTTTATAAGGCATCCTAATTTTTTAAAATGAAAATTACTAGGTTAACTGATGAAATAGCCATTGGTGTCTGCATCTGGGACAGAGTTCTGGGCTAGTTGCCCTGTTGCTCTAACCCAGTGTGCTATTTCTTATGCTCTTATTATGTCATCTATGCAGGAACAGACTGCATGCAAGTTTAAGATTCCTAAATTCTTTTGACAGTTCAGAATACAGGAGAATAATTTTTGAACTGATTAGGAAAGCAGTAGAGTCCTAGATCTTGGCTCCATTTGGTTTACCCATATGGGCGTATGCAACATAAAAAGGTGAAAGAACTCCTAACAGAATATGCAGCAGCTGGTTAAAGGCTATTATATTGAAATTTTCATGAGTTTGACAGTAGGCCAAAAAACTACAAAATGGCAGAGAGTGGAAAAGGCAGTTGTAACAGGTTGAACATTGTTGGTGATTATTTTTTCAGTGGCAATGAAAGCTGTAATCAAATAACCTGAAAGAGATGCTGGCAGGAATAAGAGAGCCCCAAGGGAGAGGGAATATGAAACTGTAACAATGATGTATGCTATGAACTAATAAACTAGACAAACATGTAGCTTAAAGTATCAAAATCAAGGTTCTTAGCATCATATGAATAGCTGGTGTCACAATGCAGGCATAAACACTGCCTGATTTGTAATCTAGAGCAGAAGATATTAATGATTTACAACCTCAAGGATGAGTGCATAACTCAAAAATTAACTGGAACTGTGCTAGTGGTGTAGGAACCTCTTGTTATTTAGATGATCAGTTTATCCCAGCAATGAAAAGGAGAAAATTATAAAGCATTAAAAAATATATATCCAGAGAAGACATCTGGTTTTGGAGCTGGAAATGTATGGTAAAAATTCTTGCGTGTAAGGCAAGACAGATAAGATAAGAAAGACGAAAAATGGGGACTGGTTGAAATAATGTCATTATAAATTTATCATTATTGTTATTTGTGGACCAACAAGACATCTCAAATTATGAATGGCATTTGCCAGTGCATGAAGTCCACTGAACCTTGTACATCAAAGTAATGTGCTATAAACAGAATATCTTAGATAACAGTAATATGGAATAATAAATCTCAATGACATTAATAATCTGTTCGATGTACATTTTCTGAACATGTGTTCTCCCTATATTACAGCTTAATATTTTAGATGTATATTTGAGAAATTATATAATCCTTATTTTCAAAGATTATAATTACAGACAGAATTAATCTCCATAAAGTTTCAGAGATATCTTTGATAAATTATGTAATTCCTCATTCCAAGGAACCGATCACCTTAGAGGCTTTTAAGGTCTCCATATTCACCTTTCTACTGAATTTTTCCTGTCTATTGTTTTATGTCTCATACCATTAAACTAGGAAGAATAATAGTCCTAAATTATACACCAAGATTTGAGCTCTTTGAATAGGTACCTGAGGAAACTGAAGAGGGTTGAGAGGGCATATCTGAAGCTAATAAAACAGTGGAAAAATAGAATTCCTGTTTTTTTTTAAACTAAGAATTTGTATTATGTTAATAATTAAAGAATTTAAAAAATAAAGGTAAACTTCTTGAAAAAAGCTGAGGTCTTAAGTTTTTGAATTTGGATAAGACTGTGGAATGAGTCACACTCATTGCTTCTTCCAGCTAAAAAGGACCTTAGATACCATCTCGTCAAATTCCTTTATTTTACAAATGAGAAACCAAGGTTTGTATAGGTTAAAATGACTTGCTCAAGGCCACACGATCAACTAATAACAAAGCCAGGACTAGGAATCAAATTTTCTTATTCCCAGATCTGTGCCCTTACTAATACCGCTACCATAATCTTCGAGTTGGTGAAGGAGCCCTGGACAAATAGGACGACAAGTAGAGAGTAGCTGCCCTCTGATTTCACAAGGAAGAGCAAGAGATTAATTTACATGGGGGATTACAGCTTTCCTGGAATTGGCATCTTCTTTATTTTTTGGTCCGAATTCATTTTCTCTTCCCCACAGCAAGGTATTGGGATCTTTCATAGTAGGTGTAACATCAGGGAGGAGAAGACAAATATTTAAGGATTTAAGGAAAGGACAGTGGGACTGAGGAGGGGGAGGGAACTCTAGGAATGTCCAGGAGAACATTATTAATGAACCCCAAATGAGTAATGATTTGGAGAATAATGGCTTGAAGATGTCTTGGATTCTCAGGTGGTCCTAAAAACTTGACCTCAAAAGTTTTTATTTCAGCTCATAAAGATTGAATAAAGTGAGAGCTTTATAAATGGGTTGAAGAAGTAGTTGATCTCAAACATCTTAATCAGAAAGAAAAATTTGTCATGATGGAGACATTAATGTAGAAGATGACTGGGGAGAGTGTGAATAAAATAGTTCCATAAAATGTAGAGAGGATGTAAGCAATACAGTGTGTGTCTAAATCAGTATATTATTTAATGAAACAGGTGATTTGAAATGAATATTTAAAATATGTAGAGTGACTAAATTAATAATATATAACAAAAATAAAATAAAAATTAAAAATAAGAAAATCAAAAAGCAGGATCAAAGTATATTAAGGGAGACTTTTTTAAATTAAGAGATACGTTGTCTGGAAAAATTTATGACAAACCTTTTTTAAAGGATGTGTCTCTCCTTGAAGAACTAAAAGAGACTCCTCACCCCCATTCCTCTGAGTTAACAAAAATGAGGCATGAAATCCAATTTCTTGAGAACCGTAGTAATGAAGACCTAGGACTGCTGTTATTGCTTTGGAATTGAATTATAAAGAATTGATGGGTAGCGGAAGAATAAAAATAGACTTGATAAAAGATGGCAGGCCGGAAAAATAGACAAACATTTAATATTTTTTAGTTAGACTCATGCAGAAGCAAGTTCGAAGACTTTAGTTGGTATTGAAGACTATTTAATGAATCTGGTTAATTTTAATTGTTGTTGAGGTAGGTGATTCAAAGTTTAATTTAAGTTGGACTCCCATAATTGATGAGAAACTGTTAAAGTATCATAATAACTCAGCATTGTCTCTCCTCTCTCTCTTCCATGTCGACCCAATGTATCATAATTTGTATTTCATGCAGCATCCTGCAGAAGGTGGTTCTAAGTATCTGTATTCTTTTGACTGGCACAAATGGCTCCAGAAAACAGTATCATTCTGTTGTTATGTGAAAAATGCTGAGTGCTATATATTGAGAATGAACACCTCAGCTCCACAAATCCAGGACTGCTGCTGACCGCCTTTTGGTTTCACGAAGTATTTATTCACCTAAAACAGTTTGTGTACATATAGCTGCAGAAATCTTCCATCTTTGTCTGAATAAAAAATGCGAGGAAACCCCTCAATATAATAAATTGTTCTTGTAAATATTCACTTCCACTACCAGTAATATTATCTGCAGCTTTTTGTTCTAGCGTGAAAAATCTACACCACCTCCATCACAAAACATAACATATATGCTGCATTAAATGAATTTTTTCCTAAAGGCAGCTACCTATTGCATCAGCAAATTTTCAGTGGTAATTTAAGCATGAGGTGATTATCCAAGCTTCCTTGGGGAAGAAAGAGCTATGTATTGCAGGCCAGGCTAATGTCACATTTTAAAAATAAATTCATTTGTGAATATACAGATTAGCCACAATAAATGCTCTTTAAAGAATGTGATGCTTCCAACTTACTTGATATAGTAGGGCACTTTGTTTGGTGAGATGGCTCTCTCCCAGGGACCCTGGACAGAAGCTGAAAAAGAAAAAAAAAAGGCAAGGAGGTCAAGTTCACCGCAAACAGGAAAGACAACATTAATCTCCAGAATTACAATTTTACACTGATATCAGTCTATTTGCTCAGTTGCCCATGAAGACAGGATGGATTAACCGGCTGTTCTGAAGTTTCTGTACTAATCTTAGTGAAATCGAACTCATTCAGGCACAAAGATAAATGCAAAGAAAAAAAAATGTTCTACTGCTATACCTATAGAACAGATAAGGAAGTAAATGAGTAAACTGATAGGTTTTCTCTTATGTGTCTCCATTAGGTTCTTGTCTTATAATACTTCACGTTGCTGCTTCTGATATCTTTTACTATTTGATTGACTGGGTTTTATAAGTTTAGCAGCTGAAACATCCCTCTGTGATATATTTACATTCCAAGTAATTGAAGAGAAAGTACTACACTTATCACTCTGATGTTTGTTTTTCTTTCTATTTAGCTGTTACCGATTTTATTTACCTATTATAAATGTTTAATTGATACCTTAAAATGTCAGCTGACCAGCATGATCTTATTAGAAAAGAACCAAAAGTGAGAGAATGGCGCCTGATACCAGAGTATAATAAAACTTCTGTGATGAGCGATGAATCCTATAGGTGAAATTAAATTTAATGTATGGGGAATTTACTTTACGATGACTTTATTGTGCATTAGTCAAATTAATTATCTTTAAATTGTGTTTTAAATGCTTAAATTGTAGGTTTTTTTTTCTTTCCCAGAGCAGAACCCTAAAAATACCTTTTATATATTGTTTAATCTGATGTTTTTTTCTTTCTTTAAGACAAAATAATTATGTTGGGAGGTATTATAACATTTCATCAACAATAAAATCTTCCTTCTGAATAGTGTTTTAAGAAACGAGAATTCTAAGAGACATAGAATACCAACAGGAATATAAGAAGCATTCTTATTAACATCTAGCAATTTTATGTGTATGTCCATTTTTCCCCTGAACTTTCATCCTGCTTATAATTTGAAGCACAGCTGATGCTGATCATTATTTCCTCCTATGAAAAGCTCCCTTCTAAATTAGTCTCACAGCATATTCACTCCACAGTGTATTGAGATGTAACAAAACGCCAAAGCTAATATATCCTGCACTACACTGTATAATATGAAATAACAGCTTCTGATAAAAGTTAACTTTACCCACTGCCAGACAACTTAAGGGTAATGAAACGACAGACTCTTTGTTTCATATAGAGTAATAGAGGGAGAGAGTCATGCAACCTTCAACCAGACATGCTGCTTTGTACCTTGGCAATATGACATTTAAAAGATATGGAACATGGATTTGAATTTAGTTGCTAATTATTCCTTTTCATTTTGGCAGACAGATCTTTAATATGGGGGAAAAAAGACATTTATCTGCTGTTTTGAGGTAGTCCCTTGACTTAAATCTCTTTGTCCTTTTCCTATTCCTCTCCCCTCTGTCTTTCTCATTCTCTGCCTGACTCTCCCCTTGTTTGTTTTTCTTCTTTTCGGCTCTTTTGCCCAGATTAGTTCACAGAATAAGTAAGACCAGAGTTGAGAACTTAGGCTGGACTCCGTGACCTACTTGGGCAGAGTCTGATGTTATGGACTAACCTAAAAACCCAAGCTCTCTCTAGAAGGAAACATGATGGAGAGCCAGAAAGCTCCTGGCTGCTCAGTGCACTCTCTTCTGAAAATCACAGCATCAGAATGGTGACGATGTTAACTAGACTTATAGTGGTGATCATTATATACAAATATTGAATCATCGTGTTGTACACCTGAAGCTAATAAAATGTTGTATGTCAGTTATACTTCAATTTTTAAAAAAAGCTAAAAAAATCAAAGGATCGTAAGAAGAAGAAAAGAACTCCAGAGAGCCTTTGGGCCAGCCTCCATTGGAGGTACTGTCAAGCCCATGAATGCCTCATCTGAGTAAATAACAGCTATTCTTTTCTTCAAGATCTCTATAGGCTGGGTCCCACAGTTCCTCTCATTATCCTTTTCCAGTCCTTTATTATTCTAATGGTCCAGAAAGTCTTTCTGACTTGGAGAATGCTGGGTACATTTCTCTGGTAGCAGAAGAGTCATTTCGGATTTCCTACTTTATTCCTAGTCCTCTCTTAGAGAGATGTGCGCTGGAGAGGTGTACTGGCTGTCTGGCCTGCCTCAGGGGCTCTCTGCTTGAAAGGAGGAACATTAAAGCAGAAAATCTAGCAAGAGACTGAGGAAAAGCAGTGGTATCCAGCTGAGCTAATGACTAGACCTACACTGAGTACCTATTGTTGACTTTGCATTGTTAAATATTAAAAGAAAAAAAATCCCATAAAATGCCAGTAATCAGAATATGCTTGAACTAAATAGTTGAAAAGATTTAAAAAGAATATTCTAAGTTCCAAATCAAAATGAAATTTTAAGCTTTTATAATTGGAGTTCTCAATTTTTTATAGAGTATATAAATCGTACATAAAATGGTTAATTAAAAAAAAAAGTCTTTTGCCTATGTGTAGCTATCAAATGGATCCAATGGTGAGGTTCAGTGAATTTTTTTGTGCTGAAAGATGTTTTTTTCCCTTTGACTCACAGTTTATAAATGCACCTAAGTAAATGCTTTGCAGTCATCATTGGAAACCCTGAAATTTTGTGCTAAAAAATGTCTTGGTGCCAAAAAAAAAAAAAAAAAAAAAAAAGGAAAAAACAGTGGCCTTCCCCCATTTCTCATCACACACACTGGAACTATTCGCTTTAGAAATAACACCCAATCAGATGATGGGTCTGTGTGATTGGATTCAGTATGCCTTCTTAAGATATTGTTGAAGAGTTGTCGGCAATTCTGTTTGGGGCAGCCAGATAAATCTGGTCTTGCATATATTTAAAATTGATCAAATATATGGTAACTCTCATAAGTGTGTCCCAGAATTATCATTTCATTTCTCGCAGGAGTGCCGATGCCAACAACACACCATTTCTTATCTCAGTGTACCAGTGGAAGCTTGCCATCCTTCGCAAAGCTAGCCTACGTAATAGGTGCACACATCTTTTATGTCTGGTGTGTCCATTTTTAGTACCCCATCAAAAGCAGATTTATTGGCAAATAGTTTTTATATGAGACTGTGCTGTCCTTTCATATTTTCTTATACAGATGTTTCTATAGCTACTACGTGTAATTCCAATGTAGGTTTGTGATTCAGATTCTCGAGTGTAAAAATCATTCATTAGCATATGGCACCAGCACTATGGAGGTATTGCCTACTGAATTTAAATAGTAAACTACACATTAGTTTATGTATTCCAAAACCAAACTCTGAATTACCCCTTGCAGTTCGTTATTAAGAGCAAGAAAGGCTAGCAATTCTACTTTCAAATGCTTTTCCTCTCTCGAGGTGACAGGATTCAATATTGTGCCCAAGGTGGTTTTGGAAATCACAAACACAGGCCACACTTTGTTTAGAAGTTCTTATTTCAACCATTTTTTAATGCATGATGAACAGAATGTGCCAAGTGATGCACCCCGGCGTTAAGCCATATTTTAATCGACACAGGGACCAAGCCAGAAAATTAAAAAGAATGCTAATGTTATTCAAACTGTGCCTAAAGAGCACTCTCTGGAATTCAGACCCCACAAAGATTCATTAATCTTTCTACTTTTCTTATATTTGGTAAATTTGGAGTTTTATAGCATAGCTGGGTCCTCCAAAAGTCGAGGTAGATTAGAAAAATAAATAACATAGCATTCATTGGAGACAAAAGAGAAGCCTTACCTATGGGGTTAAGAAAAAGGTATTAGGGAAGATCGATTAGCTACCGGCATCTAGCTAGCTCCTCAGAAGTATGTAAACTCCAGTAACGGTTTTATGGACACATCCCATCAAGGGAATTTACTATGCAGCAATGGCCTCTTTCTCACTATCCTCCCCAGCCCCTACCCTCAGGTATCTTTTTAGATATTTTTTCCTAATCTCCTTACCTGACTCCCATTGAAATTTTAATACTACAGACAATACTGTATATCTGTTTATGTATTTTACGTATCTGTGCTATACATAAAAAGTCAGATATTTTATGTCCCCCAGGAAACAATTTTTGCCCCTTTAGGGGCAATATGGCTCCCACTGAGAATGACTGATCTAGGGGAATTGTGGGGTGGGGGAGGGGGAGAAAGGGAAACCTCTTATGTACCTGGAACAGGGCCTTGATTAACTCATTTGATACTCATTGTGACCTGTGAGGCAGTTATTACTGCTATTTTCATTTTGCAGATGACAAAACAGTTAAAATCACATGGAATCGCATGTTTAACATCCAAAGTTAGTATTAGATCCTAATTTTGATTTATTGCACAAACTGAAGTCAGATGATTCAGGAAGTGGAGAAAACAAATATGTCGCATGTCTACTAGCTGCCCTGCATTGTATGCTCCTTGATGTAATCCCCCCAAACATCCTATGAGGTCATGTGATTCCATTATCATCCATGAAGACAGTGAGGCTCAGAAATCGTCAGTAAAGTAAGCCTGGTCACATAGCTATTAAGAGTGCATCCAAGATTACAAACAGGTCTGTCTGGTCTTTGTGCTTTATTCTATTTTATCATGTGTGGTATAAAACAGCTAGTCTATAAATATTTGCCAAACAACTGAGTAAATAAAAACATCTTAAAAGGGATTGTAATGTCATCTAGTCCAAGTTGTCCATATCAGATATCTATATCTGATATCTAAATTTACCCTCTACACGATTTCCACCAAACCCACCAAATGATTTTCCAGGAGCTGCTTGAACAACTTCATTGTTACCAGATCCTGGAGGGGTTCTTTTGAATTTTCTGTAGCTTTAATGATGATTAGCAACAGCCTCCTTTTATCTATCTATCTATCTATCTATCTATCTATCTATCTATCTATCCCTACAGCACCTGGTCTTCCTAGGTGGTCTCTCATCCAAGCACTAACCAGGCCTGACCCTGCTTAGCTTCTGAGATCAGATGAGATCAGGCACGTTCAGGGTGGCATGGCCGAAGACTACAGCCTTCTTTTATTCAGGTCAAAATCTGCTTCCTTATGATCTGTAATCTCCACCATTGGTCCTGTTCTAGATGTCAAAATTAAATCATCCGATCAGTTCAGAGAAGCTAATTTTCAAAGAGCTAAGATGAGACCTATTTTCATCTGAAAGACAAAACAGAGCCCCAATTTTTAAAGAAACAAAAACAATACCTAAAATTCCTTCACTCATTACGCAATACATTTTTACTGAGCACCTATTATGTACTAGGTATTGCGCAAAGTGCTGGTGCTAATGAAGTAAATAAAACAGACCCAGCTCTTGCTACTTTGCACTTAATTTCAGTCTTTGAGGATATTTTCCAATGAGCACATCTAATATTCCAGCATTAAAATCAGTCAACTGGTATCTACTGAACATAAATAATGTGTATGTTCCTGTGCTAGGTATCTGCAGGCAGAGGTGAAGTAGAGTAGGGTGTGGTAACAAAAGTGTTTCATGCCATCAAGGATGTTATTATATAATGAGATCATGTTTTAGATGAACATATGTTATAATGGGAGTGTACCAGTCAGAGTCCAGGAAGGAAACTGATGTCACATTCAAATTGTGTAAGTTTAATAGAATTTAGTAAAAGGGTTGGTCACTAAGTTCTGTGTAGGGTGTAGGGAAATCACAAGGGATAATATTAATAGCATAACCACTCCTAGGTCTGCTGGGCAAGGAGTGAGAGCCGTTACCAGAACAGAGTGGGAGAGGGAGAGGGACAGAGAGGGGGAAGAGAAAAATGAGAGAGCAAGTGAGCCCGTCCTCCCCATTGTCCCACAAATGAGCAAGAATGCATATGTACTGGTGAAGAGGGTCATGTAACAAGATCTTTGCTCAAGAGAAGCAGGCTGGGAGGGAGGCTAGGGAATAAATATTCTAACCTATTCTCTATCTTCCTACCCATCTCCTATCATGGCTCACCTTTGGCTAAGACCAAATCAGAGCTAGAGGGCTGGGGATCCCATTCATGCAGCCCGCACAGATAAACCTCTCAAGGCCCAGAGCAAGTCAGGGAAGTATGGAAAGTGCACATGGAGAGGTAAAGTGCATTAAAAGTGGCCAACTCGATTGTGAGGCAGCTTTTGCCTTTTTCCCATCCTTCTTCCTGCCTGGAACGTGTATATGATGATGGCCAGAGCTGTAGAAACCAGGAGAATGGAGCAATCTTGGTTGCAATCCCTCAGAAGCAGACATGGAGACAAGAATGTGAGTGCGAGTAGTTTGAATAGTAATTCAAGGAAGCACTGGTAAAGGAGCCTGAAGTAAGAAAGGGAAGAGAAGAAAGTTGATGAAAGATTCATTACTGCTTTGGGCACCTGGGGCTCAGTGCATCTGGGGGCTTCAATGTAGAATACACTTCAGAACTATCCACCCACCAGGAGTGAGGAACTAGAGTATTTATTTACAATTGCTTGAGGCTACTCCTGGAGTCTGGGGGGTCCTTAACCCCCTGACACTTGTGGCCTATGCCTTGTGCTGGTGAACAGGCTCCAATGGCCAGAGAAGGCCTTAAAGGCAGAATCACAGGCATGTGTAGTTAGAAGCCTGAGTTTGGTGTGCCTAGGTGTGATGAATGCCACAGAGGATGTGGGCACGGCCTTGACAACCTATGTGACAGAAGCCATACACAAAGAATGGCTGAGAAAAAAAAATATGATGAATCTGGGTTCCTGATGAATATGTTGTCACTATTCCAGCTTATTTCTATATTTCTATGTAGTAAACTTATAAACGTCTACCTTGTGTAAGCCACTGTTATCCGAGTTTTCTGTTACATGCAGCCAAACCTGCTTCTGATTCAACTATTACCACCCACCCAAACCATGTGTGGCTGCTCACATCATTCCTGGCTCACATTTTAAATGGCTGAACAGTATTCCATTAATGGATGTACCATAATTTGTTGAAAAAATCAGTTGTTTCCAGGTTTTCACTGTTATAAGTAAGGCTGCAATGAACATCTTTGCAGATAAATCTTTGCATACATTTTTGTTAATTTCCTAAGCAAAATTCCTAGAAGTATATTTATTTGGTTAAAAACTATGAACATTTTAAAGGTGTTTTACACAAATTACACTCATGCCAACAGGGGTCTTTCTTTATTGATCCAGGTGGAAAGAGAAAAATCCATTTTCTGCAAGTCAATGGTGTTTAGTTGGTATAAATCTCAAGGTACATTAGATATACTGCCTGATATGGTGGATTATTCGCCAACATGACTCTCACACTCTTTCTTCCCATGGAAGACTGTAAGCTTTCTGAATTTAGAAAGATACTCAGTACGTTGGCTTTCTATCTCAAAGCCCAACCCAACATCTTGAGAAGTATCTGGAACAAGTAAAAAGTGTCCAGAACACACATTCAGAACAACGAGATTTGAGTGTTGACTCCATCTTCACTGCATGATGTTAAGCAAGTCTTGTTTTTTCCCTGAGCCTCCTTTTTCTTTTTTTCCTCACTTATTCAACTAGTACTTACAGAGCATCTATTATGCGGCAGATACTATTCTATTTTTTAAAATTTAAGTATAGTTGGTATAAGAGCCTTATTTTTCTTACATGCAAAATAGGAATAATGGTATCTCCTTTCCCAAAATGTCAGGATAAAATGAGAAAGTATATGTAAAATTGCTTTGCAAAATGTTATTCACAATACAAATAATGTTTGTAACCACATATCTGTAGATGGTATCTAAATGATGATAATCCTAGAATCGAACTCTTTGCCTCAACTGGGCAGCATTTGTCTTCAACCCTTGAATCCAATCCTAATTATTATTAACATGCCATGTATACTTTATAGTGTGGCAGAGAGAAATACCTTTGAACGTGATTTAACAGCCTGGGCTTATGGTACTTCTTTATATATCTCTGTCTGCTTAGACCAATAGCATCTGCAAAACAGATCCTTCATTCTTAGGTAGATCATTTGTCCACTATTTGTCAGTGTAAATGATGAACGGACTAGTTTATATTTGATGCAATGGAAAACGGAAGGCCACAGACTGTTTTATAATGAGAGGATTATGGTGATGAAAAGAGAAGACCTTGTAGTACTATATCCAATAGACTAGAGTTAGGAGAGTGGAGTTCAAGAGACAGTTCATAAGTGAATTTGGTGTCCAATGAAAGTGAGAATCACAGATACTCTAAACTTCTAAGGCTTAATTACTAGGCAATCGGGAGTTCCACTGGCAGAAAAAAAATAAGCTGGGAGGTAAATTTCAGATGAATTATATATTTAGGTTAAAATATCTGGAAGATGGGTCTTTCTACTGAAACTCAAGTGAAAGTACAAGACTGTGAATACTAGATGATAGTTGAAGCTATGAAAATAACTGGACTCTTTAAGGAAAGGAGGTTTATAGAAGAGAAAGGTATTTGGTCACAAGGTCAGTCGAAATTTCAACAAGGCAATTTCACAAGAGTGGTAAAGGCTGAACCAGATCACAGAATTTGAAGGAGGGTGGGGGACAGAAGGAAAGTAGTTGTGCACTAAAGGAGAAGAATGTAAGTAGAGAGGGGACATCTGAAGTTTTGTCAGTTCTCTCTCCTATTCTGCAAACCAGCCCATTCCTTTATTTATGGAATTTGCTTAGGTCTTCTTTATAATATTAAATTATATAAAAAACTGATTTCCATTTTTTTTACTTCCTAAGGTCATAATGAAGATTATAATACAGTGTTCCAGTTTTCATATAGTTATCAATGCTGAATGTATATGTATGTGTATATCACATTTCCCTATCGTGATTGCTTTCTGCAAGATTTCTATTTTCTTTTGATGTGATGCATATAGTTCCTGTAGCAAGATTAAGTTTTCTGTCATTTAACTGAAAGGCCAAGTTAAATTGAACACTTTTCAAAACATTAAATTAAAATAAGAATAATCTTTTCTATGTCTATGTTGTATATCAAAAATAAAGATTCAATGAAAACTTTAAGATCACTTACTAAACTTTCAAAGATGGGCAGATTTTCCATAAAGATTTGAACAGCAGAGACAGATGGGCTACAATCCAGAGGGGAAGGTCACAAGAGTGATGAATGAGACCTCTAATGTCTGCCATAGCTGTGAAAATCTTTATGTCTAACTAAAATTCCTCACGAATAACAACCTGTAAATATTATATGAGCTGTCAGATAACACTAAGCTCTGAGACCATTGCATATGGTGAAAAGAATACAGATGCTCCTCGACTTACGATGGGGTTACGTCCCAATAAACCTATTGTAAGTTGAAAATATCGTAAATAGAAAATGCATTAATACACCTAACTTACTGAACATTATCATTTAGCCTAGTTGACCTTAAATGTGCTCAGAACACTTACATCAGCCTACAGTTGGGCAATTATCTTGAATTTTATCTTAAGAATAATTGCCTTTGTCTTCTCACCAGAAGCAGGAGACACAGATGGGCATTTTGTAGACATGATGGGATGTGAAAACACAATATCCCCAAAATGCTGGCAACAGAGCACATTGTAGAATATCAGTTGTTTATCCTCCTGATTGTGTGGTCAACTGGGAGCCGTGGCTCATTGCCGCTGCCCGGCATCACTAGAGGGTATCATACCACATATCATTAGCCCAGGAAAAGATCATAATTCAAAATTCGAAGTATGGTTTCTACAGAATATGTATCACTTTTGAACCATCATAAAGTCAAAAAAGCATAAGTCGAACCATTGTAGATCAGGGACCGTATATACTACACCATAGGATTCATTAGGAGATTGCCAAGTCGTTTAGAGTATCTTGGAAGTCAAGAATTTATACTAAACTACTTGGTAAAGTGACTTAGTTGCAGAGGTAAATGCCATATCTAATATCCAGTGCTGTTGGCTGCACAGTCCCACAAAGTCTAATAGATAATATTTGGTGGCATTACTCATGAAAGAAATGTTCCTTCAAACTGACTTATATGAAATTTCAAGAACCTCATTGTGATTATTAAGACATTAAGAAAGAAATCAAGCCTCATAAGGCCAGATGTGGGAGGAAAGGTGTCTATATAAATAGGGCTGTGACTGAATTATGCTCATAGAATTTCTGAAGAATTTTAAGCAGAATTGGCTGACTCTATTACCACAGAACTCTCCTCTGGGTAAAGGTGGCTACAGTCTTTAGGCCATTTGGTTTAAGTTAGGTTACTAACAAGTCAGTGCAATATTGCCAGGTGCCTTTAGTGTCTCTCCAGATGTGCTCTTAAAAGACGGCAGGCAGTCAACACCATTCGTTGAATGTTCTCTGTGTGAATGGTATTGTATTAGGTACCAGGGAAATTTCAAGGAAAGTACAATTTGAAACCTGAGACGGTAGGGAGCAAGTGAGATATTAAAAACCAAATGACTGTAGATGGGATGTACATCCAGTTAGAAAGCAAGGTAAGAGTGAAAAAGAGCTAAAGATATGACAGCAATGAAAGGAATAAGGGGTTGGGAGAAATGAAATTTTGGTCCCAAGTCTTCACACCACTGTAAAAAAATTAAACATCTATTCTTTAGCCATAGTCTGATGGTGGGCAGAGTATGCTTCCCAGCCTTTGATCTTGGGCTTGGCCATATGACTTGCTTTGGCTAATGGGGCTTTGGAAGACACAATATGAACAGAGGCTTGTCCTCTTGTGCTCTAGTGATTTGCCATAAGCATATGCCCCAGGTAGCTTCTGATCCTTCAGCCTGGGCCTCGAAACATTTACTGACAATCTGAACTGAACTCGCAGCCTGGAGCCAAACTCAGTCAACCTGCAGCCTGAAGCACAACTTCCCAGTCAAACTTTATCTAGATCATCTAACTATAGTTGACCCGTACACCCATATGTATGAGAATAGAAGCTTTTTATTCTCATATAGAGGGTGGGAGGGAGAGACATAGGGATAGAGACAGAGATAGAGAGAGACAGAGGTAGAGAGAAGATCATCAAAGAGATTAAAGAACAGAAAAAATCTCAAGTGAAGTCTCCCCATTTGTTATTAGCCATTTTTTCTAATATCACCTAAAGATTAATATCCCCTTTAGTCTATGTAGTTGAGACTTGTCAGTTGCCACTCAGTAGTCCCTGGAACTCCTTCTCTGAAGCTGATAATCCATAATGATTACAAGTATGAACTTGAATGTGTTATTAAACTTCTCCAGTCTCAGTATTCTCTTCTGTGAAATGGAGACAATAATAAACTCTATTTCACAGGGTCATTGAGGATTAAATGGATTAATCCTTGTAAAACGCTTCTTTGGTATTAAGAGCAAAAAGTGCTCAATATTTTTTTGCATTCCTATTCCTAACCCTATTACTATTAGTATCATTAATGCAGTGAATTATCAAGATATTTATTCCATTACTAACTTACTGCTGCTGTGAGGAACCCCAGGTTAACCAGACAAATAAAAGAGAACTTGTGGTTCTAGAATTAGACTATTAACCAGCAAAGTACAGGACTAGAAAGCAACACCAGTGAATAATCCCTTTTCTTCTTCTTCTGGCCATTTTCTGACTCTTAAAAAATTTTACACAGTTCTCAGAGTAGTAAAACATGAAAGGAGACAGATCTTCCTTTGGCATTCTGCTGCTGCTGTCAAGTATGAAAGTCAATTTTGTTTTATCATTTTATATTATATTGCTTAGGAATTCAAAATAAATAGCTAAGAATTTTTGCAAAGAAATAAAACGACATTTTCATTTTAATTTCTATATTTAGTTCCGATTTTTAAATTAAATTAAACATTACCAAACGTACTACCTTTTTTTTTTCTGTTTAAATTAGTGTGGCTGGTTTATGTCAGAGGAATTATCTGACTTGTCCTGTTTAAGACATAAGCCTTGTTATCCTTTTTTTTTTGCCCTAAGATAGCAAGGTTTCTAGTGAGCTTTTGCGTTGGGCTCCAGAAATAACTGAAGATTTGGTTCAAAATTTCCCTCTCCCCCTGATACCTCTAATAGATGTATCTGCTCCATGCCTCCTGGGCCAAGTCTTTTGAATCAGTCTCTTTCTTGTGATAGCTGACCTAGGTCAAGTTCCACAACATGAACTCTCACTTGTTACCTTTTGAGAATAAATCCCTTCTGTCCTTAACTCACACCATAAATGAGCTCCTTCCATTCCATTCCTCCTCCGATTTTTTATTCCAGACATTTCCTGCTCAGATTTTCTCTTTCCAAGTCAAACTGCCCCCATGTTGACTAGTCTTTCAATTATTCTTTCTTTTCTGCCTATTTCTAGCTCATTAACACATTAGCACTCTCTAAAACCTATATTTATATTCATTATACATACATAAGAAATCCCTTTTCTGAACAAAAGAGCTATAAGGAGGCAACATATAAAATTGGAAATGGAGGTATTCATCATATACAAATGACTAAGTAGAAGGGAGAACCTGATTCTCATCACCAAATACATCTTGTGACTCTTGCTTAGTGAAATCAAAGGCCAAGCAATCAGAAGCAGTCTTTGCTAGATTCCCATCAGATGAAGTATTCTCTACCTTGGATTTGCATGTAGCCTCAGGCATAATGTGCATCAGTACTATTCTATATAGAACATCTCCTTTCCTTCACTGCATAATTAATTCCTCCTTCCACTCTATTCCAACAACACAACTGTAGACGGTCATGCATTTTTTTTTTATAGGACTATATCTTTTGGTTAGAATTTGAGTGTCCCAAGGCCAGGATTTTGTCTTTTCCATCTTATTATTCCAAGTGCTTAGTGTTTGTAAATCAATATATGAATGAATGAATGAATGAATGCTAACAGGCACAGTAAGTCATATGTCACTTCGTAGCTCAGAACCCTCCTGAGCCTTTTCTTCTTACTAAGAACAAATTCCAAAGGCTTTTAACCATAGTCAACAAGACCCTACCTGGTCTAGCTCTTGGTTACTCATTGATCTCCCATCATTCATCGCCTTGCTTCCTTGGCTTCAGCCACACTAGCCTCCTTGTTGTTCCTCAAATCCTCTGAGTCATGTTTCCATCTCATGGTCTTTGCATTTACTGTTTCCTCCACCTGGTATCCTTTGCTCCTTGCTCCTATCTGTGTGGCTTGCACCCTCACTTCTCTACTTAAATGTCACCACCCTGACCACCGCACCTAAGGGTTCCTCTCATCTGTCACCTCTAGCCTGCTTTATTCTTCTTTGTCAAACTTACCATGACCTGACTGCGTTCTCCTATTAAAATTTAAGCTCCATGACAGAGGAATTTTCTTTATTTACCACTGTTTCCCCAGATCTCAGTTTGACATATATTGATCATCAAATAGACATTTGTTGAGTGACAGAATGCATTGATTCTTAAATAGCTGAAAATAAAGTGAAGCTCATAACTTTTTCAGGACTTTTCCATGGATGCAGACTAAGCACAGACTGACTTCTTTCCTGTTGTAGTAGAGTGGGGATAACCTTTAGAGTACCTAGTTATTAATTTGATCAAGGCATATTCTGCATCTATCTGCAAGGTTTTAGATGTATGAAATTAAAAATAAAAAAGAGCAAAGTATGCCCTTTACCTTTATGGTGCTCACACTCTAACCCATTTTCTTTTATGATCTATTGTATTGACTATCCTTCATTCTAAGTGTTGCCTGTCATTGGGACATATAAACTTAAGGTATAAGGCAAGAGATTGATGTAATTTAATGTTATCCCAAAAGTCCTTACCCATTGTTGGAGATCATGAGGTCAGGCACCTTAAATAATGGTCAATCACTACATACACTGGATAAAATCATCAACCTCATTATGAAAGCAGGAGTAAATCAAACTACCCAGTGACTGTAATGACCTGTTACAATGCCTTTTTCTCAGATGCTTCTAAATGTCTCAGTCGTATTGACCCCTCACAGATTGGGATCCCCTGGAAGCAGGCTCTGAGACAACATTTAGAGAGCAGGATATTTAGTAAGCTGTGCCCTGGGGATCAATACATGTGGAAGGGAAAAGAAGGAAGAGAGAATGGCAACAGAGAATAGGCAAGCCGGAATACACACCCAATGACAGTCTTAGTCAACCTCATGGGAGCTTTTGAACTAGAATGCTAGAGTTTTCTCTAGTGGGCCCAAATGGCCAGTTCTTTATATTCCCGTGTCATTTAGGAGCTGCCATTGAAAGGGGGGTGATCTTAGGAGAGGCAGCTGAAGCAATTTCTGAAAGGACAGACAACTGAAGGTTGTCTGCTGAGGACAATCCTCTTCATTGAAGGGGTCCCGGGAGTCCAGCAAAGTAGTCTTAAGTGATTCCTCAGACATAAGTGATTCTTAGTGTTCCATGTGACCCAATTACCATGGCTAACATTGTCTAGGTGTTGGTATATAGGAGTGGTTCTCAACCAGGGACAATTTTGCCCTCCAAAGGACATATAACAATGTCTGGAGACATTTTTGGTGATCAGAACTGAGGGAGGGGGTGCTAATCACATGTAGTGGGTAGAACCCAGGGATGTTGCCAAACATCCTACAATGCACAGGATGGTCCCCACAACAAAGAATTGTCTGGCTCAAAAAGTCAATTGTGCCCAGGTCAAAAAAGATAGTTTGGCTTGTGGCCTATGAGGTGGCCTTAATCTTAAGTAGATAGTAAATAGTTGAACCAATCAGACAGATGCTTTTTCTTGGAGATTTGATTGTAATACGTAGAGAGAAATATAGATGGTAGAGAGGTGGGGAAGTGAAAAAGTCAGAGAGCTAAAAAAGAAAACACAAGTCATAAGGCAGTAGAAACTATAAGTAAAGAGAAAGTAGAGAGGAGAGAGTAACTATTATACTGTGATAGTCTGAAGTCTACAGCAGCAAAGGCATATACAGAGAGAAGTAAACATATACTTCATGGTGACTGTTCCTTGTTCTTAGTTTTGTTTCCATGTATCCTTAAAATAAACCTCATCACCTAAGCCTATTTTCTTATAGCTATAAGGAGACATAGCTCATAACATAGCAGACTGAATTCAAGATGATTTTCATTGCTGATATCTGAAAGCATATTTAAAAATCCAAGAGAATGGTTTTTAAACCAGGAACAGTTTATGTAAGTCTACAAAAGAACAAACTGCCTTTTGTCCTTACTTCAAAGTTCTTGCTAAAAAGAATTTAGTAATACCAAACTGGTTGTGCTCAGAAAATGGAAAAATGAAAGTAATGATTTTTGCCCAAAAGGATGCGATTTCATCATTTCTGTTGTGCAAAGCCTTATATTTTGGGACAGATGACAAAATACTACCCTAGGCCAAGCTCACAAATGCCTTCATTTTCTGGGAAGTGTAAAAATATACCTTTCGCAGCTAGCATTCCACTGAAATAGTGCTCATGTGTCATGAAACTGATGCAGAACTGTGGTGCTGGTCTCCCTGCTCTAGATCCTCATGGGGCCCAGAGGAAACTGTCAGGATGAGGAAGATGAAACAGGCATTTGCTTCATCTCTGTCATGCCACCAGACTAATTCCCATGGAGGTGATGGAGTGGTGTTAGCAATCAAGCTAAATGTCACCGTTTAGTTCTAAAGCCAGATTATGCATGGGGTATTGTAGTAGCTTCATGAAGTCTGGGAGAGGTTCACGCTGTTGGCGTCCCACTCAGATCCCCTTTTCCCATTGTGGCACCCACCTCTGGCTGCTGTGAGTGTTGGCTGGTATGGGTCCATTGCTCCCACCTCCAGAGAACCTCCCTTAATGAAATGGGAACTACCTTGCTGTCCATTACTCCCCAGAAATCCACAGCCAATGACTGACTGACAATGGGGGGCAAACACCCAGCTCCCTTGCCTCAAAAACAGGGCCAACTCTGTGATGTGATGGATGCTCCCTGATGGCTGATTGGCATTCCCTCACTTTATCCTACTTCCCTTACTCTTCTTCACTTGAGAGCTGCTCTACTGATAAACTACTTGTATAAGTATCTCCGCCTAGGGCTCTATATCCACAGAACTTTACCTAAGGCTAGGGTGACCAGCCATCCTTGTATGTTGGACTGAGGAGGTTTCCTGGGCCATAAGACTTTCAGCGCTAAAACCAAAACATCCCAGACAAACCAGGACCAGTGGTCATCCTGCTTAAGGTAGAGATTTGGATTCTGATCATTGCCTCGGGGACTTGAGTGATCTAACATAAATAAATTGGGCAGTGTTTTGGTAAACCAACTATGCAAAAAAAAAAAAGCCTTGATTTGCAGTATTTGCTAATTTTTGTGGGGTAAATATTCCCCTTATGGGTGATTGCAAGCCACCGAAGGTTGGTTTAACAACTGGCTCACAATTTCTGTATACTTAACACTTGGCTCTCTTGAGTCAGTAGAAGCTAGCTCCAGCACACCAATTTCCACAGCAGAAACAGAACTTTCATAAGCTTCCTCATGTGCTCAAATACATGGATATGTAGGACCGACAATGCAAAATTTTGTTACTAAGGATTCCCTGAAGCAAATAAATCTAAAGTCTTATTGGAGGATAAAAATTTGAGCTCAAAGAGAAAGGTCCATAGAAATAGGTTTTGAGAAAAGAATGTAATTATTATCACTGTGACTGCTTTTTGTGGGCATCTGAGAGGCTATCTATGAATTTATAGAGGCATTATCAGCATCACTGATAAATTAGATGGCATTTGTCCCAAATTCCCAAACACTTGTGATAGCACGTGACTGAAGAAATTGGCCCAAATTATTTTGCCTTGAGATTTTATCTGATAGAGACCTTTAGGCTGAAAATCATTGCACTTGTGCTTGTAAGTTTCTTCCTGACTTTTATCGTGAAGGCTTCTTTAAGCTGATCTGAAGCTTTAAATTATTGGCCCACTCATATTTCAAATTCATCCATCCCCTCAGGATAACGGTAGTGTAGACTAGAACATTGTTAAGCAAAATGTCAGCAATTATTAGATGGGCTTAAAGTTTTTCACTTTTTTTACAAAATGTGTGAGTGAGGGAGATGAGGGTGAAGATTTGGCAACTTTCAAGATGGTAACAAACTTTTTAGCCTTATGTAGCAAAGGGATACTGTAAACACTTGGGTTGCCTTAACAAGACAGAGTTAACCAGGGGTCTAATTAAGGTGGTTAAGATTATAAAGCCTGCAGGAAGTAACTGATCAGTTCTTTCTTTTTATAGCATCTCATAATCTGAGAACAAGATCACTCAATGAAACTCACAGCTTTTAAATTCAGAAGAAATGTAAAAAGGAAATTCATCTTACAGAGTTCCATAGCCATCAACAGAGTTTAATACTGTAAGAGGTCATTGGGTTAAAAGCTAGAGAATAAAAATTTTTTACTTTTATTGTTTTTCCCATTATAAAAGTAATACATGCTTATTACAAAAAAATCTGCAAAAGTATAAAGAAAAACACAATAGCTGCTTGCATCTTGGTGTATTCTATCTCCAGTCTTTTCTTTATGTGTAGCTTTATGCTGTTTCTATTTTATTTTCTAACACAGTTGTGATCATGTTGTCATTTTGAAGTCAGCCTGTTTCTTTAATATATTACATGGCACAGTAGAATTTTATGAAAAGGACCATGTAACATTATGAATGCTATTAGTCCTTGCTGAGAGGAAACATAAAAGGTCACATTATTTATTGAGTTTCTACTATGTGATAGTCACTATGCTAAATTTCATGCTACTGAGTTTTATCAATGTCAGCAGAAAATTTACCTTTTTCTTTTGAGTATAGGAAAATTTATTCTGTAAGTGATTTTATTGAACATCTACCAAGTACCAGAAAACATGTTAGATACTAGAGAATATAACTGTCAATAAGACTAAAATCATCCCGACCTTATAGAGATTAGGGTTTATCCACTGATTATTCATCTATTCATTAGTTGCACAAATAACTATTGAACTCATAATATGCAAAACATTGGACTTTCTGATTAGATCTATGAAAAATATTTTCAGAAAAGAGAGAAATTACTTAAACTGAGAATTAAACACAAGAGAATAGATGATACTTTCATGTCTAGTTTGACTAAGATATTAAGTTATGCTGTCAAGTTTATAGTAATATTGACAGTAATGTTAATGCTAACAGTAAACACTTGTATAGCACTTACTATGTGCTAGGTACTGTTCTAAGGGTTTTACATATGTTAACTATTTGATCTTCACTATAGCCCTCTAAAACCATATTACCCTATTCCATTGTATTGAAAACCTCACTGACCATAGGTATGTTCTGATTACAGAGTTGTTAAAACATGAGGCAGAAAAGTTTGTCTTAAAATTGATGACATATATTACCATCATTCTCATTTTTTCAGATGAAAGATAAGGAGATTAAGTATCTGAACCAGTATTTGAACCCAGTCAGTCTAATTCCAGATCCTGTACTCTTAACCAATATCCCATATACCATTGGTAAGATGACACTTGGCCCAGAGGCCTTGAGAGAAAAATTCAGGCTCTGTAAATCAACTTCGTATGGCCCAGACCAAGAAGAATATTAGAGAAAAAAATCTGTGGCAATATCAGGTGGACTAGGTAGTTGTTGGCTTGGTTATTTGTTCTTAAAGGGTAAAGCAGTGTGAGGTGTGGCTTGGAAATTCCAAAATTGGGTTCCAGTCCCAGATCTATTATAACCATCTCTGTGACCTTGGTTATTCCATCTGACTTTTCTATACCTATTTTGACATTTGTAAAATAAAGGCAGGGCTGGAGTAGTTTAGTGTCTTTCAAAATTTGACTGCAACCCACAGAAGAAAAACATTTTGCATTGTGACATAGTACACACACACACACACACACACACACACTAACTGAAACCAAGGTGTCAAAACAACACTTAACCTTCCTCGTGCACTCTACTCTGATAATTTCTACTCTGTTCTATCCTTTCTGTTAAAAAATAGTTGATTGCAAGTCATTAAACCGGTTTCAAGATTCACTGATGAGTAGTTTGAAAACAACTCATACAGATTCTAAGTTTCTCTCCAGTTAGGCAATTCCATAGCATAAGGGGTGGGGGATGGGACTAGAATCCTCAGGAAAAAGGGAGTTGACCCATTTGTTTTTAAAAACATGCATTTTCTTTTTAATTGGATCATGTTTTTTATTACTTTTAGCAGGAATTTCTTGATATTAAATCATTTGGCAAATATCACTTTAGGGCAAAGATTGCCATATTATGTTTCATGGCATATTTAGTGAGAAATTGGTTTCCCCGAGAAAGGATTCCATAGTCACATAAAATATGGAGAAGAGCTATTGACTCTGGCCTCCTTCAGAGTCTGAATGTGTATTATTAAAGGCTTCACGAATTCCAACAGGAAAAAAACTTGCTTATCCATATAACCTAGTGTTTTCCAAATCTCATTGACCTCAGAATTATTTTTTTTTCAAGGCAGAGTTATTAATACCATACAGAACATTAATGTTCTCAGGAACTTGGCTTGGAAATGCTCCTTTAGGGAATTCTATAAGTTGTTAAGTATTAAGACAACTATAAGTTCCTTTTACTGTTATGGAAAGATTTCCACCTTTACCCAAATCTATAGATACCTTCTTGATGAAAAAAGTAAAATTTAGAACAGAAGCCCATAGAATTGAGAAAATGGCCAGAGAAAAAAGATCTTAAATTCTCGAAAATAACAAAAGATGGATGATTTTCAGACCAGTGTGCCAATGAATACTATAGTAATTTCTTGGTCATTAACATATGAAGAGACCGACATGATATCTTCCAAATATATATATACACACACATTCTAATATATATAATATATGATAATATTTTAAAATTATAATTAAAAATCATACTATTAGAATTTATCCTTTCTCTTGGTTTAAGTTACAGAAGTCAATTAGAAGTGGTAGAATATTAAAGCTAGAATAAAAGGCAAGCTGGTGTCTATCAACAAATAAAGGTTATATTTTACAATGTTTTTCTCTTCTCATTTTCTCTCAGATCTAAGATAAAAGAAGCAACTTCTTTAACAAAGAGAGATTGAGCCACCAAGAAGAAACACTGAATACTTTTCTTTCCTAAAGGGCTGCCTCTCTCTACTGATAAAAAACAAAGACAGCTGGTAATGTAATTTTCAAAGGGGAGAGTGTGTGTATGTGAGGGGGGGAGGAATAGAGAGGGAGAGAGGAAAGGAGAGAGGGAGGGAAAGAGGGAGGGAGGGTGAGATAGAGGAAAGGAGGAGGGAGAGAGAGGAGGGAGAGAGGGAGGGGGAGAGAGAAAGAGAGAGAGAATAGAGAATAGGATGAAGAGAGAGACTGAGACAGTGTACATGTTTGGGGTGGTGTAGTTAGTGGCTCATCCTTAGTTTTCTTTTCTTTGTAAATTCTAAATTTCTAAAATCATTTTATTATTATTTTTAGTAACCTGGAAGCAAATTATTAGACATCTACCATTTCAAACTCACTTAATATGACCTTAGTGGTATTTTTTCAAACATATTTTTATTTGTTTTTGAGGGGAAGCTGTTTTTCTTTTATAGAACACAATTTAACAGCAGATAAGTGACTTCAGAGATGCTCTGCCTCAAATATGGTTTTAATGGTGCACCCAATTTCTCTTGCAACTTTGTAGAGGTCATTTGGCAATTCATATCAAAAGCCTTACCAATGTAAATGTCCCTTAACACAGCAGTTCTGTTTTTAGGCATTTATGTTGTAGGAAGAATGTGCAGTGTTTACAAAGGTGCACAAAAATGTTAGTCACAATTTTGGAAATAATCTGAAATAATCTTAATATTGAGTGATTCAGACTTATCTTGGTAAATCTAGTATAGCCACAGAAGGGAATAGTACCCGGCCATTTAAAAAATTGTTCTGTGGAGAAATATTTAAACACATGAAAATATTTTTATTATAGTTCTAAAGGAAATAAGCTGGTCATAAAACTGTAATATGTCTATATCCCTGTTTGTTTTAAAAGAAAAAAAGAGAATCTGAATTCACTCACACACACATACGCACACACACACAGAACCTGAGATAAAATAAGTACATAAACCACATTTTTTATAGTGGTTATTTATGAATGGTGAAATTAAGGATGATTTTTTTTTTCCTGTTTGAACTCCTCTGCTTTCCAAAATTTCTTTCAGGGACATATATTACCTTTGTAATTTAAAAAAAGAGAACATAAAGAAACAACCTTTATTTAGTCTTCAGTTTGACTTTGTCCTATTTCACAACTACCCCTGAAAGAAAATTGGCATTTTTAATGTCTGCAAGCAAAGCTTCTAAGCATATATTGATACCCTACATGAGTATCCAAGAAATTGGTGACTTGCAGGGCTAGCTCCTATTAGGCAGGTAAATCATTGTGTTTATGAGTGACTGTTTCTTCAGGCCTGACATTTCTGAAAGCAGGCACCTGTGTGATATGGTTTGAAAGGTGTAAGATTGCTCCACATGGCCCCTCAAAGTACTTTCCTTACAGCTCCACTACTATAGCTGACATTCTACCACCAGAGAGTCATTCCTCAAGTTTATGGCTTTTCACTGTATTAAAATGCAAATAACCAAGGAGAAGTACACATTAAACTTTACCTATCACCTGGGTTAAATGAATATAACATATCATTTTCTGAGAATAGGTTTTAATGGGGAAGATATGGAAATTCAGGTGGGGCATTCAGAGAGAATGAAGGATGAATGAATATATATGGTGTCTGAGGAGTAATTAATATTTGTAATAGTAATATTTTATTTATGGTTTATGAGTCACTTACAAGTATGTTATTGCATTTAATCTCAATTAAATCGAATAGAATGGCTGCCACTAAGGTGACTTAAACAGATCAGGGATTTGGAAAAATATACAAGACAAAATCTGTAGGCTTTATAATTGTTCTAGAACCATTCCTAAAGACATAATCCCACTCAACTACGTACACTGTTTTAAACTTCCTCTTTTATCTAGGCACTACCAAAGCATTTTTGATACTGTTCAAAGAACAACTTCATGCAAATAATGTTAGACCCCATCAGAAAATAAGACAGCTTCTTACTTAATACATTATTAAAGTATAACAGAAAGACAGAACAACCATCATCTCGGAATTTTTATTCTAAAAGATAATGGCCAACTGGAGAGACACATGAAAGCATCTAGTCAAACACTTTAAAATGTTTGTGAGTGTGGATCTTTTTATTAATTTATGGAAAATGGAAAAGAAAGGACTAGAAAAGGGCAATAAAGGAAGTCAGAGGAATGAAGGGAGATCATATAGAATTACTTCTTTTCTATAACATATATAAATAAGTAAAAGACAGTCTGGTGTGGTGGTTAAAAACACAGATTCTGAAGCCAACTTCTTGAGTTTGAATCCTGGCTCTGTCATTTGCTAGCCGTGTAACTATGTGCTTCAATTTCTTCATCTTTAAAATAGGTATAATAATGGTATCTACCTGATAGATTGCTATACGAATTAAATTAGTTTATATTTGTAACATTGCCAGACACAAAGTTATTGCCTTAAAATGATGGTTAAACCCTCATATATACTTGTGTATGACCAGAAGGAAATACACCAAAATGTTATCATATGTTAATTGCATGTAGTAGAAGTATGGCTTTTTAAGTACCAAAAAAACTCAACATATATACTTTTATAATGAAAGAAAGAGTGGAATAAATGAATATTAGCTGGAATAAAACAAGAGCTTGACAACTTAATATGGATTGTTATATTAATAGGGTGTTACAATATTAAACTTTCAGTTAACTAAGGCTATTCCTCTTAGTATTAATTATTAAATATATAATATTTATAATATATATAAACAATATAATTAATTATAATAACATAATTAATAAAATAGCAAAACTGGAAAATGAAAAGAATGAATAGAGGTCAAGGATAAAAGAATGATAAGAATAGTTAGGAAAAGGAAACATAACAGGGTGAGATTCCAAGCTGGGGGCAGGGAGTATTTAATGAATTATATAGAGATAAAATTATAGATCCACAGTAATATATATCAAATTATTATACCATAATTATATGATAGCATAATTATCAACTGTATGAAGTGAACTACTTAAGCAAAACTAGACTCAAAAATATTATCCAAGTTAGCACTTGAGAATACATTGCAGAAAACAATTATGCATTAGGTTAAGACTGAACAAAATGATCTAATTGAACCTCTTCTTTCTAACCTTCAGAATTCACCCACCAAGTTATCTTTCAGAATGATTTATGCCTCCAGTACATTTGGCAGAGATGATTGTAATTCAACTTTTATTTCTTAGCCACCCAGATGCAGTGAAGAGGTTCAGCAATGAAAGCTGACAACAACTTACTGGAAAGAAAGTGCTGGGACGTCGGGCCAAAGTCCCTGTGAGCTTCGTGCAGCTGCCTGATGCGGTCCTCAACGGCCACCTGGAAGGAAGAGTAGACGAATGATGTTCTCTCATCATGTATAGTGAGGAACAATTAAAACAATGTATCCTTTTCGGTAAGATCTTTTGGGCCTCTAACGCTGGAACACTAAAACAATCATTTATAACCCTGGTTTTAATATCTGCTTATATTGTAGATGGCCTCCAAGACCCGTTTTTACCAAATTAAGGCCAAACAAAAAAGATTTGCAGCTTTAACAATGTTAAGATGAGATGATTTTTTTAACACCTACTCAACAGCAACTACAAATGAACTACTACTCCAATTGGTACCATCAAAAATGCAATTTCTAAATCTTTCATGAAAAGGTTAGGCAGGTTACCATTCACTATTATACTTACTAGGTGATTAAAGATCCTCAGAAATGACATATTTTATCTTAGTGTATTGTTTTTAACTAATTTTTTTAGAATAATATCGAGTGGAAATTAATGGGTCATTGATTAACAATTAATCATGAATAATAAGTAACCAATAGTTGATTAGTACTTAAGTATCAAAGAAGTAGAGGCAAGGCTTAAATTTAAGGTAATTATAGGGTGGATAGTGAGATGAGAGAAATTTTCAGATTTCAGTTTTTAGTGGACTTGGAAATTACTGGGAAGTATATCTTTAGGTGGCATGGAGTAAAAATTATTTTTTTTCTTATTAGGTTTTCTCTAATATATTGATATAATATCCTGATAACTAAATAAATTCTATTGTGGGTAGAGAAAAAAGAGTTTTATGGGTGAAATGGTATACCTTGTCATCTGGCATTTTGCCAACCAGATATTAGTGGCGGCCCTACCCACCCTAGCTTGATAACACTGGATCTTGATTTGGTTCTGAACAGCCCATGCTAAACTAGGGGTTGGTCAACACTTGCCCAGAGCTGCTAAAACTGGAGTATATTTGCTCCTGTGGTTTGGATAATTCCTAAGAGGTAAAATAGATGTTAAACTTATCAGAAAAGCAGCTTAGATAGTCTCGTTTAAAGCCAACTCTGACTTTCTTCCAATATCAGTGAAGTGCCTAGCATAGATACAGAACAGTCTCCTTTTTCACTTACTTCCTAGCTTTGCCTAACTCTGCTTGGACCAAATATTTGGAAAACCAAGTGAAGTTTCAAAAAATGCATGGTTTGCTTCATTGTTATACACACAAAAGCATGAAGAACATTTCAAAGCTACCTTCCCAGCCTTATGACCCTGCACTCTCAGTCAAACTCTATCTGCCCGTCCTGCAATATTCTATCCAACATAACACTTGTGTGACTTGTTTGTGCTGCTTTCTCTCTGAAATGCTCTTGTCCTAGTTCTCTCCCAGTTCAAGCCTTTTTATATGCTTTGATGCTTACTTTTCAATCCTTCAGGTTAGAAGTGATTGTTTCTTCAGCATTCTCATAGCACATGGTTTATACTTGGAGCACTTCTATCATATCATTCATTTTAGTTATATGGAGATGAATATCTCTTGCAATGGATTGTGAACGTCTTGATAGCCAGGACCATTCCTTGCTTATCTCTCCTCTCCCATCCTCTCTCCTGCAGGATTCAGTGAACCCTGCACATAGTAAGTGGTAGCAAATATTTGCTTAATGACTAGTTGAGCAAACCAATGAGTACATATGAGTGTGTGTGTGTGTGTGTGTGTGTGTGTGTGAGAGAGAGAGAGAGAGAGAGAGAGAGAAATAAGAATGCTTAGTACATACTGCATGTCCCTGGGTGAATAATCTTAACTTTTCTTATTGGTAAAATGGGACAACAGTATGACCTACTTCATAAAGTTTTTGTGAGAATTAAATAAGATAATACATGTGTGGTGTCTGGCCTAGTTTCTGTCACATAATAATTGCTCAATAAATGTTAGTGGCTACTGTTATCGTTGCTATTATGATTAATAAATGGAGAAGAATAGGTTATAATGTTCAAGGCACCACGTACAATACAAAAAATGGCTAATATTTATTAAGCATTTTGTTCATGACAATATGAATTAATTAATTTAATCTTCACAATAACTCTGTGGTAGAAAGTAACATTATCTCTCCACTTCACTGATGTAGAAACTCAGGCATGAGAGGTTAAAAAACAAACCAAACCAAAAGAAAACTTGCCTAAGCTTAAGTAGTTAGTAAATTGGCAGAGCCAGGATTCAAACATTCATTGTGGCTCTTGCTCTTACTTGCTATTTTAGAGATTAAAGTTTGAAAAAGAGTAATTTATAAATATTTCATAAGAAGTTACCTTTCTAATGTCTTTATTTTTTTATTTTTATTTTTTACCAATCTCTGCCACAGTATTTTATTATGCTGCTGCATAATGGTGAAAATATTTAATATATCCAAAATAAATCAATCTGAGTGAAAAGTCAGAGCATATATTCTTTCTATCTATCCCCAAAAGAAATAACACTTAGTTATTAACTAACTAAACTTCACTTATCAAATAGTGAAGCACAGATGATGCATGCTGCCATATGAGTAGATGTTAAAGGTTGAGAAAATGGAGAAACATGAATGAACGGAAAACCAAAAAACATATATGACAAATAAAATATTTTGAATTCTATATTATATAGAATAAAAAGGCAATAGCACTTGAGCTCAATAAGTTTACATAATATTACCAACACTGTGCTTAACCAATAAACTTTGCTCTACTATAAAACTGCAGTGATAAATTATTTTTTTTATTATTAAGTTTATTGGGGTAATATTGGTTAATACAATTATATAATTTTCAGGTGTACATTAGAATTTGACATCTATATATTCTATTTTGTTTACCACCCAAAGTCCAGTTTCCTTCAGTTACCATATATTTGATCCCTTTTACCCACTTCACCTTCCCCCTACACCCCTATATTTGACTTTTACCCTGTCTAACTCCCCCCTCCTCCCCTACCGTCTACCTTCTGGTAACTACTAGTCCATTATCCATGTCCATGAGTCTCTGTTTGTTTGTCCTGTTCATTTGTTGCTTTTAGGTTTATATCCCACATATAAGTGATATCATGTGATTTTCAACTTATTTTGCTTAGCATGATTATCTCGAGGTCCATCCATGTTGTCGCAAGTGACAGTATTTCATCTCTTCTTATGGCTGAGGAATATTCCATTGTATATATGTGCCATAGATTCTTTAGCCAATCATCTATCGTAGGACACTTTGGTTGCTTCCATGTCCTGGTCACTGTGAATAATGCTGCTATGAACATGGGTGTGCAAATATGTTTTCAGACATGGGTTTTCAAGTCTTTGGGGTAAATACCCAGTAGAGGGATTGCTGGATCATATGATAGCTCAATTCTTAGTTTTTTGAGGAGCCTCCATACTGTTTTCCATAGTAGCTGTACCAATTTGCAGTCCCACCAGCAGTGTATGAGGGTTCCTTTTCTCCGCATCCTCTCCAACATTTGTTATTACTTGTCCTGTTGATTATAGCTATTCTAACAGGTGTGAGATGGTATCACATTGTGGTTTGGATTTGCATTTGCCTAGTAGCTAGTGATGTTGAGAATCTTTTCATATAGTTGTTGGCCATTTGTATGTCTTCTAGGGAGAAGTGTCTGTTCAGGTCCTCTGCCCATTTTGTGATTGGATCATTTTTTTTGTTGTTGTTGTTATTGAGTCATATGAGTACTTCATATATTTTGGATATTAGGCCCTTATCGAAGACGTTGCTTGCAAATATATTTTCCCATTCAGATGTTTGTCTCTTTAGCTTGTTGACAGTTTCTTTTGCTGAGCAGAAGCTTTTTAGTTTGATGTAGTCCCATTCATTTATTTTTGCTTTTACTTCTCTTGCCTTTGAGGTCAAATTTATAAAATCCTTTTTAAGTCCAAGGTCTTTGAGTTTAGTTCCTATGCTTTCTTCTATGCATTTTATTGTGTCAGGTTTTATATTCAGGTCCTTAATCCATTTTGAGTTGATTTTGGTGTGTGGTGATAGACAAAAGTCTAGTTTCATTCTTTTGCAGGTGGCCTTCCAGTTTTCCCAGCACCATTTATTGAAGAGGATTTTCTTTCTCCACTGTATATTTTTGTTTTTTTTTTTT
>CM053505.1:17115250-17236259 GCA_028627145.1 Eidolon dupreanum
ATTCGGGATCTTTTGTGCTTCCATACAAATTTGATTATTTTTTGTTCTATTTCTTTAAAAAATGATGATGGGATTTTGATGGGGATTGCATTAAATCTGTATAATGCTTTAGGTAATATGGTCATATTAACTATGTTGATTCTTCCAATCCAAGAACACAGAATATCTTTCCATTTCTTTGTATCTTCTTCGATTTCTGTTAATAGGGTCCTGTAGTTTTCATTATATAGGTCCTTCACATGTTTCATTAAATTTATTCCTAGCTAATGTCTTTACTTTTAATCAATTAGTTTATTTAATGCTGATCAAATCTACTGTACATATCTGTAACACTTTAGTCATCAGTAAATTTTATGATCCCATGTAAGGTTAGTTCCTAGTCATGAAGAATGTAATACCATAAAATTATAGAGAAAGGTTGTAGGAGAATATGTGCAGATAAATGTTTGTAATATGTAATTATTTCTAAATACAGAATGGGTCATTTCATGAAAAAATTAATCAAGAGATGAATGTGAAAGTTTGGGGGTAGAGAGGTGAGGATGAGGAGACCATATGGAAGTGGACACTAACCAAAATCTTTTCATATATTGAGAAAGAAATCCCAAGGGGAACATGCAGATGGTGAAGTGGTATGAGTGTGCCACAGGCCGTGTCCTCTGGCACTAAGTTAGTAGCTTCACAAGGACCACACAGATGCAGCATCTGAGTCCATTATTGGCCCTTGATGCCTGAAGTTGTTTCCTTCTCACACAAGGAGAGCTCCAGTAGTAGTTTCTAGCATATATCTAATGTTGTCAAGAATTTAAAATGAGATAAAAGTTGAATTCCCATCTCTATAACTCAAACTTAAGAAGATGCATGAGTGAGACTGAAATTAAAAATCCATCATGTAATGAAATGAAATAATCAGGAATTAGTTTTAAAATAAGTAAAGAATTAAGCATAAAATATATCTTTTCATAAATTATCTTTGGAGAAAGATATTGCATTGATTGAATGCACACTTGAAAAAACAAAGATAAATTTTAAGAAAGAAAAACTTGAAGAAACATAAGATTCTTACAAACTGTAGTTACTTAAGAACAAAGCATTTACATGATACTGTATATAGAAAACCTGAAAGATTCCACCAAAAATTATTAGAACTAAGAAATGAATTCAGTAAAGTGGCAGAGAACAAAATGAATATCCAGAAATTGGTTACATTTCTATATACTAATAACGAATGCTCAGAAAGAGAAATTAAGAAAAAAAATCCCATTTACAACTGAATCAAAAAGAATAAAATACCTAGGAGTAATTTAACCAAGGAGGTGAAAGACCTATACTCTGAAAACTATAAAACATTAATGAAAGAAATCAAAGATGACATAAATAAATGGAAGGATATACCATACTCATGGATTGAGAGGATTAATATCATTAAAATGTCCATACTACCTGAAACAATCTACAGATTCAGTGCAATCCCTATTGTAATATCAATAGTATTTTTCACAGAACTAGAACAAGTAATCTTAAAACTTCTATGTAATCACAAAAGACCTCACATAGCTAAAGCAAACTTGAGAAAGAAGAACACAGTTGGAGGTATCACATTCCTTGATTTTAAACTATAGTACAAAGCTATAGTAAGCAAGACAGTATGGTACTGGCATAAAAAAAAATCCCACACAGATCAATGGAACAGAATAGAGCCCAGAAATCCATGCTTACATAGTCAACTAATCTATGACAAAGGAAACAAGACTATACAATGGGGAAAAGACAGTCTATTCAATAAATGGTTTTAGGAAAACTGGACAGCTACATGAAGCAAAAGAAAGAGAAAGAAAGAAGGAAAGAAAGAAAGAAAGAAACAAACAAACAAAGAGAGAAAGAAAGAAAGAAATAGGAGTTTCTTACACCATATACAAAAAAAATAAACTCAAAATTTAAGACTACAGACTTAAATGTAAAAGCAGAAACCATAAAACTCCCAGAAGAAAACATAACCAGTAAACTCTTTGACATTGTTCTTAGAAATATACTCTTAGGTTATGTCTCTCCAGGCAAGAACAATAAAAACAAAAACAAATAAACTATTGTATCAAATTAAAAATCATTTACACATTGCAGGAAACCATCAACAAAATGAAAAGGTAACCCACTGAATGAGAGAAAATATTTGAAAATGATATATCTGATAAGAGGTTAATATCTAAAATATATAAAGAACATATACAAGTCAACATAAAAAAACCAATTTGATTTGAAAATGTTCAGAAAAAATGGGCAGAGGATCTAAATAGACACATTTCCAAAGAAGATAGACAGATGGCCAAGAGACACATGAAAAGATGCTAAACATCACTAATTATCAGGGAAATGCAAATCAAAACCACAATGAGATATCATCTCACACCTGTCAGAATGGGTATTATTAAAAAGATAATAAATAACAAGTATTGGCAAGGATGTGGAAAAAAGAGAACCCATGTGCACTGTTGGTGGGAATGTAAAATGGTACAGCCACTATGGAAATGAGTATGGAGGGTCTTCCAAAAATTAAAAATAGAACTACCATATATGATCCAGCAATCCCACTTCTGCATATCTATCTGAAGAATATAAAAACACTAATTCAAAAATATAAATGCAACCCTATGTTCTTTGCAGCATTATTTATAATAGCCAAGATATGGAAGCAATCTAAATATTCAATGATAGATGAATGAATAAAGTATCTGGAATATTACCAGCTATAAAAAAGAATGGAATCTTTTGCCATTTGCGGTAATATGTGTGGACCTAGAGGGTATTATGCTGACTTACATAAGTCAGACAGAGAAGGACAAATACTGTATGATGTCACTTATATGTGAAATCTAAAAAATCAAACCAAACCAAGACAGAAACAGACTCGTAGACATAAGGAACAAAGTGATGGTTGCCAAAGGAGAAGGTGGTGGGGAGATGAATAAGAAAGGTAAAGGGGAATAAAAAATACAAACTTCCAGTTACAAAATAAATAATTCATAGGGGTATAATGTACAACATAGGAAATATAGCCAATAATATTGTAATAACTATGTATGGTGTCTGGTGGGTACGAAACTTACCGGGACGATCACTTTGTAAGGATATATAAATATCTAATCACTGTGTTGTACCCCTGAAACTAATATAATATTGTATGTTAACTATACTTTAATATTAACAAAAGACAAAGTACTTTATTCTGTGAGTAATTAATGAAAAAAGGAAATTTGATTTGCAATTGACTAGACTTGGGGTGATATGCATTAGAATTAAGACTGTGTTGCCTAGAATGGGATAGAAAGTATAGATTAGGAGGTAGTTTGAAAACACTAATCAATTTTGGTGTTGGAGCTTGATTTTTGAAGAAGCAAATAGAACTTCTGGATTTCCAGTGTGGAAGACTTGGAGACTGAAGATATTGCTGATGGAAATATGGAAATTAGAAAAGGGAGGGATGGCATATGAATTCATGTGGAACATGATAAATTTGACCTAATAGTAAAACCTTCAACTGGAAATATCAGGTATAGCCAGTTAGAGATGAGCAATGTGTCTTAGTTACTAAAGGAAGGAAAGAGAAGTGAGAATAAAAGGGGGTAGAATTGAGCACTAGAAGGTGAGCAGAGAAGGAAGAGCTAAAGGAATTTAAATCGAATTATTTAAAGAGACAAGAAGAACTCAATTTCCTCTGAATTAATAGGCAAGACCTCTGTTTCCTTTTATAAAACAAGACAAGTATAATATCTTTTTGGAAGCATACATCCTGTTTCTACCATTAAATCATAGATCACAAAAGCTTAGAACTAGAAGAAAACTTATCTATTGATAACACAAGGTCTATTCTTTAGAACTATTCCAGATGGGCAGAAAACTACCATCAGCTCCATGAGTACTCATAATCTAGTTTGCAGCAATTCTTTGGTAAAAGCATGACAGAGAATAAAAGGTCTTTTTTATATGCTCTGTGAAGATAGGGACACATCTTTCTTTTCTTATTATATCCCCAGTGACTAGCACAGTACCTGGCATATAGCAGGTACTCAACTAATATTGGTTGAATGAATTGATGCACTGTTTATTCAAGGATCTTTATCATAACAACTATATTTTGAATAAGAGATTTCTTTTTCAAGATTCCCAACACAAGGTTTTGGAAGACTGTCCCTCCCCGCCTTTCTTTTCCTCTCCTCTCCTCTCCTCCCTTCCTTCCCCTCCCTCCTCATTTCCTTCCTTCCTCCTCCTCTCCCCTTCATCCCCCTTTATTCTTTCCTCCCTTCCTTCCTTTCTTGTTTCTTTCCTTCCTTCCTCCCTCCCTCCCTCTCTCCCTCCTCTCCTTCTTTTTTTGATGATCAACATTAAAAACAGAAAATAAGAAAACCATTTATATCATTGTGCTGACAATACTGGTTTTAAATTTTTTTTACAAAGCAATAACTTGTAAGACAAACTGAGCCCAAATGTTCGTATTTGTTTTATTCTAATTTTTAGACCATCTTTTTTGAAAGTGAAGGGGAAGAGAATATGCCACCCCAAAATATGCCACTCTGACACATTGATTATTTTGAATTAAAGTTATTTAAGAAACAGCTGGTGCAAGGACACTCTGACCCTCCTTTGTCCACCTGAAAGCAGAAAATAAATCTCTCATGTGAAAGGTACTCTCCCTGTTCCAGGAGGGAGGACAGCATCCTTATCCACAGAGATAGGAAATTCAGGGCCAAGAAGCCTTTGTAACAAACCTTGTTACTTCCTCACTACACCAAGCCTAAACCTCTTGGTCTTGTTAATTCTTCACACATTTATTGTTTCTTTGTCTACAAGGTATAAAAGCTGTCTGCTTTGGTCATTTCTTTGAGTCTCATATTTTTATGGGCTTCTGTACATATGAAATTAAATTTGTTTTTCTCCTGTTTATCTGTCTTATGTCAATTTAATTATTAGACCAGCCATAGAACCTAGAAGGGAAGAAAGGAAAACTTTTCCTCCCCAAAAAAGCTATGAGGACTATTTATTATCTCTTTTGATTTCTCATTTCAGATGAGTTCTCTACTGTTTGTAGAGATTTTCCTTCTTTCATGCCATTAAGAAATGTGTCTATAGTCATTAAAAAATATTAGAATACAAAATCCTCACCCATAAAGATAGGGACCCTGTCTGTTTTGTTCACAGCTTAGCACAGTGCCTAACACATAGGAGATCCTCGATAAATATTTGATAAATGAATGAATGAAAAGACTTTTTGAGTTCCTGTTATCTGTTATGCACTATGCTAGGTATGATTATGGTAGACTTGAAAGTGTAATTTTGGGAATAACGAACAAGCATCAAGTCATTAAACTAATGATAATACACTCCATTCTCAACTGTGACAGTTTCCCAAAGCTCAGTCCTCTTTGAATTTTGAAGGGCATCTTTATTTCATTTTCTTCGAAATTGCTTTAAATAAGCCAAAAAAAAAAAAGAAGAAGAAAAAGGACTGACAACATTGTGGCTCTTATAAATAATTTGAAATAAATTTATCCAAACACAAATGTTTGTTACTTAACTTTGTTTTAAATTCTCAAGGGCTCCCACTTTTACTTTTGACCCGTTAATGATTTTTAAGTTTTTATCTTTATTGACGGTTTAGGAGAACCAAGGATTCCTTCTTGATGTAGAAATATATTGCTAGAAAATGTGATTTTTCCTAGCATCCCAGTGTTCTTACTGGCAATACATATATAAATAGTGTTTACTCCAGTCTTGGGAAAAGATATAACTGGGCATGCACACTTTGATTTTCTGGTTCTCAGTTTGTCTAGACCCTTGATAAATATACATGGGCATGCAAGACCCAGACTTCACACCTACACTAATGAGCCCATAAAAAAACAAACCTCCTTGTGCTGTGATGCTAGTGAACAAACAATGCACATGCACACAAATAACTCTCTACAGTCTGTGTATTCATGAGGTCCTGAAGTTTTGCAGTTTGTATAATCTTTTGTATGCATGTCTCTGTGTTGGGGGAGGCGTTCATAATTCATTCTTATTTTCAAATCCTTACTTGGAACACTCATAAATACATGCCCAAACATTATCCTGGAAACTCAACTGAGATTTATTAACAGTTTCACTTAAAATCATTTTAAGGAATTGTAATCCTTTTCAGTTAAAATTTATTGTCCTTTAAATTCTGATTTCTTTTGAGTTGTGACTGAAAAAAATGGTCTGAGATAAGGTTTGGAATGAAGACTTATGATAGGTACAACTCTATGGCAAAACAATCTGAGCTTGTTGAATGTAAAGCTGGGCTGAATTCTCTTTTCCTTAAATTTATTTACGAGTTTTCTTGACATCAAGACACTTACGAGTTAAACAGAGTTTCTTGTATTTGACTCCAAGATAGAGAACAGGAAAGCCACCAGTGCTAACACAGCACTCACTCTGAGTAGGAGTATAATTATTTGTTGATTTTATGTGATTTGTGGCATGGCATCCCTGCCATCTGAGAACATCATTAATCCACCTCTTTTTATGTTTCTCTCTCAGAGCTTCTTTCCCCGCTTCCATTTTATATTTCTGTGCTTCTTCTTTTTATCTCTGACTCCTTTTCTTATTCCTTCTTTTCCTTTCCTTTCTCCTCTACTTACCCTTCCACCTCCCACCTGCCCTCCCCAGTGATATTCTGACGACCTGCCAGAAGAGCACACAGACTCTGCTGAGGTAAACAGAAAGTCCCTCAGCAGAGTCTGTGCATCTTTGAAAGACAGGTGAGGCACGATGTGAACGGGAATCCCTAGCCTAGAGCCAGCCCATCACTTCTCTAGAAGCGTTATTCCTCTAATTATGACAAACTCTCCCATCAACCTGAAAGCAAGGGAAGACAAACAGCAAGTCCTTTGTCCGTTGTTAAATCTTCAGCTTTCACCTCAACAATTTCTAAAATGCACCTTGGAAGTTTGTTTATTGGTTTTCATGCTCATGCAACTGCCTCATTCTGTGATAATGGAGTCAGGTTATCTCAACATTAAGTCGACTTCATAGATTCAAGCACCTTAAGGGTATCATTAATTTTAATTTGGAAAAGCAGCAATCAACCTCCTATCCTGCTTCATTTGTCAAAATCTTTAGTTTTAGTTACATCTACAGCCTGTTATGAAAAACTGTGATGGGAAGGGAAGAGATCATGGGAAACATTTCTTATGCCCTTTTTTCCCCCAGGTCTCAAAGCAATAAGAGAAAAGTTGAATTACTCTGTGTGGATGATGTAACTTGATACAGATTTTATCTGAAAAAATAGGTTCCCTTTTAAAAGCTTTCTTAATGTATCTCATGATTTGCAGCAGGAACCAAAGTCAAGTGGCTCTCACCTTGCAACATCATTACATTAAATCATTTACATTTCAGTTTCAGCTATTTATTCCTGAGCTTTATTTATTCCACATTTGGAAGATATCATTCTCACAAAAGATTTTCCATGGCCATTGAAGCCTTCTTTTCTAGGGGAATTTTGGGCCATAAGTAGCATAATGCTCACATGGTAATTACACAATTATGCCTCCCAGTATAAGAACACAGGAGTGTTCCCATTGTTCAGGAGTGGCAATTTGAAATAATTATCAAGGGGATAAAATAGAACTGATAGCATCTTTTAAAAAAAAGCCAATGTATAAAGGAGTTAGCAAACTCATCCTAAAAGATGACTGAAACAGGTTGAAATTGTGAAAATAAATGAAAGCGATAAAGCACCAGAAATTGAACATTTTTTTTTTATCACAATGGCAAAACCCTTGTATTTTGGGTAATAATAGCCTTGTAGATTTTTAGTTCATTCTATTAACCACCTGTAAAATGAGGGAGAATTTGCTGAAGTATGCATGCAATAATCCTTAACCAAGGAAATCAACTCTCCTTAAATCCCACACTACCCCTTGAAGCATTTCCAAAGCTTCCTGACCCTGACTTCCTTCACAGTCAATTTGATCACGTATCAAAGAACCTTGTCTTCGACAAGCCTGTTTCCAGTTCCCAGATGTCCTCCTCCTGGCCACTGAAAAGCACCTTTCTTTTCTCTCACTGATGCAGAGCTGCCCAACCAGTTCCAGACTATTCTTTATAAATCAATAAACTGGAAGATCTCACCCACTGTACTTCCAAATCCTACAATATTGTCTTCTCCCGTCTTTGCATAGCGGAAAATAAGAAGCCAGTGAAATAAATAAGTACACTCACTCTATGTTTCTTAATAAAGGAGAGAGGGTGGAGCAGTGTACTTCTATTGTTTCCTCGGTGAAGATTTATCAGAACGGGCATTAAAACTGACATGAATTCACTTACTCTCAGTCTATACAGTCTCTCCCAGCCTTCTTTACAGTCTTCAGATCTAGCCCTCCCCTTCTCTTCTCCTGTCTTCCTCCTTCTCCACTCCACCTCACCTCATCCCTGAGGTAATGGTTTGTAAGCTCACTGAATAGTCTTAAGACTTTCTTGAACTACTTTAGGTATTTTCACCTCAAATCCAAACTAAAACTATTTTTAAAATGTGGCTTGTACATTGTGCAGAAAACCACAGGGAAAAAAATCCAAAATACAATGTGAACTTTTATAGGAGAAACAAAAGATTGAATTTCTAGGTCATCACAGAAGTAGGTATACTTTCTTGAGCAGTAATCTGAGGTACTTTATGAGATTCTTCCTTTCACTAAAGCAAGAAATCCTAAAATCCACCAGGATATGTGCACTGTACCTTGACTTTCTTTTTAATCCTCAAGTGAAACCAAGATAGTAAAGTGTAATAAAAATGCATATAGCCTCAGGCTTTGTGCCTTAGCAAAAAGAGAAAAAATAAGCTTCTTGACTTAATATGTCTACTGTGAATAATCAGCCACTGCATTTGGGGATCTTGCTTCATAATCTTAACATATAGCAGTGAACTCTATGTTTATGGTGTGATAAGAATAAAAAAAATTGTTTTAAAACAAGAGATTTCTCCCCCTATTTTCCAAACCAGATACATGTGTCAACTTGAAAGAAACGAAATTGGGGGTGGGAAGGAATCTCTTGATTTTTAGTAATACATTTCCTGCATTTTACTTGAAGTTGTCAAAGAAGTATGGGCAAGGTAAGACAAGGGTTGTGAGGCTGTACAATGATATGGCTAATAGTTGGTTTGGAAGCCTTCTCAGTCCCATTCCCAGATGTTTAACCTGTCCTTCTCAAGCACTGGTTCCTCGCTGATTAATAACTATCTCTAGGAAGATGAATGGTAGCTCATAACAGGCTTCTAGTACCACAGCTGTGAGTATTTGCATTTTAAGAGCAACTTTAATTAAATAATTAAGCAATTAATTATTCAAATACTTATTGAGTGCTTATAAGGCACTTTGCTAAGAGAGGAAGGAGAAAAAACATATGAAAACAAGGATCCTATCTTTAATGAACTTATGGATTGGATATTTACAAATAGGTATAATAAAGTAGCATGAGAAAGATTTTAATGCAGTACAGTCATTCTCTGATTTGATATTATATCACAATTACCTGGGAAGTTTTAAGAAATACAGATTCTCAGCTCATCTCTAGAATTTCTGACTTAGTCCACTTGGGGCAGGGGCTTGAGAATTTGTACTTTCTTTAAAGCTCCACCAATGATTTTGATGTATAGCCTGTTTTTGGAACCGCTTCAGTAGAAAGGCCACCAGTTTTATAGGTCAGGAAGATCTGTGTTGGAGTCCCTTACTGGTTATTTGACATCTAGCATTTTATTTAATAGTCTATGAGTCTTAGTTTCCTTATCTGTAAATAGAAATAACAACAATGACAACATTAATAAAAGCTAACATTTATAGAGCATTTACTATGCCCCAAATGCTGTTTTAAGAACTTTGTAGGTATACTGCATTGAAGCCTTTACAGTAAGAAAGTAAACTTGACAAGAGCAGGACTCAGTCTATTTCATTCACCCTTATGTCCCTGGGATTCAGATTAGTGTTTATCTCAGAAGGCATTCAACTAAATATTTAAAAGAATGAACAATCCTGATAAAGGTACTCCTATTACAACCATTTTACAGATGAGAAAACTGATGTACAGAGAATGGGATGTTGTAAAGCAAAGGTGTCCAACCCCTGGGCCATGGTACTGGTCTGTGGCCTGTTAGGAACCTAGCTGCAAAGAAGGAGGTGAGAAGTGAGTCAGTGAGTGAAGCTTCATCTGTATTTGCAGCTGCTCCCCAGCACTAGCATCACTGCCTCAGCTCCACCTCAGATCATCAGGCATTAGATACTCATAGGAGCATCTGTCCCTGGTGCCAAAAAGGTTGGGGACCGCTGTTGTAAAGTACACAGTTGGAGAGTCCACATCCTGGCATCAGTAGGTGCCTACTCCTTTTTTGCCCTGGGAATTGTACTAAAAGTGCTAAAAGAAGTATAAATAGCTATTGAGGTTACAGATGACTTGGATCAAATTAATGAAAGAGGTTGCTTTAAAGCTGGGTCTTCAAAGTTGGGTAAGATTTGATGGCAAAAACAGAAGAAACATTCTGTGTGGCAAGAGCAGAATGAACAATTTTTTTTTTTTGGCAGTAGTAAAGGCCAGGATGTGGAATATAAACAGAGGGAAAGCTGAATAATATCAGGCTGGAAACATAGCTTGGAGTCAAACCAGAGCAGTATTTGTCTGTCAGGTTTAAGAACAGAGACTTCATACTATGATTGTCTTATTGGTGATTTCTCCTTTTATGTTGGTCAATAATTACTTTATATATGTAAGTGCTCCTATGTTGGGTGCACATATGTTTACTAGGGTTATGTCATGGCAGCGCTGTTCACAATAGCCAAGATATGGAAGCAACCTAAATGCCCATCAACAGACTATCAGATAAAGAAGTTTTTGTTCACATATACAATGGAATATTACTCAGCCATTAAAAAAAATGTAATCCTACCATTTGCGATGACATGGATGGACTTAGAGGTTATTATTGCTGGGTGAAATAAGTCAGACAGAGAAAGATGAATACCATATGATTTCACTTATATGCAGAATCTAAGGAACAAAGAGAACAAACTAATTGAAAATAGACTCACAAATATAAAGGACAATCTAGTGACGGCCAGAGGGGAGGGGATTTGGGGGGCTGGGAGAAAGGAGTGAAGGGTTAAAGAAGTACAAATTAGTATTTGAGAGATGGTCATGGGGATGGGAGTATGGCATAGGGCAGCGGTCCCCAACCTTTTTGGCACCAGGGACCACTGCTCCTATGAGAATCTAATGCCTGATGATCTGAGGTGGAGCTGAGGCGGTGATGCTAGTGCTGGGGAGCGGCTGCAAACACTGATGAAGCTTTGCTCACTTGCCCGTTGCTCACCTCCTGCTGTGCAGCCCATTCCTAACAGGCCACGGACCGGTACCAGTCCATGGCCTGGGCATTGGGAACCCCTGGCATAGAGAATGTAGTCAGCAATAATTTAATGGCTATGTGTAGAGCTAGGTGGGTGATAGAGTAATTGGGGGGATGATTTCATAAATTATATAAATGTCTAATCAATGTACTGTATACTTGAAACTAACATAGAAAGGTATTCAAATATATTTTTTAAATAATCGATTACTTGAAAATTTTAATTTAATTTACTTTAGTATATTCACATGATAACAAAATTCGATAACAACAAAAAAAATCATTAAAAAGTGAGTCTTGCAGTATGTTCTTTGAGCCATCTTGCCCCCTACAGTGAACTGCTACTAACATCTCATATTCTATATTAATTTTTTAAAATAATAAATACCATGATCAGAGTGGTGTTGTAGGATAAACTAAAGCATGGAAAAAGTGAAGACAGGATAAGTTGCCAGAAAATAAAAACAAATAAGAGATGGTATGATAGGACATTATGGGTTAAATGTAAAGGTAGCAGAAAGAAGGAAGAGTCAACAAAACCTCAGACTTTTATCCTAGCTGTGTAAAAATCAGGTGGAACCACCGGCGTGTTGGGGCACACTTTGATATGATAAGCCAAAGCAATAAATCAAGAACAGCTGAACAAAGACTAGATGGAATGATGGAAAAATGATGAGGGAGGTGGTAGTGAATTTTCTTCAAAGCCCCTCACATCATTCATCCTGATGGTTGGCAAGATTCCTACTATGGTTTAGGCAGAAATACTATATTTTAATGAAAAAAGAAGTAAGACCTGCTGCAAGGTAACCACTGTGTAAATGCTACCTGTTACTTATTTGTGTTAAAAGGTGAGGGTTAGAGCAGAATAGAAGTGGGTGAATTTGGCAGACACATCTCTGGGTTAAGTCCCATATCTAGCTTGCCTTTTTTATAATAAATAGTCAAGTTGGCCCATTAGACAGTTTCTATCCTTTAGAGGGACTTAAACAAGTCTAGAGTGGAGAATTTGATAAGTGAGCTCAAGAATCAATTTTTCCTCAAATATTTTTAAGTGCTGTTATGTACATTGTACTGTGCATTCATCTTGTGGAAGTAGCAAGGATGGAACATGAGCAATTCATGTTTTCAAGAGTCTGTGTCTTGTGGGAAGAAGATTGCACATGGGACAAATTAGAGTCTCTTTAAATACTAGTTTCCATGTTACTGACCAATAAGAGCATTACGAATTTCTGAAAGTGAGAAAGCAATAAGACCTGGAGCAATCTGGGAGGCTTCACAAATGGGGTGACACAGAACACCATGGACCTAGATGAGACCCACAGTCTACTTAGCTTAGCATGTCTCATGTCCATTGATGAGTCCATTTTTTGAACAGACATTTTATGTCACTAATGACATAATCTTAATGGATTAGAGATTCTTGAGATTTCAAATAGTATCACTTAAATACTGTTGATTTTTCTTTTATTTTGGTAAGAAAAATTCATCATTCTCCACCCTCCTTTTAACTATCTCACATTTATTCACAAAGAGCTTTCAAAATATAGTGATTAGAATTGTTTGTCTTGTCTTTTCTTCATTATGTCATAATTATTTTTTGTGGTTATGTGAATAGAGACAGTTGGATATAAAAGCACTAAAGGATTTTGTGTTTAGATCAAAATAGTGGGTTTTGGACAAGTAAAGATCTGGTATCACTACTGTTCCTACTTGAAAATGATTTCATTGTACCAATAAACTTCTTTTCTGGACTTTACCAAAGTAATGTTAGATCTCATAAATAGAACTTTGAACATCTAGTCCTTAATCTAGGATTGAATACATATTTCACATCTTGGAGAAAACTTTTGTTTTGGTGGGGGGAAAGTTGATCTTTTTATCCCTTCAGGCATTAACTAGTCTTTTTATTTTCCTAGCAGTAGTTCTGAAGCTAAATTCCTGAAGGCTAAAGTATTTATTGGATGGTTCAAAATGTATAGTGCTAAAAGTTTGCTCTTGTTGTATTATTTTTAGTAGGAATCCCAGAAAGAAAAATATGTTCTTGCATATGAAGGTATACTGCAATAAATTTTCTCAGAGTTCACTCAAAATTTGAACTTTCAATATTTCCATCTCAGCTGATGAAGCATTCAACTGTAACATTTAAAAAGGAAGAACACTTCAGAGTAAATGTCCAGAGTAAACTAATCTATAGTCCAGGGATATATAGACAGATCAGAAACAAACTAGTACTTTTGAAATAACACCACCATAAGGCAATTTATGCGCTAAACACGGATGATTCTTCTCTAGTTACCAAATCAAAGTCCTTAAGGTCTTTAAATACAAAATAGTATGTAAATTAATTCAAGCTATTATTTGTCTTAAAAATATAATTTTCTAAAAATCCAGGATATAGATCTTTCATGAATTCTGTCTAGTCTTTCTGTCTACAGGTTAAATGAGTTGGATGGAACCTCCATAACAAGTATTGTTAAATGCAAATAGAACAAAAACTCATTATTAAGAATTTATCAAAGACAAAAGGTTTCTATGACCTCTCTCAGTATATATGTTCACAGAAGATATGTATTTTAATCTATAGAGCAGGGTTTCTCACCTTCGGCACTACTGGCATTTTGGCCTGGACAATTCTTTGTTATTCATTCCTGTGCATTAGAGGATATACAGCAGCATTCCCAACCTTTACCAACTAGATGCCAGTAACGGCTCCTCCAGCTGTGACAACCAAAAAGTGTCTCCAGACATGACCATGTACCCTGGGAGGCAAAAATTGCTCCTGGTTGAGAACCCCCAGTCTATATTAACCTCCACTCTCTACACCTCATATATACCATACAGATGTTTGAGATAAGACCCAAGTTCCAGTCTGACTCTAACTAATGGGGAGTGAAAATGAACAGTCCTAAGTTATGCATGGCTATCCTTAGATCTGCCCAGTTCAGGACCCCTCTAATTGTCAATCTTTGCTCCAGAGTTTCCTATTGAGCTGGCACAGATTCCATGAGATTTGCATTGTGATCCAATGGCTCCCCCTCCACAATCCTGCTCCTCCTGCCCCTTTTTCTTCTAGGTGTTATTCTCCATTAAACCTCCTTTTGCATCTGCTTCCTGGGGGATCTAACCTGCAAAATCAATCAATCAATCAATCAGTCAATCAATCAATCAATCAATCAGAACATTCCATTCCTTAGTCGAAATAGGCACATGATTCCATTTGCACCATTGAGAGTCAGGGCCAGACAGTTTTTAAACTCTTGGATGAGAGTAGCTCTCTTTTCTTCTGCTGCTGTTGAGGATGCTAAGAGGATAGCAGATGGCCTGGCAATAGTGTAGCTGCCTGAAAACCACCACTGCCACCACCGCCACCTTTTATTTTCCTGACCAATCTGAGTTGAATTTTCTGTCAGCAGTCCAACCTAATATATTTTATAATAAAGGGGAAACTACAGAAACGTTTAATAAAATTAACATTGTGCCTAGAAGTCATTTAAATGAACTCATTACAGTAACTATTAAGAGCTAGACATACAAGTTGTTTAAGGATTACAGAATTCCTGCCTTTTTAAATCTAAAGACACTTTATAAAAAGGTGGGAGAGAGCAGAATTATATCCATTACAGGCATACCTCGTTTAACTGAGTTTCTCTTTGTTGAGTTTTGCTTTATTGTGCTTCACAGTTGTTGCCTTTTTTTTTTTTAACAAATCAAAGGCAAGATCTTCAACTGGCAAAAAGGTTACGACTTGCTTTATTGGGACATTCCATTTATTGAGGTGGTCTGGAATCAAACCCGTAAAATCTGAGATACGCCTGTATAGTATAATGATTTTACTAACTGCTGCATTAATTCTCTGAAGATTTTCTCCAATCTCATTGTGGAGAAATAATGGATATGGAATACTGCGTAGAAGCTGCCACAAAGTCGTCAATGCACATTAGTTTCTATTTCTCATCATGAGGCTTTATGCAAACGTGGGTGGACTCCTACCCAACACATCCCACCCCTTCCTGCTTCTCATTCCCTCTTGGTAATATTAGGAAAAGGGAACATTTACCAGAGCATAATATCTGATTCGAACAAATCTCTCGGGCTTGAAGATATTTCAATAACACGTGTGCATTTAAGACTATGAAATATGTCCATTTCAGTGCTTTTTAAAAATAGATTCGTTTGAAAACTCAGAGCCACATTTCTCGAAGTTTTTGAATAAGCTTTGTTTGTGAAAAGCAGCATTGACCAGAGCTGCCGGGATCTTAGCGGGAGCTAGATCTTCAAAGGAATTTCCATGTTAGGAAAAGGTACTTGGCCATTTTAGCTAAGTTGCTGACCACCTGGGATCTGGTCTTTTGAAAGGGTGTTAGTTTTCAGTTTTTTTATATCCCACATATAAGAGATATTATACAGTATTTGTCCTTCTCTCTCTGACTTATCTGACTTGGCATAATGTCTTCAAGGTCCATCCATGTTGTTGCAAATGGCAGGATTTTGTTCTTTCTCATGGCTGAATGGTATTCCATGAAAGGGTGGGGAATGGGAGAAATGTTTAAGAGTACATACTTGCATAAGTCCCAGAGACTTAATACACAGTACAACAACAAAACTTTATTATAAACATTAAACTTACAAAAAGATTAGATTTTAACTGTTCTCAACACTAGAAGAAATGGTTATTATGTGATGTGATAGTTGTGTTAGCTAACGTTACTATGGTAATCATAGTGCAATATAAATGTTGCACACCTTAAACTTACACGATGTTATATGTCAAATATAACTCAGTGAAAGAGAAAAAAAGGATATTAGTTATTGACAGACTCTAATAGATACCCTCTATGCCTCAAAAAATATCCTTTTAAGAGATTCCTATTATAGACTCCCTATTAAAATGAGAGCTTGGGCAGCTGTTCCTTTTACTCTGACTAGGAGAAGTCACCTTACATTTTCTAATATCAAGTTTTCACCAGTAATTGTCTGCCATGACACCAAAATAGTCCTCACCTCTTGGCTGGAGGGCTTGGTGTCGTGGTCATCTTTTCTGTTGTGCCAGAGACAGCAGTGGCATGTATGGGTGAATGAAGCCACTCACATTTCTTGTTTGGGTCTCAAGCAATTAAAGAGGAACTCATGTCTATTTTCTCTCAGATTGGGAGAGTCCAGGGGGAAAAAAAGCCATGCAACAGAAATGCTGCCCAGTTGTGCAGGGAATTGCTATTTATCCAACAGTTGCTTAACAATTTATGTTTCAAACCCTTTTTATAGTTACCAGTTATTGGCTGTTACTCTGTTAAGAAGTAGAGAACTCTTAAGCTGAATTTTGAACATAGAAAGAATCCTGGAAGTGACTCTTTTTTTCTTTTATATGACTAAGGCCAAAGGGCTTTCTGAATATGATTTTAATTGCAAAAAGGCCAAGTCTGGGCTTCTTCTGTTTCTTTAGATGCTAATCATATTACTTAGAAAGCTGGAATAATAGGTCCTGGATTTTTCAAGCAATGTACCACTGATAATACAAACTGTAGGCACAGGAGCGAATGATCTGAGCAGAGGAAGGGAGAAAATGGTGTCTAGAAAATGGTGTCTCTAAGACCCCAGAATGTGGCTTTGAATCACTGTGGAACTTATTGGAAGGAGATTAGGAGAATACTGCTGGACAGAAGGCCATTCATTCTGTTATTCTTAATGCTTCCCCGCTACCTCAAAAAAAATTTTAAAAAGTAAAAAAAAGAGAGAAAGGGAAGTTTGGAGTCAGCAAAGGTGAAAGAATCTCAAATGGCTTAAAAATTTTTTAGGGACTCTAACTTTCTCTTGATAAAGATGATGAAATTCAGTTGGCTGCTCACTCGTTCCTTCATTTTTAACTGTTTGCATTTAATTGGTGTAATAATCACTGCACTTCCCCTTCAACATCTTTTAGTATTTTTTTTTGCATTTCAGTCTATGTCTATCTCTTCTTGATCATTTTTCTTCTATGCTAAGCTATTTTCTCCTCTCTTAATATATTATTTAATGTTTCCCTTCCGTTACAGTATAACTGCCTCTTTTCTCTATCCATATCTCTAAATTAGGGGGTCTTTTCCTTCCTATGCAGCATCCGCTCTTCAGCATGATGTCTTCACTTTTCTCTATTGTAGTCGCTTTTATGACTGGCCAATAGCAAAATGAAACTTACTAGAATCCAATTCTAAAAGCACTTAGGAAGGATGGAATCTTGTCATTTACTCCCTGAATCACTATCATCAGTATAGTTGGTGCAGAACGATATTCCATTTTGGGGCTCATTGGATAAGTATGAGTTCAACCTGACGGCCATAAAATAACAGGGAAAATTTTTGTTCCTTTCCTCCCTTATAACTCAGAACTTTGTGACTGACCTTGCTTCTTTATTACTAATTATGCCCTGTAGAAGAATTACATTTTAAAATTCATTTTGTATGGTGCCTGAGATTTTCTTGGGTCTCTTATAAAGAGTAGTACATTTTCATTTTACAGATTATATGATTTAATTTTGGAAAATTAAACTACACACTCAAGGAAGGATTCAACATTTCTGGAGAACCTAGCATTTTCTGTCTCCTGGAAGACTAAAATTGGATCCTGTTTTAATGACTCTCTCTGCAACATTGAGTTCTATGTAATGAGAATGTTTCTATGTTCCTGCTGACAGACCACTTACTATTATTTGCTGATGTGGATCTGATGAGTTCTGACAATCGACAACAATAATCGCATAAACATGAACATTTATTGAGTTCTTGTTTTGTGCCAGATACTGTGCAAAGTGCTTTATGATGATTATTTCATTTGATCTCCCCAATAGCCCGTTAAGAATACAAATGCTTTGGCTTATCAGAATTGTTCACATATGATGGTTGATTTAATATGGACTTTTAAAACTATTAGTGAGCTCCTATAGTACTTACTGTACTTATTCTCCATACCACTCTGATGACAAAAAGCCTATTCTGCTTTGGATTCTTGTAATACTTTTTTTTTATATGTGTAGGATAAAAAAAAATAAGTCTCATAGTGACATCTAGAAGAAAGACTGACATTGCCAGTGCCCTGCTCCACTCTGGGGTTGTAGCAAATATCTCTGGTGTTCACATTACATTGCTTCAGCCCACCTTTGATTCCAGTGTTGGCCAGAGTAGATAGTGTGGTTCAAGCTCGACCTCATCCTGTACAGCTAGCATCCCACCTCATAAACGAGCCCTGAGTTTTCTTGTTTTCTGCCCCAGAGCTTTCCCCTAATGCTGTGAGTGCTTGCTGCTGAGTGGGCAAGCATACTTATAGGGGAGCTAATGCTTTGGCAGCAACCCTCAAACAACAGAGGACAGGTGCAGGGGGAGACCTGCTCTGGTTTCCTGCATTTCAGGCTCTAGCTATCTATATTCAGATATATTTTATTTTGTACACTTTTCACAAGCCTTAGAGGATGGCTTATCTTTCTTTTCATTCTCCTCAGTCTCTTTCTTCTGCTTCTTATGATCATACCCTAAATAAACTTCCTGCATCAAAGTCCTTGTCTCAAATCTGTAATGGGGTAACCCTAAGGCACTCGATCTTGGGACACGCTTCACTTCCATTAAATATGGACACTTGAAGAATGCAGATATGAACCCTGTTAAAAATGGAATCTATGACATTGACAACAGGAAGTTTACTCCATCCATAATTTAAGACCTTATTAGTCAATCAATAAATATTTATGGTGAGTCAGGCACTGTGTTGGGTGCTGCTGCTGCAACTGGAGAGTTAATCCAGAGTCTGGTGAAAAGGCTTGTTGGAACTTCTGCTTTAGGGCAGCTGGAAATAATAGAAAGACTAAAATAAGGAGAGTTACTTAATCAGGTCTGCATTTTAAGAGGATTACCTTACTATAGCTGCACTGTGGAGAATGGATTAGGAAGCAAGACTAAAATTGGGGAAGAAAAATAGGAGGTTGTATGGCATTTAAGGCAAGAGATGCCAGGGCAGGGGAAATCTAAAAATGGGAATAGATTTGAGAGATGGTTTGGGGATAGGGTTGATGAGATTTGGCAGTACATCATATGTCAGATTTAAAGATAAGGGTGGATTCTTGGACAACAACTTGGGCAATTGAGTTTCTGGATTGGACAATTGAGTGAAGGGTAGTGTAACAAGAATAGCAAAATTAGGAAGGGGTAGATGTTCAGAACGGGTTGGGAGAAGTGGGGATAATGATGAGCTCGCCTGGGACATGTTAAATTTGAAATGTCTGTGGGGCATACTGGTTGCAGTATCCAGGAGGCATGAAAGGTGGCTGGGTCTGAAGACAGGGAGAGAGATAAGCTTGATTTCACTTCAAAAATCAAAAGCCAGCCTTTTCAACAAATCATGCTAGAACAATTGGACATCCATATGTAAAAAATGAATCTCAACCTATGCTTCATGTCTTATACAAAAATTAACTAAAAATAGAGCATAGACTTAAATTTAAAACATAATATGATTTATATACCTATAAATCATATAAAACAGTAGAAAACCTTTGGGATCTAAAGCTAAGCAAATAATTCTTAGACTTGACACTAAAAGCATGATTCCTAAAAGGAAAAATTGATAAATTTGACCTCACCAAAATTCAAAACTTTTGCTCTGCGAAAGACCCTGTTAAGAGGATGAAAAGACAAGGGAGAAAGTATTTGCAAACCATGTATACAATAAAGGAGTAGTATTACATATATAAAAAAAAGTCAAAACTGTTAAAAACATTCAAATTGTAAAATGGGTGAAAGACATAAACTTACATTTCACTGAGGAGGATATATAGATGGCAAATAAGTATATTCAAAGTTGTTCAACATCATTAATCACTAGGAAAACGTAAACTAAAACTGCAATGAAGTATTCCTATACACACATCTGAATGGCCAAAATAAAAAATAGTGATGACATCAAATGTTGGTTACGATGCAGAGAAAGAGATCATTCATACATTGCTGGTGCTATGTAAAATACTACAATCACTTTGGAAAAGTTTGATAGTTTCTTACAAAACTAAACATTCAACTACCATATGACCCAGCACCTGCATTCTTAGGCACTGAACCCATACAAATGAAAACTTATGTTCGCACAAAAATCTGCACGAATGTTGACAGCTTTATTTGTAATACTCCAATACTAAAAACATCCCAGATTTCCTCCAAGGGATGAATGGTTAAACAAACAAGGGGATATCCAAATATAGAAACTACTCAGCAATAATAATAAAAAACCCTAATTATTGCTATAGGTGGCGATTTGGATGAATCTCTAGGGAATTATGTTGAGGGAAAAAGTCAATCCCAAAAGATTACATTCTGCATGATTCCATTTATGTAACGTTCTTGAAATGACAAAATTACAGAAGTTAAAAACAGATTAGTAATTGCTGGGGGTAGGAGGTAGGGGGAGGCATGTGAATATTGTTGTTAAAGGAAAACAGGAAGGATCCTTGTCATGATGGTATTGATTGTATCAATGTCAATATTCTGGCTGTGACATTGAATTATAGTTTTACAAGATGTATCATTGAGAGAGACAGGATAAAAGGTACATGGGGTCTCTCTGTAGTATTTCTTAGAATTCCATGTGAATCTACAATTATCTCAAAATAACAATTGAATTTTTAAAAAGTATTGCAATCTGGTAGTTCTCAGTAATATGTCAAGGACAGAATTTTCATAGGACTAGTTATATTGAACATCAATTATAAGATTCTGTGACAATCTCTTTTCAAAAATCTACAAGCTTAGATTTACTTTTGAAGCTAAATATGGCCTTTTTTGTATTAGAATTCAGGAAGCTTCTACAGTGAACAATTATTTGGCAACAAGAAAAAAGAACTAAGAATTATTTTTCATTAAAAAGACACAGTTCTTAAGGAACTTACAAGCCCAATGGGGAAATAGACATGGATATGTGAATCTGAATAGTGTCTGATAGAAGGCTAGGGCCGCAGTTTCTAGAGTGTTAGTTAAAAGGCTCTCTGGAGGAAGTGGAGTTTGAGCTGGGTCTGCAATCACATCTGGATTGAGAAAATCCTTCCAGCACTTAGCAAATAGCAGGAGAAAGTGCCAGAAGCAGCAGGTGTCATGGTTTGGAGACTTGCCTTATCAGGAGGAGAGCATTTGCTTGGTTTGTTTGGGCACAGAGGGAGATAGGAAGGGCATTGATAATGGAGATATTTGGACCTCATCCTGAGGACAGTGGCGAGTTGAAGTTTTTAAGCATGATGATTAAGATCTTGGGCTCTGGAGTTGGAATGCCTGTTTTTGCTATGCCATTTCCAAGCTAAGAGTCACTGGGCGAAGCACTTAATCTCTTTAAGCCTCATTTTTTTCATCTAAAAATGAGTATTCTTGAGAGGTACCTCAGAAGTGGTTGTTAGGATTAATCGAGATAATGTATGTCAAGTCTTTAGCACAGTGTCTGCCTAATAGCCTCACTTGGCAAATATTGGCTGTTATGAATATTATGGTGGTGTAAATAACGCTGTCTCTCTCCAAAGGTTGGATGTAGCTTGGGAGCAGAGACTGTGGCTTATCTGTGACCACTTGACCCTCAGCACACTTCCGGCTCATAGTCGGAGTCTTGCTAAATTAAATTGAAAAAGTAGAATTCTTGGAAAATTAATTTGACAGCAGTGTACTGATCAGATGGAGGAAGGAGAGATCTTAGGCATGGAGCCTGATTAGAACACTATGACAATGATATGGCTTCACTTCTCATAATAAGAACCAGGGAAAAAGGTTGGAGCCAGCAGGAATTGTAAGGAATAGGTAAATCATGAACGATGCATTGAAGGACATAGTCTTTGGGCTTTATTCCATTTTAACCATAAATAGAGTTCAAGTTTAACTTTAGTGTGGATATTCGGTCTCTTTTGGAGACAATGCCCACTGTAATAGAAAGAACATGGGTTTTGAAGTCTGTGTCTCTCATGTCATTTACATGAGCTTAAGAAATATATTTATTCTTTCAGCATCTGTAGTAGATACTGTCGTTCTCCATTCTGAACCCCCTCTTTAGAATCATTGCACCTATGCTCCAGCTGCTGCCCTCAAGGAACTTCCTCCCACAAGTCATGTCCCTTACCTGAGGACGGAGGCCAATACCTGGCTGAGGAAGGCATATAAAGTCCCCACCTATGTGACTTATTTGGGACAACTTTGAAGGCCAAATCAACTTTGGAGCTTCCTGTAGGCTCCCACTTCAGCCTTAATAGCAACTGTATTGTAGATCTGCTTTCCCCTCTGCCTAACCCTGGCCCCTGCAATTCTTAGAGGTGTAAAGCCTGAGAGCATGCCACAATACCACAATAATTCTTCTGAAATCAACTCTCCAACTGCTACCGGGACCAGTCTCAGAAGGTGTCCTTTATTCCTAATCTATAAAAATGGAAAATGGCAGAGCAGCCATTGACAGTTGTGGTAAGAATGAAATGAGACCATGTGCTTGGCACAAAACTGTATGCAACAAATGATGGCTAATGGGTGAAACTTGAGGACATTATAGTATGTGATATAAGGTCACAAAAAGACAAAAGCTGTATGATTCCACTTATATGAAGTACCTAGAGTAGTCAAATTCATTGAGACAGCAAATAGAATTGGCAGTTGTCAGGGGTAGGGACAGGGGGAATGGGAAGCTGTATAATAGATATAAAATTTCAGTTTTGAAGGATGAAAAATTTCTGAAGATACAATGTATAACAGTTATGAATATGCTTAACACTACTAAACTGTACACTTAAAAATGGTTAAGACGAAGTGTCCAACGTTAGATGATTGGCTAAAGAAGCTGTGGTACATATATACAATGGAATATTACTCAGCCATAAGAAGAGATGAAATACTGCCATTTGCAACAACATGGATAGAACTCGAGATAATCATGCTAAGTGAAATAAGCCAGACAGAAAAAGTTGAAAATCACATGATATCACTTATATGTGAGATATAAACCTAAAAGCAACAAATGAACAGGAAAAACAAACAGACATTCATGGACATGGGCTACAGACTAGTGGTTACCAGAGGACTAAAGAGTAGTGGTTACTAGTGGGGTGAGGGAGGAGGGGGGAGTTAGACGTGGTAAAGGGGGTCAAAATAGGGGGTAGGGGGAAAGTGAAGTGGGTAAAAGGGATTAAATATATGGTAGCTGAAGGAAACTGGACTTTGGGTGGTAAACACACAATAGAATATACAGATGTGAAATGACAATGTATACCAGAAAATTATATGATTGTATTAACCAATGTTACCCCAATAAACAATTAAAAATTTAAAAAAATGTTTAAGATGGTAAATTTTGTGTCATGGGTTTTTTACCACAATTAAAAAAAATGATGGCTATCATTCCATTGTTTCTATTTAACTGACTTTAACCCACAAGCAGATAGCTTTCCTGGCTTCTTCTTCATCCTCTCATCTTCCTGGGACCTACAGTTCCAAACATGATTGAAGCTCCCTGTTCCAGCTGGTGCACTGGATATTGTGCCTCCAAAATCTGATCTTTCCACCAACCATTTTAATCTCCATTCATCTCTGTAGACTCTCAACTCTTTAATGCTTTGAAATCACCCTAGGTTAGGCTCTGAAGAACTCCATTACAGGCACCAGCACTGTCAAACCTCCTTTCTCAGATGAAACAAACACCCTTTAAAATCATCACCATAACCTTTTGAAAAGCACATCAAATTGCACCATGATTTAAAAGAAATTATACTGTGTCAGTGCCAGGCTGTTGAAAGGCAGGGACTAAGATCAGGAGTCTGGTGAAGCTGACAGATATAATGATGTGGTTAGAAATCCTGATGGATTTTGATGCAGATTTTCTGCTCAGGGGTGACTGTGATTAGTATTTGTACAGAGAGCAGAGTCAAGGTCAGAAAATACAGAGGAGGGACCATCAAGCTAATGTAAAGGACTTTAAAGTAGCAGGGGAGTTTGTGTTATTTAAAAGTTCAAATTGGTTAGCAGGGTATAGTGTACACAGGGTCAGGGTATGGACAGGGATCAACATCTAGGAATCTCCATTCATGTCTAGTAAGAATGGAGAGCCAATGTCAAAATATGGATTGGAGTTTGGGATGAAGTTGTTGCATGAAGAAATAGAGATAATATAGAACAGTAGGGGGTTGAAAACGCCAGTGCAGGGTTTGGAACAAAAGGGATGGTGTCCAGGACTGATCCCAAGCTAGTGGTTGTCTCTTATGCCCTAGTTTTAAGCAGCTTTCCTAGTGAGGGTAGATGAGGGCCAACAATGCTGGGCCTCTCCCCAGAGTCAGGCAGAGTTCTGCAGGTTTTAATGATTACAGTTGAGAGCTTGGTCCCTTTGCAAGCCCTTGAGGTTCTAACTCAGCAAAATGCATTGAATCTGAAAGGTCAGGGTTTGCCATCTCTGGTGCTAATTCATGGGAAAAACAAATTGTCCCATTTGCAAACATAGTCCATATATGGGGTTAAGGGTTGCTCTGCTCGTTATGTAATAAATTTTTATATTTTAAGCAAAAAAATACTTAAAGTCTGGCATGAAATTTCTACTTTCTACTTGTTGTCAATTTTGATACCTGTACTCTTGTTCTAAACAAAGATTTGGCAGTAATAGTATGGTCAGGGGAAATTGAATGCCTCCAAATATTTGAAATTCTGTCTTTGCCAAGAGAGTTTACACTTACTGTGTGTAGAGCCAAAGCATACATATAGACAAAAAGGTGTAGGTTACAGATCAATTTCAGCTCAATGTAAGAGATAACAGCCTAATGATTTGGGAGTTTGCTAGTAGAATGGGCTGCCTTGCAATGTAAGGAGTTCTCCATCACTTTAGGTTTTAAGGCCAAGGCGAAGGCTTTTCTACCCAAGATGTTGCAGAGCAACTTCTGTAGTGGGAAAGGAATTAGACAGGATCTTGGAGGCGCATTTCAACCTAAGATTTTATTACTCAAACTTGTTAAAATGTGATTATTATAAGCTTTGATAAGTTAGCTACTGAGAAGCAGCTTAACATAATGGTTAAGATCACAGGCTCTGAAGTCAGACGGCCTGGGTTTGAATCTTGGCTGCTTACTAGCTGTGTGACCTTGGGGAAACTACTTAATCTTACTATACTTTAGTCTTAGTTGTAAACTTGGAAATTAAAAAGAACCTGCCTATAGAATTGGTACAATCAGATTGGCGAGTAGATGTAATGTGTGTAGATGGGGCTTGGTACATAGTACTTAGTATTACTTCTGCTGCTGTTATTACTGCTGCTATTGCTAGTACTACCACCACCACTGCCACCACCACCATCAGTACTACTTCTTTAGGTTCCTAGATAGCAATTCTAGCTTCTCAGTTGTGATTTTGTACTCTGATGACCAGAGAAGAGAACAAGAACTTGTGGAATGTAAATTTGTGATGAAGTACTTATTATTATGTTATCGATTCATGAAAAACCCTGAAATGTAGGCTCCTGTTCCCTAGGCATATTGTTTTTCAAGGAAGGGAATTACAGCTGTGAAACAAGTCTAAATTGTGCTTATTAATTCTGAGTGTACTATACTACTGCTGAAGTAATATCAAAGCAGAGACATTCATTAGGTAGCCTGATAATATCTATTTTTTCCTCTCTCTGTATAACTGAAATCATGGCCTCTTGCCATTTTTAGTTCATAATCTGGAATGTTCTGCTCTCATGGACACAGAAAAGGGCACGTTTTACCATCCACTACAGAGAAGATTCTGTTACTGAAAAACAAAGTCCAGCTGAAGTTTAACTCAGAGCTGAGAAACCCTTGATCCAATGATTATGGGTCCACTTTTGTGATCTACCTGTGAGGAAAAGAGAGCATTCTTTCAATAGCATTTGTAGAATATTTGTATTAGAAAAACTGATAAATAGAAACATAGAGGACTTCAAGTAATTCTCAAGAAGTCTGTTTTTAAGTCGGCAAACTTCAAAAGTCCCTTGAGAACACTCAGGTCTCAATGAGAAGAAAAAAAACAACTGATAAAATGTAAGGCTTTCTAAAAAGTGCCCATTTCTTCTTAAAACTCCTACAAGAAGGCTCATGAGGTTTAGTGTATAGGTTGTTGGCAGCACAAACAAATATATCTCAAGAGAGTTAATTCACCTCAGGACCAATTTCTCCTCTGTTCATACATCTACAATTCACTTAGAAGCCCTGTTCGGATAAAGCGCAGATCCATTTTAACGGCAGAAGGGAGGGACAGCTGGGAAGTTATCATCAGTCAGTTATGTCGCACTGTAAACAACAGAATCAATAATGTTAGTGCTATAAAGAGCACCTCCACATCCTGGTTAGGATATCTTTGGTTGTCATATTAGAAAGGTAAGAAATTTTGGAAAAGTATTTTGTTTCAGGAAATGTTTGAGTCTGCAGGGTTCTACAACCATCATTGTTCATAAACATGGACATATTTATGGATTTGAGTTGACTTGTGAAGGTATTTAATGTTGCTTTTCATATTAAGAGTTGATGTTGATTGAGGTTGTTTTTTCTGTCTGTGTGAGGCTGAAAAATCAAGGATACTTTTTGTTTTAAAGGAAATGCCTTCCTGTAGGTTCTGTATTACTATAACCATAGCACCTTTAATGCTTTACTTCACTTAATTTCTTTAAATGGCAGAAAGGTTTACCTCTGATAGTCTTACAATCCCTGGGACAAGAGTCTAATCCGTCTCTATCTCTGTATTTCTAGAAATTAACACAATGCTTGGCACATAATGAATGCTCAGTACCGTTTCCTAAATAACTGCATGATGAATGAATGGCTTTTTAGACTCCTGGTCTATCTGATCACAAAGAACCAATCTATCATTGAGTTCAGTCTGTAAAGTAGTTGTGGTTGTCACAATGGCTTCCAGCTGTCTTTAGCTCTGCAGAATTTTTTATAGGCTTCATTCTAGACACATATACTCAAGTGCTTCTGAGCTGCTTCCTTAAGGCATTTCTTTGGTCAGATCCACATATGGTTGACATCTCACTTCACCTAACACCATCATCTTGAGAATATTGCTCTTCTCTGCACAATGTCTTGGGAAGTAGGTTATGGAGCTGAGTACAGCGATTAGGACTAGCAGACTTGGGGACTCCCTGGGGGCAGCATTACCGGTGATGCAGAGGCCTTGGTTGGCATTAAGTACATATGTGGATTTGATGCTTACAAATCTGGCTGCTACACCCATGGCAAGTTCAAGACTTTTGCTCCGTAGAAAGCTAAAATTGGCCATTGTTCCATCGATATTTGGTATGTTCTAAAATCCCCAGCCATGCTTTCTGTCAGTTTTTCAAAGACACATTGAACTTAAAAGTAGCATAAAATTGAGAGGGATTCAGGAGAGGTGAATTCTATCCTAGATATCACATTAACTAGCTGCACCACCTTGGCCAAATCAGCCTCTTTGGACCTCTACAATGAAAATGTTAGATAAGGTGTTCTCATGATACCTAACTTAATTCTTTTTAAATGTTGTATAATCAGCTTACCCCAGCTTCAGGGACTTTGCATGTACAACTCTGTCTGGAACACAATGCCTTATGAACTTTCAGGCTTCTCTGCCTTACTTCTTTCAGGTCTCTGCTGAAATGTTAGCCCCCAGCCCAGAGAAACTTACCTTTATCACCTTATATAAAATGACAATCCCTTTCATGTACAGCTCTCAAGTCTCTTCCCTGCTTTATTTTCCTTCACCACACCACCACTCTCAGAAATTGTATTATATATTGATTTTATATGTATTATCTTTCTTACTTACTGGTATGCAAGCTCCCATGCGGGCAGGGATTTTGTCTTGTTTGCTGCTTTATCCTCAGTACCTAAAACAGTGCCTGATATATTATCATCTCTCAGTAAATACTAATTGAATGACTAAATGAATATTTGAATTCTTAGCTAAAAGGTCTTTAGGGTTTCTTAGGTGTAATCTGGTCTAACACACTGTCTTAGTGAGTTCGGGCTGCTATAACAAAATAACATAAACTGGATGGCTTATATTTCTCATAGTCATGGAAGCTGAGAAGTCCAAGATCAAGGTGTTGACAAATTCAATATCTAGAGAGGGCTGCTTCTTGCTACAACCTCATATGGCAGAAGGGGGTGAGGGAACTCTCTGGGACCTCTATAAGGGCACTAATCCCATCACGAGGACTCTATTCTCATAATTTAATCATCTCACAAAGGCCTCACCTCCAAATACCATCACATTGGGGGTTAGGATTTCAGCATATGAATTTGAGTGGGGGACACAGTCAGTCTATAGCACACACCAAGTTGGAAATCACATAATCATTAGATCATTAAGCTAAGGGAATCATTGAGATAATCTTGCCCAATCTTTCATTTAGAAGATAGAAAAAGTGAAGGCCAGAATGGATAAGTGACTTGCTCAATGTCACTGAGCTAAGTATTAGTATTAGAACCCAGGTCTCTTTACTGCCATTTGGCTCCTGTATCCATTACTTCTGGTGGTTAAAACAACATAATTCATGCTACCCAAAGTAATGAATTACAAAGGGAAAAAACAGAGTAATTCCACAGTAGGGAAAACCCACAGGTACCACCTTAACCAAGTGAGCAAGGTTAATATTACCAGTAATAAAACATATGAGCATCACGCGCCCATTGATATGATGCATAGGAAATCTTTTCCCAAATCCCTAACCTTAATGTAACTATGAAAAAAACACCAGACAATCCAAAAGCTGTGGGACATGCTACAAAATAACTGACCAGTACTTTAAAAAATGCCAAGGCCATAAAAGCCAAAGGAACAGATTTGAGGAGACATTACTGTTAAATACAATGTGGAATCCTGGATTGTATCCTGGCACAAGAAAAGGACACTTGTAAAAATAGTGGTGAAATATGAATAAAGCCTATAGTTTTTAGTATTGTACCAATGTTAATTTCTTGGTTCTGATAATTATACTATGGTTATATAATATGTTAACATTAAGGGAAGTTGGGTAAATTGTATATGGGAGCTCTCTAACTATTTCTGCAATTTTTCTGTAAGTCTAAAATTATTTTGAAATAAAAGTTAAAAATGAAAACAACATAATGTTGTGTTGACACTGGACAAAAATTCATATGCCAGTTTCAAGGTACCTATAATGAATGTCTGAACTTAGACAATTCTAGGATAAGGCTTTTAGGACTTTAGATAGTATTTGGAGTTTGATGTAAAAGAATTTTCCCAATGTTTAAAACAACTAACAGGTACAGAAAATGGTTGTTCCAATGTATTCTAGAAGAATTCAAGAGACTGAAAAGGAGACCACTACACAGCACTCATTTCATTTGATCAAAACATCTGAGACCATTGGGAGATCAGAATACCAGCATCTCAGTAGAAAATTAGTTTGCCTGTCCAGGAAATGTCTCCAGGAGGTTTTATGAGAATTTAATTTTGAGTCTCTTCACAATGAAACTTGAGACTTGTTTATTGTCACTGGGGAAGTGTAGCTAATTTAAGTAACAGGCAAATTCTTACTTTAAACCATTTTATCTAACTGCACTAAATGATATAACAAGAGCCTTCAACTAGTTAAAATATGCTTCCTTATAAATAACAAGAGGTTCCTTAGTTTAAGAATGGCAGACAAATATAATGTACTTATATTATTATTTTCCAGTTTTATACCTATGGTAGATGTGAATAATCAGTCTATGACACTTTTTTCTAGCCCTTTTCAATCTACTTCGTGTTCTTTCACAATAGTTACTCCAGGCAGCTGATACCAGTATATAAGAGTTTACATATGAGATGAATAATATTCACCATTCCAGATACAGTGAGATAAGGAATGAGTTAAGAATTAAAAAGCTAGATTATAATTCTAGGCTTTTCATTTGTTAGCTTTGTGATTTCAGTGAGTTTTTAAAAATTATTTCTGTGCCTTTATTTCCTTATCTGTAAAATGGGAATCTTAGTATATGCCTATCTCACATAGTTATGACGAGGGTTAAATAGGATAGCACATGTAAGGTAATTTGTAAAATGTAAAGAATTATATAAATGAAAGATAATCTTATTAGGATATTCAATAAAATCAACCGTGAAATGCATTTCTCCAACCCACTAATAATTTTGTTTTCCTATCATCCATTTAGTCTTCAAACTCGTAACTCTTACTCCCCTGTCCAACAGAATGGGGGCAAGAGTGCAAGTGTTTCCTTATTCAGTCAATGGAACAAATGAGACAGAGATCAATAGCAAGCGTGTGCTCCAGTGCTGTACCTGAGCAAGCCCTGTGACAGCAGAGCCAGTGAAACATTCCCTACCTCATTTTTTCAAATCTCAAATAATTCAGAAACAAAAGTACATGACTTTAAAAATGACTACATTATGATGAACCATCAGTGGATACCCCTAGATGAATTGGAAAGAGTACATGATCCCTAGTTGGATTGTAGTAAAGTTATAGTTTAAAATGTGAACAAATCCTAGACCCAAAGTGGTCTATTGCTCACACATTTTTCCATGCCTATGGCTTCTATGTCATATTCTTTTGATTTTTTTTCTCCCTCTCCTCTTGCACTTCAACCTGACTTCTTTTTCTTGAAGTTATTGGAGTTTGGTCCTAGGCCCTCTTATTTTTTCTCTGTACATGCTAGATGATCTCCATTCTCAATGCTCTAAATTCTACCTATAACTTCCTCATTTATACCTTTAGTCTGGTCTTTCTTCTGAGCTACAATTTTATTTGACTTCTTCACTTGGATGTATTATCAGTGTCTCAAACTGAGTGTGTCTAAAACTGGACTGTTGCTCTCTCCCGAACCTGCTCCCTTATCCATCTTTAGCACCTCAGTAAATACTACAACAAATTGTTCAAGCAAAAGAGCTGGGGATTATCCTTAATATCTTACGACTGACATTTAATCTATTACCAAGCCACGTGGATGTTACCTCCAAAATACATCTCAAATCTCTTCAATTCTTTCAATTTCCACTGACAGTCCAGCCACCATTTTCATTTATCAAGACATCTGCAAGTGCCTCTTAACTGGTCTCCTTGATTCCACTCTTGCTACCTTCAACCTCTCCTCCAGACAGAAGGTACATCATATCATATTATGGTTTATAGGTACATCAGCTCAGGTGTATTTTACAGGTACATCAGATCATATGACTTGCTTACTTGCCTATAAAATAAACTCTCCAGCTTTGTCTTATACCATGTACCCCTTTAGTTATTATCCTTAAGCCACACTTGACTCTTTTTAGTTCAGAGCCTTGTAAACATTATTCTATTCCCCTTATCTTCATATGACTGACCTGACCTTCAGGTCTCAGCTTAAATATCTCCCTTTCAGAGAGACCTTCCTAGACCATTAAGAAGTTCTCAGTATTATTCTTTCAGAGTAGCTTATTCTTTGCCTTCATAATATTTCTCACTATTGGTAATTATAAAATAACATTAATATTTGTGTTGGTTATCTTCCCCACCAGATTACAAATTTCTTGAGGCATTCAAAAATATTTCTCATCTCCTACTTTGTGACAGGCAATGTGATAGGTATTGGGACTATAAAAAAACTATAAGAAAAGGTCTTGAAACTAAGGTTACACATGTAGTAGGAAAAATCAAGAAAAGTTTACAAATAGTGGTAAACACTGTTGGTTGTCTCATCAACAGCCATTCCATCTCCTCTTTTTCCCCAGTGATAGCCTATTTCAAAAAAAGTTTAAAAAGTTTTACTCAATTTCTTAGACTCCTTTGTAGGTAAATACAGCCATGTGATACAGTTCCGGCCAAAGATATATTAGAGAAGTCAACTTTGGCTTCTGGAATGTAGGGAGAAATTCCACTCTCCCTTTACTATTATGATGCAATTTCTGGGGTATGACAGCCATTTTATGATCATGAGGTAGGAAGGCCAAGGACAATTTTTAAAGGTTAAAGTAGTTGAATGGAAAGATGGAAAGAAACAGGGGCTTTAATGATACTGTTGAGTTGCTGAACGAATTCTGGGAACATCTTTTCCCAAATTCTTATTATATTGAGAAAAATTAACATTTATCATTTAAGTTTTCATTATATAGAAGTTAAAAGCCTCCAAATGGACACAAACTGTTCCTGCTGTTACAATAATATAGCTAGTACAGTCCCCCAAAATTATAGATACCCTTGACACTGGGGTTAAGATTGGGTCTCCTAATCCTACATTTGGGTCTCTAGGAATCTTTATGGCTTCTCATTTATTCCACTGAAGCATGAAGTATGTGTATGTATTTGTGCTCTAGAAAAAGGACAAAAAATCAGTCTACAACTAAGACATGAAGACTAAACTATAAGATGGCTGTTTGTAATAAAGCACTAATATACTAATGATTCCTGAAACCTAGGTTTTGTTTAGTGATATTCTTATTATTTCAAAGACTCAGACTTCATTTCTGCAGAAGCATCACAAGAGCCTCCTTAGAAACAGACAGAGAATGAATGTCATGCCAAAAGTAGGAAAATAAAAAGAAGCAAAGGAAAATGTGCAGTGAATTACTCATTAATGAAAGGTGTACAGGATGGGTGGAAAATGTTAAGAAATTACAAAAATGTTAGGAAAGTTTTGTGAGGTCTGTGAGCCAAAAGATTGATGATAACCAGGTGACGACTCATTCAGCCATATCCTATTGTCATTCCCACTCATCATTGTTTTGAAATTTTAATGTGGGAAAGCAAGTGCATTCCTTAAGAAAAACTAGACGATGTTAAATATCAATACAGCTAATCAACGTATTTAAATGATTCTATTTAAAATATTTTTCAGATTCCACACATAAGTGAAAGCATATGTTATTTGTCTTTCTCTGCTTGACTTATCTCACTTAGCATAATACCCTCTAGATTTATCCATGTTATCACAAATGGAAAGATTTCATTCTTTTTTATTGTTGCATAGGGAATTTAAAAATAAAACGAACGAAACAAGAACAGACTCAGAAACTGATACCAAAAAGATGGTTACCAGAAGGAAGGGGTGGGGTGATGGATGAAAAAGGGAAGGGGAATATTGTCAATAATATTATGATAAGTTTGCATGATGACAGAAAATTGCTAGAATTAGTGGAGTGATCACATTGTAAGGTATAAAAATGTCGAATTACTATATTGTCCACCTGAAACTAATATAACCAAGATAAGATTGTATACCAACTATATTTAAATAAAAAAAGATCAGTACAGGAAAAAATTTAATGAAATATTTTTTAAAAAAATCAAAATTTCACTTTTTAAAATAATCAGACATTCCATAGGATGGTATGGTGAGCAAAGCATTCACTTAGCAAGAGAATATATCATATTATTATTATTATCAACAACCACAATTTATTGAATATTGATTAAACACCAGGTACTCTACTATGTAATTTACATACATCATCTCATCTAATTCTCAGACAACTCTGAGTGAGCGCTATTATTCTCATTGAACAGATAAAGAAATCAAAGCACAGAGAAAAAGTAATTTGTCAGTAAGTGGTGGAGTATGGATTTAAGCCTAACACAATGACTCTCAAGTTTCTTGAAAAGTTTCACAGGAAACTTAAAAACATAGAAAGAAAGAAATTAATAAACTAGGGTCCTTATCTGTTTATAAAGGGGTCCTCCATTTAGGCATGTTAAGCACTATCACTGTTACCCAAATTACTCTTTACAACAAGCCTTATAAGTAGATGATGATATTTTGCATACAATAAAATTAAAGCCTTAAGATAGATGTAGCTAGTTATGGCAGAGCCAGAACCTGAAGTCTCTCTTTCTTTTTTTAAATTCTAAAGCTATATTGTTTGTTAATTTTTGCTATTGGTAATATTATAGTGCTCTTCTTTTTATGATATATGATTTTCATTTAAAAAAGATTATCACATTTTTATGCAACTTAAAAAAGAGGAAGTTATTTGAAAAAGGCTTGAGATATGAAGAAGATGATATAAGAATTACTATATGACTAGAGCACTGATAAAAAGGGTTATGTGTGCTAGAACCTGTCCTTTATATTTGAGATCTCTTTGGAGAAAAAACCTGTAAAAATAAGATTCTGGTTAGTAAGATATCTAACATTTATTCTTGTACCATTGATAACATTTGGAATTCATTGATCAAATAATCAGTTCAGGTTTCTAAAAATACTACCTTAAAAATAATTTTGAAACCTGGGGATAAACAAGACATTTTTTTTCCAAAAATAAAATTGGTGTCCCATTTCTTTTCTTACACTTTAAATATAGACTTTTGATGACCTTAAAAAGATAACAGTGAATGTCTATGATTTATTGTTTTAGTTTTATCATTAAAAGAGAGAAACAGAATGACAAAGAAAAAGAGACAGAAAGCAGAGGTGCGCATCTAATCTTGGTGAGGGAAACATATATAGCCTTTGCTCATCCTGTACCCAGTATCCTATCCTTCTGGTAACTGCCAGGGTTTTGTTTTTTAACTTTGGAGAATTGTGGATCTAGTGGATCTTCCAAACATAGTGCCCCTTTGCCTTCTCAATTCCCCCAACAGGTGGGTTCAAGGACCCAAACTAGGCTACTTACTCTTTGCCACCAAGGAACTTGACAGAGGGGGAAATGATAAAAAGTTGAAAAGTGTTTGCAGCTAAGTACCATAAAGACAACACTTTAAAACAAGATGAATATGTTCTTGTTTTTGAGGTCTTGGAACCCTGCCAATTTATATCCTATCCCAAGACCTAGTTCTTAAATTGCTTCCTTCATTTTATGAATGTTTTTTTTAATAACTTAACCTCAAGCCCCAAGCTCCAAGCCCCAACCCCTTTGTTTTTCCTGATTTCAATTAGCTAGCTAGTTGTTAATGTCTGCAACTGAAGACTGGCAGACACTGCTGACTGACCACCTCAATCCCATCTACAATCACTTCTTCCTAGCCATCTTTTCATTGGCTACTATCATGTGACACAGTTCTGTTCAATGACATACAAGTGGAAGGGTTCTGGGAGATGTTTCTGCAAAATCCTTAGCTTCATAATAAAAAAAAAACTGATATATCCTTTTTTGCCCACTCTCTTTCACCCTGTGACTGGTGGTGCAGCTGCCATCTCATAATCATGAGGTGATAAGCATGAAAAAAAGCCAACAAAAACTGTAAAAAATGGCAGTCCTGACATTGCTGAGCCGGTAGCATCTTACTTTCGGGTATCTTAACATTGGAGACAAAGCTCTATTTGTTAAGGCCACTATAGATAGCTTTTATGTTCCTCGAAGCCCCTGCAATCTTAACTGATACAAGCCACAGACAACAATATGGGAATATGAAAAACAAACAAAACATTCTAAACATTGAGGAATTTAAGAGAGTGGGGTTTAGGAGGAAGAGCCGATATAGCCAGATGAATCTTGGCATATCTCTTAGTATCTAGCTTCTGTTCTTTTCTTATTGCTGTTGATTAGTCTTGGATTGCAATGAACTTTGGAGTTGATATTAATGCCAAAATGAAGGACGTTGCTTCCTGGATATAGGTATGTTCTGATACAGGGCTTTTGGCTTCCAAAGATGAGGATTACATGTGTGTACATAAATATGTGTGCACTTGTACTGAGCAGGATAAAGATTGATCTCACCCAGAAGTCAATTTGACTTAGACAAAAGAAATCCCGGGGTTTTTCTGTCTGTCCATAATGTGATATTAAAAGAAAATGCTAATTTGTCAGTGCCTTTTTCTTTTGCTTTCAATCTTGGAATGCAGGTAAAACTTGCAAATTCTCCTCAGAGACTGAAGAAGGTCAATAATAAAAATGTTGTTTTCTTCCTTTCACTAACTGATTAAATAACTCGTGGGTATACCTATAGCTACACACATGCATTTCTAAAGAAAATCATTCAAGGACTGTGTGATTTCCTGAGGTGACCTCCAGGGTGCTGGATAGTTAGAAAATGTAAAGTCTAATGTAACCAATAAAATAAAGAATATATGCTAGGCACTCAGAGTTCAGGGGGTGAATGACAATACAGCCAAGGGGTGTATAGTCCCTGGGTGAGTAGGTAATGCATGTTTATGTGGCTCTCTTGATGAAAAAAGTCTTCCTGAGAGAATAAATTAGATTTAGGGCTTGTCCTATGAAAATTGTTATTTCTCCCCAGTTAACTCACTTGCATAATTTCAAGGCTTCAGCTCTGATGGAGCTACTTTATTTGCAGCATCTAGACTAAGTTAATGACTGTTTTCTCATAGCTAAGGGCAGTTGACTAGAATTAGGAGGTCACTGGCTATTAGCATTTGATTTCCTTGCTGATGCCAGAGAGATGAGTTGGGGGGGGGGTATGGGCTCCATCATTCATATTTTAATTTAGTTTCATTAGATGAGAGTCCCAAATGATGTCTCAGGAATGATTCAAAATTTCAAATGGAACATGTCTGCCTTTGCCCTGCATCCAGTCCTTTGCACAATGGGCATATCTACTGATAACACAATTTTCAGAGGAACATGCTTTCAATTCCCAGTCTCAGGGAGGAATGAGATCAGGCTTGAATGATCATTTATGGTGATTGAATTGCTTTCTGACAAGGAAGCCTCACTCACTTGTGGACTTTACAGACAGTGCTCTCAAAAACTGGCCAATTAATCTCTTTTACTGTTGCATCTTTCCTAGATTCCATTGTCTCTTTCGTAAATGCTGTAAAATTGAAAAATGTAGCTTAAGAAAAATGCAAATGTGATTCTGTCTTAGGAGGAGAAAGTAGCTATCTGCAACAGCCTGAGATGGAGAGGAAGAGAGCACAGGATGGCTCTTTAAGATCCATAATATAGAAAATATGATGCAAAATCATGAAGCTGACATGCGAATCTGGCAAGGATAATTGCTGAAAGATCCTCAAGGGAACTGTAAATCTGAGGACAAGCATAGGGATAGCTAGGTCCAGCTACCCACTCTATATAGTATAAAGTTCCCTTCTCTTGTTTCAGGCTCAGGAATCTGGGATTTATTTTATGAATGCAGATAGCAGGTTCCCTTGTGATGGCAGTTGTCATAACAAATGTATGAATAAAATAATGGGTAAACACATATAAATGAGCAATTGACTTTGCTTAGGGGAGAGGAAGTATACTTTGAGTTATATGCTAAAGATAATGAAAAATCATAACTAATACTGATCACTTATTATATTCAGTGAACATAGTATGTACTGTACTTTGAATATGATGGTTCTATGTCTCATCTTACTTAATCCTTACTACAACTCTATGAGAAAAGTACTGTTGTATTATGATCCCCATTTTTCTGATGAGGAAACTGAGGCATAGAATATAATTTGTTTGTGGTCACAAAGCTGGTAAATGACAAAAGTGGAATTTGAACCCAGAACCTGCAAGCTAAACCACTAAAAGTTACTGTCTCAGATAGTTGAATAAATAATGGACATTTCCAGGTTCGGAAGGACCTTCCAGGTATAGGAAGAGCATACGCAAAGTCATGAAACAGCAGAAGAAGTAGTGAGAGGGTCAGAGGTCAAAGAGCAGATAAAGGTGGGGGTGCAGGGAGGAAAGGATGCAATATAAGGCTAGATAGGTGCATTGAGTCATATCTTGATAGGCTGTGGATGCCAACCCAGAAGGAAAAAGCAGCTGCAGCTATGGAAGATTTTTTTACATAAGTGAGTACCAGGATTAGAATCTATGGTTTAGAAAGATAACTAGTAATAATGACAAAGATGAATAGAAGTACTTGATCAGGGAGGCTAATCATTAAAATGCTTAAAAATTAATAACCAGTAACAGAGGGGCAGAGTGGTTAGAGAGGAAGATCTCAATTTGAGTGATTTTTTTTTGTTAGTGAGAGTCAATCAACAAACAGGATTTGATAATCAAATAAAAATAGAAGGTGATGAAGAAGAATCAAATATAACTCTCAATTTTCTAATGAGCAGTGACATCATTAATAGAAAATGTAAATGCAAAACAGGTTTGATTGCGATATGGTAGGTAGCAAACAATATAATTTCCTTTGGTCAAGCCATAACTGGAATATTATGATCAGTTCTGGGTAGTTCATATGAAAGGGAACATTGCTAATTCTTGCAGAGAAAGACCAAGAGGAAGATACATGTCTACAGCAGGTATTATGAGGAATAACAAAGGGACTGGAGAAATCTAGCTCAATTGAATGATTTTACAAAAGCATTTTTTAGAGTGTATACTCTGAACTCAAGTCCTGATTGTGGAGTATATAACAATAATGGAGGAACAAGCTTTGCTTAGCTTTTCAACTTAATAAGACAATAAACAAAAAACCCCACTGGTTCACATTAGCATGAAAACAGGACATTTGAAGAAGACAATCTGACAACAAATATTTGAAGAAACAGAAAAGTGCAATTCTTTTTGGCTCCGGTGGGCAGAAATGAATCAATACATAGAAATATCAGGGAAGTCAATTTCCATTTAATATAAAGACTTTGAAACAACCAGAGCTGCTTTCTGGGAAAAGGGTGATTTTTATCATCAGTAACTATACTCACTCAGTTTAGATGACAGGGATTTTACAGAAGGGAGTCATGCCTCAGGAAGGATATAAAGAATTCCTACTTATTTAAATTCTAAGATTGTGTGGCAGAAGCATGATGCAGATCATACTACCTGAAAACAGAGGATCCGATTTCAGGTATTAGAAGTATAATTTTCCTGGTCCTCAGTTTCCATATCTATAATATGAATTCAGATTAGTTTCTCTAACGTTTCCTGTTGCTTTAAAAACCTCAATGATTTTAATAAAAATTGCTTGATCCTGTTGGAAATATTGAATGACAGAGTGTAGAATGTTTATTTAATAGTATAAGGAATATAAAAACTCTGCTTGAAATTTTCCTAAAAGAAAAAGTCACCATTAAAGCTGCACTTATACTATTTATCTGGCAATGATGAATAGACATAATGACATCAGCTAACATTAAACACTTACTATTCCAGCAACTGTGCTAAGCACTTTATGTAAATGATCCCATTTAATTCTCATAAAAACTCTGTAACATAGGTACTATTCAGTTAAGGAAACCAAGACTTGGAGAGGTTAAGTGATTTGCCCAAAGTCATACAGCTTATAAGTGGTAGAAATACCCTAGTAGTCTGAATCTAGAACAGAGACTGACAAACTTTTTCCGTAAAGGGCCAGAAAGTAAATATTTTAGGTTTTGAGGGTGACACAAGTCCCTAATGCATGCTCTCTTTTGTTTTATTCATATCCTTTTAAAAAAGGAAAAACTACTTTTAGTTTCCCTGCCATAAAAAACCCAGGCCCCACATTAAATTTGAACTGAGAACTATAGTTTGTAGAGCAATTCTTACTACGACACCTTATTGCTTCCCCAAAGTAATATTTATTGAGAAATTATTTTGGCCAGGCACTGTGCTAAATACTTCTCATGTATTATTTCATACAGTCTTCATAAACAGCTTCTGGGCTCATTTTATACATGTAGATGTAAAAATAGGCTTAGAGAATTTCAGTAGTATGTTCACAGTTACAAGGCTAGTAAGTACCAGAGCTGTGTGGATCCGGATCCTGTGCTTTTATTCACTGTAGTAAAGCCCAAGTAGCATGAACAGGGACTGGGGCAGGGAGGGAGTAGAGTGAGAAGACTAGTGTATAGTTCAGCAATAGCCTGGGCAATTAGAGTATGGTGTGAAAGACAGGCTAGATCCATAATCAACTGGGCTTACCAATTCATTGGCTATCAGAGGAGATGGATTGGTGGAAGATCACTTTAAGGACTGAGCTTGGATGACTCAGAGAACAGAAATAAGGAAGTCAGGTATAGGCTGGTTTGAGGGGATAACCAGACATGCTGATAAAGTGTGGAGAAGTGGCAAGATCTCATATAGCTTTGGCTGTAACTAGTTGTGTTACCACAGGCAAGTAATTTAACATAACTTGGTTTCAATTTCCTAAAGTATAAAATGAGGGTATTGAATTAGATTCATCCTAAGTTTCCTTCTAGTAATAACATTTTGAGTCAGTGAAGAGCAGAAGAAAGTTGTAGGAAATTACCAAGAGAAAGAACCTAAAACAGGCTTCTTGGGAGAAAGATTTCAGAAAAGGATTTGAACAGATGGATGCTAAAAAGTATATTTTGATTCACCTGCCATATTCCTCTGGGAAAATGACGATCAAAGAATATGCTCGTGTTTGGAAGGTCCAAGTAAATTAGTGTCTATCATCAGAGGGCTGAATGACCCTTTAGTGGCTGAGAGAAAGATCAGAAAATGTATGGGAGAAAAGCAGCGGAAAAAATGACTACGTGATACTGTGATAGTTTCTGGTTCCGAAAAACAAGGAAAATGGGAAATGAAGAAAAATGCAAAAGTACGAGGGCCAGTATCAAAGAAGATATGAATGAACAGGTCATTATGATTATGTGGACTGACTATGTAGGTAGGAAAAGAGGGTATCAATAACCCATTAAACTACCTAGTGAAATTTGAAAAGAAAATGAACATTAATTTCCCTGGGAAAAGACAGAAGAGTTTTAGGATTATAAGAAAATAAGTTTGTAAAGCTTTTATATTAAATACAGAAGTGAATATTTAAGAGCAAATGGAAACAGAGTTATGATAAACACAGCAGTTTTATAATCTGTCTTTTGTAAAGTGTCAGAGAACAAGAATCCTATTATTTTAACATGCTTTGTATATATGGTGCCAATACTGAACTTGCCATGAAGAGAAGAACATCATTTCTGATGATAGATTGTAGTAACAGGACATGTTCCCAGATTATGCGACTCATTTTAAAGCTCTCTAAGGAAAAGCTATACCTAGATCATCTATGTTGTTAAATCTGTTCTGGAATAATACCAATAATATAAAAATAAATCCTAGTTTTATGTACGTGAATAAAAACTATCTATTTGAATTTATTCAAGAAACAACTACTCCAAGTTGGATATCAAGGAATTTCTTTTCAATTATCATTTATTCAGTGGATACAAATGCGATGTTTTTAAATATTGAATACAAATAGAAAAAGAAGATTGTTAGAAAAATACAAATCAAATAAACTTCTAAGAAAATGAGAAACTATTAAAATGATGTCGATTAAATAGAAATCTATTGGTGGGGTATAAAACACTATAAATGAGATAATCTTTTGTGATTCCATCTATCGTTGTCTTTCTAAAATTCTCCTTTAGAATCACTGCCTGTGTTCATCGCCTAAAATAGCTTTTCCTTTGATTCTTCAATGATCTTATGAAAATGAAAATATGTATAAAAAAGTTTAGCATAGAACTGATTAGACATGGATAAATATTTACCCAAAACAATTTAGCGGGAGAGAGAGACTAGTTCTTTCAGAGATCATACAATGAAATTTTTAGATTGATTTAAACATATTCTTTTATATACCAGTTTAGGATGATAAATAATGTATCACTGGATTTCTTCCTCTCTCCCTCTCTCCCTCCCTCTCTCTTTCCCTTCTTTCCTCTCTCCCTCCGCCTCCCTTCCACTCTTCATTCCTTCCTTCTTTCTTTATTTCTACATTCCTTTCTTTCTTCATACATAAGTAGAGCACTCACTCTTGCAATCTCTCTCTCTCCTCCCCTTTTAAAATAACTTCAAGGGAAGAAATGCTCAGGTGGTTATATGAAAAAGTCTAGGATTTGGAAATCTCAGAGCTGTATAACTAAGCACAGCAACACACCAATGTACTGTAAAAATTAAGGCTTGTATATGTGGTATTTCAATTTTTTAGGCCTTGTCTGTGAATGAATTTGGAAGAAAAACCTTTTATACATTCTCGACTTTCTGTGTTTTCTATCCACAATTTTTCATTTATAACTCTAACATGGCAAATTGCTATTTTCTACATTTTATTTACATAGGTGCATGCTGCATACTGACATATATTTCCTCTCTTTACAATTATTATACCACGTGGATGGATTTCTTTATTTGTCAACATATATCCTGTAGGTTGCATTCTGCAAATTTGAACATGGATAAAATGCAATGATATCATCCAAAACACTGCACAAATGTTTTGAAGAGATTGATAGAAATCAGTTATCAGGAAGCTGAATATATAAGAATTGTAAAATGCATTTGGATGGACAAGTCAGAAAACAGGTTAAAAAAGTAATCAAATTTGTAATTTGATATTTCATTATGACCACGGAATGAAGTCAAAGAATAACAGTAGTCAGCAATTTACATTCAAATGTAGAAAATGCAAAAGGCATCATGTATATAGGAGGAAAGGAGATAAGAATGTACAAGAAAAAAGAGGGAAAACACTAATGAATGATCTTCCAATGAAAAGAATCAATGAAAAATATCCAGTGTTGGTAAAATGCTTTAAAATTGCCATTTATACAATTGATGCACAGAATAGGTATTTTTCAGTGCAGAGAGTGAGAACAGAAAATTATTATGAAACAGAGCAGGATTCTTGGCAAAACACCAATGAAATATGCTTTTCAGCAGTAAGGAAAATGAAGGGTGTGAATAATGTCAATTAGAGAGAAATGCCTGCTCCCGGAGACTCTCGGAACTATTACTGGAAGAATACCACCATGCTTAGAAACCCCGAGAGTTCTGGGAAACAATGACCACAGAAATAAGACTTATCGATTGAAATTAACACTTTGGGTGTCTTTAGGAAACACACTATGATTCCAATTATATCATATGACAAGAAAAATAGTACGTACATGCAGGAGTAACATTCAAAATGTTGTGTATAACCGTTTATATGGGAGGGACACGGAACAATCAGGTGCAAGCAATGACCAAGCAGAACAGAATGAGAAGGTTTAAAATGAAAAGGAAGGAGTGTATAAGTACATATTGGCTGGAGTTGGGTCTATGAGTCTTATAAATCTATCAATCATTGCTCTCATAAATTTGTAAGAGAATTTTCAGTACATACTTCTGAACATCCCATTGCTTTTGTATTAGACTTTTAATTTCCAGAAAAATCAAAAACAGTAGAAATGGTCTAGAAATCTCAACTTATAAAGAATCACCTTTACATAACATTTGCCAAACAGCAATACATTTTCTGGACAATCATCTATAATTGACAAGATATAAGAGATGATGTTGACTCAAATTACTAAGAAAGAGCTACAAAATATTCAGAAAGTAGAAAAATTCAATTTTATAAAATTTTCCCCCAAACCATTTCTTAACCAAACTTCAGAACAGCAAATTATCAGCAATAATGGGTGTAAATACATTTCTACCCATGGATTTTAGTGCCCTTTTGAAACATTTTTTTGAAAAGTTAAGAGATCACAATGGTAAACTGTATCACAATTTCCTAAAGACTCTGCAATCATTCTATACAAGCTCTCAAAAGTATTATTCAAAACTGAAAGTTCTAATAATAGATAGCATGCTTTGAATAGTATTAAAGCAAAAACACAAGAGGGCAATGATGAAAAATATAGACGTTCAATATCTAGTGAAGATTTAACAGCTAGAAGTTATCATAAATTACTTTACTACATTAAAAAAAGTACATGAATTTCAGCTTTCCAACTTACAAAAGATGTGAGATAAAGCCAAACCATCATCAACACGAGCTCTTGAGACTTCAAACATATTAATATCAAGTTAGAAACCAATTAAAAAACATAGAGTATACCCATTCATTCGATACAGATTTACTGAACATCTACTAAGTGTAAAGCCATGGAAAATACCAATGTTCGTCCAATGAGTATTTTAATTTTAAGAAATATAAAGTGTACTTGAGGATAAAATACAAGTAGGAAGATAATGTGTTAAAATGAAAATTAGTTATTTTCATTTGGAAGAATTGGGAAAGGCTTCATAATGGAGTAGGGTCTTTCCCCTACATCCCTACTCCCCTCACCCCCAGTATTATTGAGGTATAGCTGAGAGATAAAAATTGTGTGTATTTAAGGTGTACAACTTGAAGATTTGATATATGGATACACTGTGACATGATCACCACAATCAAGCTAATTAACATATCGATCATCTCACATATTACCTTTTTTTTTGGAGTAGTGTCTTGACATGCAGTTTATGGAACTGGTGTTTCAGGTAGAGTAAATAATACTAATATTACTAATAGTGATAAAATAGATAACATTTTCTGACAATCAAGAACATTTTTAATGAATTAAGCAATTTTAATCCTCTAAAAGCTTCAGGAAGCCAATTTTTATTAATTCGGTTTTACAAATGAGGAAACTGAGGCACAGAAAGGATCCAATGTCATATATATCAAAGGGATGGACTGGGATTAGAACTCAATCTGTGTGATGGTAGAGCTTCAGTTCCTAGACTGTCTCTCCATAAACAGAGAACAGAGGTGGGTGGTGGGTGTACTTCAGTTGGAGTATGGTTTGTGAAGGACAAGAGTGGCGGTTAAGCCAGAAGGGTGGTGTGGGGCCTACTTGTTCCATTTAGGAAGGTACATTTGAAGTACCCTTATCCAATATATGTTCATCTCTAGAACCTTTCTCACACTTTTTATTAATAATGTAAACACTAAAATAATATAGCATTGTATCATAGAATTCCATAGATATTATCATCATCAATAAAAACAATACAGTGGACCCTTGAACAACATGGGGGTTGGGGCACTGATCCTCGCACAGCCAAAAATCATGTACATTTGACTCCCCCAAAACATAAGTTGTCCATTTGTATCTGTGGGGAATTGTGTCAAGGACCCCCCACAGATACCAAAATCTATAGATACTCAAGTCTTCTATATAAAATCGCATATATCAATGCATACAGTCTGTCCTCTGCATCTGCAGACTCCCAGTACATGTATTTACTGAAAAAAATCCATGTGTAAGGATGAACTGTACTTAGAAGTCCTGAAACTCTGCTGATGAAATTAAAGTTATCCTTTGAATACCATATACCTAATATAAAAGGAATGTTTTAAAGTTTCAACTACATCTTGTGATCTTTATCTTACTTTTTTAATAGTCAATGCACAGCTCATCTTTTATAGTATCATTTTACTGAATTTAAGAATGGATTTGTCATTAATTCTATGACTGCTGTTTTTCCCCTTGGCTTTATTTCTTCTGCATAAAACATTTAACCAGGAGATAGACTCAGTATAAACTTATTAAATTTTAATACAGTATAAAATTAGACATAATGAAAAAAATGCCACACCCAAATACCCAAAGTGGTCCAACATCTTTCTCTTTAACAATAACAGCGTAACTTGCCATCCTTCATGTATAAGAGAAGACATCATCAGGATATCAGCTTTGGAAGAGTTTCTCCAGGAAGGAGAATAGAGCATTACTACAGTCCTGCTCTTTCACCCAGGATCCTTGTTACTAGGGATAGGCATTTATAAGAATGGCTAGAGTTATAGGCATGGATCAGAGCAAAAGTATGTGGCATGCAAGGCTACTACAATGGCATCATGCTCATGCTATCCACTTATTAACCAATTGCGCAGTTTCATGGAGGCCTATTTTCTATGTTAATCCTCTCTCTCTACTACAAAAGGCCTCTTGAAGCCTGGAGAAATAAATTATTTTTTCTTTGTACTTATTGACTAGGGTATCTCAATGTTATTGTTTTCAATCCAGGGAAAAGCATTGAACCCATTTTTCTTTGAGTTTACTTCCTCCAGGTTATCTAATGTCTACTTCTAGATGCTAGCAGTTTCCTTCCTCTAAGTGTTTATGTGGTATGCAGGATCATAGCATTTTTGCCTGAGTGAATTGTCTTAATCTCCATAACTGAGCGGTCCCCAATCTTTTTGGTGCCAGGGACCAGTGCTCCTATGAGAATCTAATGTCTGATGGTCTGATGTGGGGCCGAGGCAGTGATGCTAGCGTGGGGAGTGGCTGCAAATACAGATGAAGCTTCGCTCGCTTGCCTGCTGCTCACCTCCTGCTGTGCAGCCCGGTTCCTAACAGGCCATGGACCGGTACCAGTCCATGGCCCAGGTGTTGGGGACCCCCACCATAAGTCATATCTTGCAGTATTAATGCTTCCTCTTCCATACAACCACATGAGCTCCAGAGTGACCCTCATTTACTACATTGGGGGTTTCCCCTACTCTCCAGTGTGGGAAGGAGGTTCTTCTCAAGACTTATTAGTCTCTCAGAGCTATTATGGCAATTTGCCACAATAAATAAAATAATAATAAATAAAAGAGTATCATTTGAAAGTATTCAGTCAACTCTAAAGTGCAAGGCAGATATAAAGTCTTATCAATAACTACTGAAACATTTTATATATCCTTGAGTTTTAATACAACCATGATAAAATTGCCAACCTTCTACACAGCAAAAAATAAAACAGACCCTCCCAATTGAGTAAATGAACTTAGGATAGGTCCAAAATCTCTGAGGTTAAGTAGTGAAATCAAATTTCCAGATTTTTTCCCTCAGTTTAGGTATTTCTTGGCATGGATGATTTCAAGTTCTGAAACTATTTTTAAAGTGCATGTATCTTTAACCTTTAATGTAAAGATCATGATTATAGAAAAGTGTTCAAATTATGACTTGATTTATGTAATGGTTTAATTGTGAATTTCACCCTTGTACCCTCCCATGACCCCAAAACGCATGCACATCACCCTTTTACCACAGAACTCAGCACCAGTAGGTATAACATAAATGGTTTCTGAGAAGCAGATTTTGCTGCATTGTGCTTCTAGCAAGATAGAGAGTTACAGAGTATTTAAGTTGTTTATTATGTAATGGGAACTTTGTGCTTAAAAAACAGCCCCAAAGGGAGAAGCAATACAGCTAGATGGAAAAATCTTCTCCATTTCACAATGCCAAAGTTTAATTTTTGCAGCATAATTTTCCTTATATGATCATATTTTTACATGTTGGATAAGAGTTCCCACAAATTCTAGATTGTGCATCTTGGCCCCCTGCCATTCTCATTTTGGTGTGCTCCCTTCTCTCATAGTTGGAACAGAGGAAGGCATGGACAGTATGGCCTTCCTCTGATTTTGGCCTACATTATGCTTTGACAATTTAGAGTAATAGGGGCCATATAACAATATTAATGATTTTATGAATTTTTCTATGTAAGGGTATAGGTAATTTAAATGCAAAATGAGAAACACAGAATTACCAGGGAAGAAAAAAAAGTGCACCATTAACTTACATGAATTCATTCTTCCTAACTTAAAATGCTCATTCACCTCCCTGTAGTCAAGAAACTTCTCTACTTACAACCTCCCATTGATAGCAATAATGCTTCCAGGCACAGCAGAAGCATGGCAATGAAGAATGCCACCAACAGAGGACATTTGTACTTCTTTTAGTCTAGGCCACCATGATGTTTTATTGTCAGTGGTATGTTCTGTGTACAGGTTTTTGTAACATTTCATAAAAAGTATTAACACCACTATGTTCAAAAGAACAAAATAGTGAGTGTTGCTTTAAGAAAAGACAAGCAATTACTATGGCAATGAAATAGAAATGTGATTTTTTGTAGAAAGATGTACATTGTATACATTGGTTACTTACATATGTCATTGTGGACTTAGAAGTAAATGAACTTCCAAATAGTCCTTTAGAACCAATTCTGTTTGCAGATAGAAGAGATTCTTTATTGTTTGTAAATTGCAGGATCATAGACTCCTAAGGGTCTATAGGATCTTAAAGTTTATCTTATTTATCTAGAGTAATTCTCTCTAAAGCATTCTTATGGCAAGGGCAGCTGATTGCCTCTGATATGTTTTCTCCCCTTATTCTAGAGCAATACAACCCATGCTTTTTAGTTTGGTACATGGACATCTAAAGTAAAGAATATATTTCTTTGAAACTAATAATAAAATAAAATGCTAAAAAATATATTTTATAATACATAAATATATAAAATATATATTTCTTAGCCTCACATGTAGGTAGATATCATGGGACAAAGTTCTAGCTGAGGAACTATAAGTCGATATTTTATATTTTATGGCAGTTCATGAGAATTTCCCTTAAAATCCAAATGGCATATGTCCTTTGTGCCTCTTCCTTCCTCCATCTTGCTGGGGCCTGGAACTCAGATGTGATGGCTGGAGAAAATATGAGTTGGATGAAAAAAATTATTATGTATAAAAATGTGATGGCTGGAGTTGAAGCAGACATATCAGGTCATGTAGTGACAGTGAGAATTGAGGCCAGCGTGGCAGAATAACAAGATTAAAGAGACACTGAGGAGTTTGTGAAGCAGAAGAGCCTAATGAGTCCTGCCTTATCTACTTCTGGATCTTTACATTAGAAATACATTTCCATATTGTTTAAGCGACTGTTATAATGCAACTCTGACAATCACAACTGAGCAATGTATAATTCTTATTAGCTGATCAGCCAGACTAAAAACTGATGGAAATGTGTGAAGCAGTCCATACCATTTAATGACAGCTCTAATGTTCAGGTTTTCCTTCCTCATATTGAGCTTTCCTATAACGCTCGCCCATGATGCCTTTCCACAATCTTACTTAAGTGTACCATCTCCTTTATCCATCCTCCCCAAATGCATGAAGAAACTGTACTGTATATTTAAGTTGTCTTCTTATTGAGCATTCTATATTCTTTCAAATATTCCTCATATAACCATCTCTACACCATTCACAATCTTGGTTGCCCTCCTATGGATGTTTTCTCACTCGTCAGTGTCCCTGTTAAATGTGGTGCTAATAAGTCAGTATGATACCACAGATGTGATTTAACCAGTGAGTACAGTATACTGAACACTTTAATTCTATTAATGTAATCTAATACTGCATTGCCTTTTATAGCAAGCCACACCAGTTCATACTGGAGATTAACACTGAATTTGTAGTTACCTAAAATCCCAATCTGTTTTTCATATTGTTAAAAATAGGACAATGGGCCTCTAAAGGAGTCACTTATGCTAAGTCCCACATCACCAAAATGAGACTTAATTACAGTTTCAGCTCTCCCAGAAATGAAATCTTATACCAGTCAAGCAGAAATACCTGATTAGCACTAGTTAGATAATCTGCCCAATAGACCTCTGTGATCCCCTAAAGAAAAATAAGCTTGCAGTAACCACTCTGCTTTCTGCCTAGGATGACTTCCGTGTTCCTGCTCCCTTCTGCCTATAACAGTCTTTTATTTTGTACATCTCCTAAGAGCTCCCTTCTAACTGCTAGACTGGATGCTGCCCAATTCATGAATTGTTGAATAAAGCCATCAAGATCTGTAAATTTTACTCAGTTAAAATTTGTTTTTAAACAATATGAACTGCCATGAAGTCACATGTTCTTTAGTCTACATCTGTACACAGGATTTAAAAAATCTTAATAGCAGGACATCTTACTTGCTCTTGTTCAATTTTATTTTTTAAAATTTGGGTCCAGCATCCTAATCTGTTATAATCTTACTTTGAATTTTGATTTTGATCTTTCAGCATGTTAACTACCATCCTCACCTTTTTTTTCATTTGAAGAGTTAATAACCTATGTTCTTATCATGATCACTGATAAAAAATCTGGGTTGAAGTACAGGCAGAGGAGGGAGGCTGATATGGTTACACAGGTTGTGTATTGCACAGTTTTTAGGGAGCACCATTTATGCAGCTGTGATGGGAGGTTGCGCAATGCAGTAGAACTGAATTCGGTCTGTGGTTAACAATAGTAAAATCCTCTGAGACTGATAATGTAAGACAACACTCCTACTTAGACATGGTTATTGAAAAAACTTCAAATCTATCTATCTGTACTTCACTCAATATATATAATTCCTCATGTAATTTAAGATGGTACGGTGGGGATCCGTGTCAAAAGCATTTGCTAAAATTCAGATACATTGCTGCAGTGTTAACACTGCTAAAAAAAGGAAGTTGGCTAAGTTAAAAAAATCCACAATATTAAAATGAAACCTTTACAACATGACTCTAGTGACTATTAAAATCTAAAATAAGGGAAAAGAAATGTTGGTTTGAAATTTCAAAATATGGTTTCTTCTAGATTTATAGCTTTCTAGAAAAGTGACAAGCCAAATTCATGTTCTAAAAAACTTGAAACCATAGGGAAGAAAATTTCAACAAAGTGCTAAGTGGTAGACATTTAGTTAAATAATAAAAAAAAAAGTAGTTATACTGATGCTTTGTTATTTAAAATCTTTTTCACTCAGAGAGTAAGAGTGATAAATTCTAAGGGCTATCCTAATACATTTTCAATTAAATGACTAAATTAATGTAGAGACATTTAATTAAAGTTCTACTAGTTTTTCCAAATGCTGTTAATTATGCTGTTATCTAAAATTAAATCTCTCCCCAAACCCTTTTACATTTCTTCTGCTCATCTGATACAGATATAATTAAAATGCTGCAAGTTCACCTAAATTCATCCAAATATCATAAAAGAAAATATGAAAAAATGAAGTTTAGTAACTATTTAAGAAACTGGTATTTTAATGGGATTTCCACAGTCCTTGGTGAAAAAAGCCAATAAATATTAAGTATGTACACACACACACACACACACACACACACACATCCTGTCATTTAAAATACCTCTGAAAATAAATTTCTTTATAACTAAGGACCTGTAGTGAATTCCACAGACAAATATAGTTTCAAAGAATTTCTACCGGACAAAAGATAAAATTTTTTTAAGACTCTGGGTAATTAATTTCAGGAACAAGGTGTACTCTAGTTATAACAGTTCTGTGTTACCATTTTCTAAACAATAAAAATTCCCTAATGGCATCTCTGGAAGGTATTCTTTAATAGAAACAATTCAGAGTATAGGCTTCCTGGTACTGGCATCATGGTGGAAAAGAGCCAACTCAGATGATCCTAGCTAGGTTCCCCATGTAAGTTATTCCCCAGTGATTGAACCAAGGTTCATCCTAACTCCCAAACAGATGCTGTGCTTATAGTTGCCTCAAAAGACCACACCAAAAATGGAGGCCAGCTGCCTCCAGTGTGAGTCTAGGCGCTGCTCAGCAGGGAGCACCTGACTCACTGAGGACACACCTGGATAAGGCTTGGGTGGGGCCCCAAATTGGGGGAGGTGGAGTTTCAGGGAATCCTATGGATGGAGTGACCTCTGTTATGCAGTTTGATGACGTCACAGCTATGGCAGCTCTGTGTCTGGCCCACTGGTAGCAGGGAGGGCTCAACAAGGAACATGGACACCGCTGGCACTTCTGTACTGAGTGAGTCTCGCCTCGGTCCTCACTCTGATAATGTCTCCCTGTAAGTCCCTGGTGTCCCCTGCACACAGCCAAATGGGCACTGGTGCTCAGAGTGAGCAGGTCTGTCACTGCAAAAATCCACTCACAGATATGGCCCCTTTAAGAGGCTGCTGCTGCTGCCACTGCCACTGCCAGTGCCTCCATCTCACTCAGCTGCTGGAGACCAGGCAGCCCCGTGTCCTCGCCATGTCCTACCTTCTGCCATTGTGGGGTGCTTTTTTGGATTTCTCCCTAGTTGTATAGCTTGTTCTTCCCAGGCAATTTTTCCTTGTTGCTGCTCCTTGTTTCCATCAAAATTTTGATGTGGTCGCCAGAGGGATGAACAGAGCCTCTATCATCTACACCATTTTTTTCTCTCTCCCCCAAATTCCTTTTATTTTTTGTCAAGAGACTGGCAAGTTGGGAGACGACTTTTTCTAACTCACCATCGTAACCAAAATCTGGGTCTCAGAGCTGTGATTCAGGAAAAGTCCCTCGTATAGATACATTTTGTTAATCAATGGCCTTCCTATTCCTGGTTTTGCTTTGCACACAGCCAACCCTCCTCCAATTCTTTTACTGCAGGAGTTCTCAAGCCTGACTGCAGGACTTTGTAACTGCTCAGAGAGCTGTAACAAATACTGATTCCTGGAGCCCACTCCCCATGACTGACTTGGTCTGGGTGCAGCTTGGGCATTAGGATTTTTCTAAGCTCCCCAGGTGATGCTGATACGCAGTCAGTGCTTTATGCCTGTCATGGTGGTAAAGCAACTTGATAATAAAGGTTTACTGACTGATCGATTAAAGAGGTTATCACATCTCAAAAGGGATGTTTGCATGCTTAAAAGGCCACTATTAGAATTTAAGTGAAGTGGTACTGATACAATGTCTATAATTAACTTTAAATACATCGACATAGATAGTATGAGATTTTGTATATGCAGTTAGTGCAAGTTTCAACTCTAGAGGAAACTGGTTACCTTGATCAAGAATTCACACTTCAGGAGAGTATAGTTCTTATTTTATGAAAAAGGGCAAAACCCAAAAACTGTTACTACTATATACCTCTATGAACCTTGGAGGTTTTTGTAATACACATAATCAATGACACAAATGTGTGCGTGCTATGGAAAATGGTAGATTGTAATGAAATTTCCCTACAGGCTCTGAAGGAGAGCAAAATATGCCACCCCAAATTAACCCCTTTGGCATAAGGATTATCTTGATCTGGTTATTTTTAAGAAATAGCAGGCACAGGAGCTGTGAAAACATTGTAGAAGTTACCCTTTTGTAAGAGACATTTACATTTATAAGAGAGAGATTCATTTATAAGGGTGTCTCCTTCTCTGTATCAGAAGAGAAGATTGTCTAAATCTCTAGAAAGTCTTATCATGGAAAAGGCAAGGACTTAGATCTGCATAACAACCTTACTTTTGTTTACTGTACCTTTCCTGGTCACCTCCCCACAACTGGCCTGTTCCCCCCACCCCCACCCCCATCTTCTTTTGTCTTTAGCCTGGATATAATATTTAAGGTGGTACCTCAGGCCATTTTGAGAGTTAACTCAGTTTTCTTGGGTCTCTCCCACATATACAGGAGGTATAAGTGTTACTAAACTTGTTTGTCAGCTGTTAATCTGTCTTTTATTATAGGAATGACAGCCAAGAACATAGAAGGGTAGAGGGAAAATTATTTTTCTTCCCCTATAGAAGATTTTGGTCTGAGGTTGTGATGAACTACACATACCCTCATGTACCTCAAACATTTCTGGGGTTCTCCATTATTTACAAAAAAAACCCCTGAGAGTTGCCCATGACCAAATTGATTTAGGTTAGTTCATAACAGGTAGGATTTGAGGCACTGTGCCAGTGCAGAGTGGTAAATGGATAAATATTTTGGGTCAGAGACTCTTCTGTACAACTGTTAAATATCTCTAGGTGATTTCCTAATTTTCCCATTTATAAGTAGACCCAGCAAAAATAGAAACTGAAATAAAATGCTTTTTTTTTTTTTAAAAAAAAGCTTTCAGCTAATACTCTGCTTTCAGCTACTCTCCATTTATTCAAAGACTTACTGAAAGGAAATGAGAGTCCATATGACAGTACAGACTTATAAATTTGTCAACATGTGCAGCAAGGAAATGCCTTGTTCTTCTCCAGGGCTCTTTCAGTTAGCTTGCATTCCAGGAATGTTAATTTGTTCCAAGCAACATTATAAATTAATGGGGTAAGTTCTGGGTAAGCGTAGGTGATTGGTATAAAGGTTGCCTTCTTGAATTAATGCCTGGGAACTTAACAAGCTTATCATTCCCTAAAGTCCTGCTTCGCTTGCAACATTTGAATGCAAAAGTACTAAATACTTCAGTAGAAGGATGTCTTCTATACCTTAAAAAATATAGGTAAATAATATTTGGAATAGTTCCTGACTATAGCTAAGTTATATGGCAAATATATTATCACATCTTGTTTCTGCAGGGACCTTTAGGGGAAAAAAAGAAGGCTGACTTGAAAATAAAATACAGTAAGTCCTGACTTAACATCATAGATAGGTTCTCGGAAACTGTGAGTTTATGCTACATGATGTATAACAAAACCAATTTTTCCACAGGCTAATTGATATAAACAGGAGTTAGGTTTCTACAGCATATTTCCAGTCACCAAAACATCACCAAACTTCTAAGGATCCTAAACACTTCTAATATTAAACACTAAAATAAATGTGAACTATACATACAGTTAAGAGAGATTAACAAAATCATGTAAGAGAATTCTTTTCCAACTCACTTATTCCAGTCCAGGGTCTCAGTGGCTGGAGCATCTCGCAGCAGCTCAGGGTGCTGGGTGGGCACCCATCTTGGATAGGATACCCTTCCATTGCAGGGTGCACTCACACACACACATCCACATTCACTCAGATGGAGACAATGTAGATATGCTGATTCACCTCACATACACATCTTTGGTATGTGGAGGATACCAAGTCCCTGGAGAAAACCCACACAGACATGGGGAGAACATGTATCCTCCACACAGACATGGCCCCAGCTGGGAATTGATTTTTTTTTCATTACTGTTATAATGAAACAACATTGAATGAAATAATGGTATTCCAGGCTCTGCTAAAGAGTATATGTATAGTTATCACAATACAAGGCATTTAGATGTAAGAGTATGGAGGGGAGGATCATAGGAAGGGAGTTGTGTCATCGATTTTGGAGAAGGTATTTACTGCTCCAGGATCATGTGACTCCATGTGTACCGAAAGCAAAAATTTACCTCAGTGCTTTACTGGTTAAAAATAAAAGGCTCCTATCCTTTTTTCTAATTTTATAAATTGTGGTAAAATACATATAACATAAAATTTGCCATTTTTATGTGTAAAGTTCAGTAGTATTAAATAAATTAGCAATGTTGTACAACTGTTGCCACCTCCAATCTGCACCTCTTTCTTCATCAGGTAAGAATGAAACTCTTCATCCATTGAACAATAACTCCTTCCTAGACCCTGGCAACCAACATTCTACTTTCTGCCTCTGTGATTTTGACTACTCTAAGTACCTCATATGAGTGGAATCACATTATATTTATGTTTTTGTGATTGGCTTATTTCACTTAGCAAAATGTCCTCAAGTTTCATCCATGTTGTAGAACGTGTCAGAATTTCTGCCCTATTCAGATGGCAAACATCAAAATACCAGAAAATAACAAGTGTTGGTGAGGATATGGAGAAACTGAAACTTCTGTGCACTGTTTGCTGGTGGGAATGTAAAATAGTACAGTTGCTGTGGAAAACAGTATAGCAGATCCTCAAAAAATTAAAAATAGAATTATCATATTATCCAGCAATTCCAATTTAGGGTATATGCCCAAAAGAATTAAAAGCAGGGTCTTGAAGATATATTTGTATCCCCACGTTCATTTCAGCATTATTCACAATAGCTAAAACCTGGAAGCAGCCCAAATGTACTTGGATTGAAGAATGGATAAGCAAAGTGTGGTCTATACATACAAAGGTTCCAACACTTATATGTTCCCAATTCCATTTCTTTATTTATAAAAGCGTGAGAACTTGATCGACAAATGATTCCATTGAGAGGTAACCGTTAGTTTATCTGAAAAGAGGTGTTGTAACATGCTTTGAATATCAGGTGCAGGCCCTATGCACATATTCATGCAAATGTCTCAGATCCTTAGCTTTCCTCCAATGAATACAAGGCCTTTTGCTTTCAGGGATGACTGAGGTGGTATTAGTTAGCAGGTAGTTGCTCAGCACTGACTTCTCTACTAGACACTGTTGGGGGAAGCATATGATAAAAAGATCACACGATTCCTACTTTCCTTGGAAATCTGAGAACAATAGTTTTTAAATTTTGACCATGACTTATAGTAAGAAAGGCATTTATCATAGACACTCGGAATACATTCTGCATGTATGCATATGCATGTGTGTGTGTGTGTGTGTGTGTGTGTGTGTGTGTGTGTGTAAAATATCACTTCCCCAGGACACCTTCTTGACCTAGAAAACCAGGTCAGGTCCTGCCATTAAACTCTCTGTTAGCACTCTGTTTTTCTCCTTTCCGGGACTTATTACAATAGGAATGAAATAATTATGTAATAGAGATGTTGAACTCATCCCTAGAGCTAGATTCTAAGGCTCCATGAGAGCAGGAAACTTTTTTTCTGTTATACAGAACAGCAGTCTAGGGAAAGCTGATCTGGAGCAACGTGATGTATACAAGAGCTGCTTAATAAATATTCATGACCTGGTTAAATGGAAAAAGACCTCAGAATGGAGCAGATCCAGGGGTTCTCTACTCATTTTGAGATCTCAAGGTAGAGCCAGAGTAAATGACCCAATGTGTCTGTTGGCATGGCTTATAGAACAGTAGCATCAACATGGTGCTAGGGCCAAGACAATGGATATGGGAAAACAGAGGTGCGATCTGAGAGTGGATTATGCTATTACTAGGCCTACCTTTTCTCCTTTTTTATTTTCTCAGAGCTTGGAAGTCTTTTTGGTTGGTATCCACTAATATTTATTGCCTCTCTCTTTCTTCCTCTTATTTCTTCCTTTATTCTGTCATTACCAAGTTAACCTAGTCTTTTCATTTTCTTTTTAACAACATTATTGCCTGCAAAAAGTCTAAAACTTTTAAAAAAACCTGAAGTTCTCTAGAAGGTTGAATAAAAATATACTATTGTTTTGCTGCTTAATTTCTTTATGCTGCCTTGCTCTGTGGGGAAAAAAATTAGAAAATAATATATTTGTTTTATAAAATAAGCTCAATGAAGATGGATAACTTAGGAAACTTTTCTTGATTAACCACTGAGAGAAAGCACTTTCTACAGAATCACAGAAACATATGGACATGCTAGGAATTGGTCACTTTTTAGTAAGATGGATTAAATTGCATGTATATGTCTAGAATCAATTAATAGAAAACCTAGAACCAGATTCCACATTGCTTTTGTCTACTGCCTCTTTCTCAGGAGTAAACACCTTCAACTGAATGACAGATAATGATTGTCAGGAAAGATTTACATCATCATCCCCTCAAGTAGAGAGTTGATCCAAAGCAAAAGTCCCACTTGACATCAATGAGAAGGGACTTAGTTTTATTGCCTCTATGAATTGTCAGAGAAATGCACGGGGTATGCAATTTTGCTCATCATGTTTCAAGAAAGCAAGGTATACGCAGTTCACTTAGTAACAAAGGCCTGGGCCACTGTGGTATCTACGAATCTCATTTCTGTTAGTGTTCACATGTAACATATAACAAAGTCAAGTTGTAAGTTGCTGATACACACCTCTCTTGTACCTTATAACTGCTATCATTAGGGATTTATGGTTGTAGCCTTGCCCTGTAGACATGAATGTTTATCTGAGGAATGGCTCTCTAGCTTTACTAAGAGCCCTGTCTGGTTGCAGCCATCAACTGACTTCTCTTCCTTAACTCAACTTGAGATCAGTGCCCTGTTCCCAACCAGCACCACTTGAAATCCAAAAATTCAAACCCAATTTCATCTTCCCTGCCATTTCTCCTATTCAAAACACAGACCATCGTGCAACATTAAAGCTTAAGTCCTGGAACTGTATTACTGTTGTGAAATAGGTGAGTAGGTGGCCAGTATTACTATTCAGACTGTGCAGTGGAGAAATTTCATTCATAGCAGGGAGCAGAGTGGAGTTTTTATTTGGGGTTGCCTTTCAGTTCCCCTCCCCTTGAAGAGATCATGAAAAATGCTCATCTATTTTTCAGGTGTGATATTTACTTTCTTTTCCAAGAGGTTCTTTGGGTGAATACACAGAAATATTTTATAAAACCACAAAATAACAGAGAGTAAAATAAGCTTTGAAATGAAGTAAGCAAATAAGATATAAAAACTAAATGTCACATTTCAAGTCCCTGATTTTGGGAAAAATGAGAAAACTTTATTTAAACTTGGTTATCTTTTCTAGGTGAGTTTTATTAATGTAAAAGATCAGAAAATAACAAAAATGATTACCTGATTACCTGTACTTTTAAATTTCATATTTCTATCAATTATTATATGCAGAGTTTAGTGTGTTCAGAAAAATAGAATCAAGTAAAGTAAATATAAAGGTCTCATCAGAAAATGACCCTCAAAATTAGTTACTATTGCAAAAGTGCAAAATACGATGTAAATAGAAATGTTTCACTTTCAGATAAACCATAAATTTTTGAACAGGATACATCTTTATTTTCTCTAAGGAAAAAAAACATGATGAAGCAAAAAGAGTGTTAAATTGGATCCAAGTTCTGATCTTTATTTTAACAAATGAGAACATTGTGTCTAAGTCATCCAGAATCTATTTCCTAATTTATAAACTAAGGGCTGTGGCATAGATCAGAGGTCTCCAACTCCTGGGCTTTAGACTGGTACTGGTCTGTGGCCTGTTAGAAACAGGGCTGCACAGAAGATGATGAGCAGAGAGGGAATGAAGCCTCATCTGTATTTGCAGCTGCTCCCCAGCACTAGCATCACCACCTCAGCTCCACCTCAGATCGTTGGGCATTAGATTCTCATAGGAGCGTTGGTCCCTGGTGCCAAAAAGGTTGGGGACCCTGGCCTAGATTACCCTTAGTCTTTTCTGGTTTCAAAACCCTTTATTCTATACAATAGCTGAGAAAAAATTTATCTTAAAAACTAGAGACCTATAAAATAGGTTGGATTGTCACTTAAAATTGTCATAAACCTTGGGAAACATATAGCTACTAATAGTTTTAACTTCCTATTCTTTATTTAACTCAAATTTAAGATGTTAAAATAGAACACACACACACACACACACACACACACACACACAAATAAAGCTGTAACAACACAGGAAAAGAAGCATTGTGGAGATGAAGGTAAACATTCAGAAATGTTGAAAGTTTTATATTGCCCCATGCCTAAACTTTAAGTTAATATTGACAGCCAATGGCTAAATGGTAAAATAAATGAGGTTATTGTCACTGTCAGTTTATACCACTTTTACCTGTTCTTGTGTCTTGCCTTTTTAAGATACAAATTAAAATCAAAAAAGAAAAATAGAAGAGCTCAGAATTAAAAGTATTAGGATAAGATATATACTCTACCATTTCTTTTCATCAGTTATTTTGAAAAGTATGTTAGGAGTCAACAGTATCACCTGTTCCTGACACTCAGACCCTACCTCTTATAGTGATATAAACAATTTAAACTCTGTCACAAATTGAAACTAGTTAAGGGAAAACAGAAACATGGCTCTAAGCTCTAAATTGTCTTTAATTGAGAATCATCTATATGCCTTATTAGGTGGTTATAAAAGTATTTAGCATTGTATATCTTTTTGGCTTCACAAAGCAATGAAGTTTTACATTTACTTATATGATTGTTTGAGTTATGTCTAATTCCATCTTCAGACTGAAAGCGTCATGAAAGTAGAAATCATGACTGTTTTTGATCATCACGTGACCCCCAGTACCTAGTGCAATGCTAGAAATGTAGTGGGGGTTCAGAAAAGTAGGTAGTGAATGACTGAACTTGTGGATAAATAAGTGAATTAGATATATAGTAGATTAATAGGTAATAAAGGATTGAATTCATGGTAGAATATATGAATAGTATACATGGTTTCCTGAGGGTCAAGGAAACTGCCAGAGTAGAAGAGGGGTTAGGGATGGTAGATTTTTAATTTTAGTTGAATTCATGCAAGGAAAAAGTGGCTTGCTATTTCTATTGTGTAGAATCCGCAGACTATTGGAAAGTTACGAGACTTTTTCAAGCTTAAAGATAGGTCAAGGCTACAAGTGGTAGTTCCTGGACACTAAACCAAGTTGGTAACTTTTCTTTTTTTTGTCTTTGCTGCTTTTAATGACACACAGACACATATACTAACACAGGTAAGACCCCTCCTGCAAGGGTATATGCATTTTTTCTAGGGAAGGTCAAACTAAAATGAATTAACTGCCTGGTATCATGTTATCATCTACTTTCCACTTTCCACAAGGATATATTCCACTTGCTTAGACTTTAGCAATTTTAAAATTTGTGATCTTAATATCCTCTGAAATGTACAGATTTTATAGCTTAGATTTTAAGACATCATTACCTGACAGGATAATGGCAGTTTTATCTGCACTGGTGACTGTATTTGCTGTGATACTTAAATAATAATCCAAATCAAATGATAATTTTTTGAGAGGATGTCAGGAAAGGAGAAAGAAAAGAACAAAAATACATAGCATTTAACTTGGTTTAAAAACATAACGCATTTCAGCTTCCCATGGTTTTTTGTTTTATTGGGAAAAAATCCCTTAGCAATTCATCTTCCTTTGGGCACATGAATGACATTTTACTGTGATGTGATTATAAGAAACAAAATCCCTCAGAGATGCTGCCTTAAAATATTTCTCTTTATAATGCTCTGAGCTCGACAAACCTTAGTAGAAAACAGAATACTCTTAATTATGAATAAATTAACTAAATTAGTAACATGAGATGGATATGCAATTAAGAGATTGTTAATTGAAACTGGAAACACAGCTGTATACAGCTTAGAGATGAATCATACCAGTAATGACGCAGATGTTTATAAAATGTGATTATCTTTAGTGGAGACAGCACTGCATCTCCCAAGCCCATTCTTATATTGTGTCACTGAAATGGTTTTTAAACCCATGAACACGAGAAATCAGGATCTCAGGGATGGTAAATTAGGCTCCCTGGATATAGGAATTAGTGTTGTCTGAATGTCAGCAATTTGATTCACCAGCTTTCAAAGAATGTAGATATGGATCCAAAAACAAACATCTGTTAGTTGAAGGGTCTTCAAAAAACAACTACCAAAAGTTGCTGGCGAACCAGTGCCTGCTTCAATCTGAGAAGACAGTAAAGTATCTGTAAGCAGTCCCACCCCTGTGTGGGAATGTGAGAAACGAATAGAGAATGCAGCCTCGGGGCGTAGTGTGGGAGACCTTATGCATAAGTGGTAAATGCACCCTCTGCCGGCAGAGTCTCTATGACATCTTTTGCTATTTTCCAGGCAGTCAGCTCAGAACAAAAAAAAATTTTTTACAACTAAAGGAATCAGTGGGAAAATGCTGTCATTAAACTTGCTGTATGTTCAAGTGCACTAAAATTATCAGTGATTTTACAGTACTTTTTTGCTTATCACACACAATTTTGCCCCATATGCAATTCCCATCTGTCCCAGTGAAGGGAAATGTCTCTATAGATGTGGATTTTAATGGAGTTGCATGGTCTTGGCACACACTTCTCTCAGACAAGGTGAGCGGGAGAGGAGCTGGATGCTATGTCCTAAACATAACCTAATGATTATGGAATATGGGGTGCTCAGCAAAATAGACTACGATCTTTGAAATCCAGCTTCTCCGTCTCTGGACACAAGACTGTGGCATTAAAAACAACAACCTTGCCAGGCTGGACGAGCCTACAGATGTGGCAGACATAAGTTTTGCTGTATGAAGTGCAAACTTGCCACTGTTAAGTTGTAGTAAAAAAAAAAAATAGGTAATAAACAGTTTTAGATATTGACCAACAGGAAATATGTTTGTCACCTTAGCTCAGCTCCTCTTTTAAAGTTGTCAATGTTCTTAACAAAAGCTAATTTCTGAAAGGAAACAAAGATAAAACAGGAGATAGTCTCCATTAGTCACTGTTTTCCACTATCAAAAGAATGCGGAAGACTTAGGAAAATTTCCTTATAATTCAGGGAAGACCTTTTATGCATTCTTTAATGAAGTCTTTGGATGACATGAGGCCCAAATAAACAATTCAGTTTTCCACTTTACATTGGCCATGAGCATAGGGGCCATAGCTGAATTTTGTGTTTGTTAAAACAAACAAAAAACAAAAAACAAAAAAACAAAACAAAAAAAACAGGAATGAATAAGGACAAAAATGCAAACATATAAAAAGATACACCATTGTACATTTTCTTTCTCTGTTGGATACCAATAAATGTGGAATTTGTTAAATTTTGGTCACGAAGTCTTTCTATCCTATGTGTTAGTTTTTATAAGCACAGGTTTTGCCTATAACTTCAATATTGATTTGCTGTTCTACAGGTTCCAACTTGTCTAAATTTCATCACCTGAAGGGACAGCTTGGAATTCTATATACAGGTATAATATAAGCAAGACGACTACATGTATACAGTGAGCTTTGAAAGGGCACTTTTCTCACAATATGCAGGGTCAATTTCTTCATGTGTCTATTAGTCTAAGGCAAATGGTGATGACAAAACTAATATCATATAGTATTTACTAGTATTTGTATTAATATTCCCCCCCGAACCTGTTAATGATCACTAGTTTCAGAACCCATTTGTGACATTCTCAGCTATTTGCCTACCTGATGTTATTCACTTATTTTTTGATAAAGAATCTCAATTATACCACATATTGGGCATCAATGGACCCAGTGCTGGGGGAAGAATGAAAATCTAGTCTAAACTAATCACAGTAATCCCCTCCCTTGTAGCCAGTGACTGGTTTAAAAGGATACAGTGACACTCAGTTCTGGCTGAGATATAAGGAGGAATCTACTAGAGAGCTTCTAAGAAATTCTTCTCTCTCTCTCTCTCTCTCTCTCTCTCTCTCTCTCTCTCTCTCTCTCTCACACACACACACACACACACACACATCTCACACAGAGTTATCCTTGTATCTTATTTCCTTCTTGCCTTTGTTGTCTGAGGATATTGTTGTACGAAGATATGTTGCTTGGTGCTGTGGAAAGCCATCTGGGATCATGAGGCGAAAATCAAGAGAACCCTGGAAAAGCTGAACTTAATATAGTCTTAATATGGTTTATCTGATGAATTAACCAGCCCCAGATCTGATGATTTTTGGACTTCCATTTGTGTTAGCCCAGCGGTTCTCAACGTGTGGTTCCTGACCACAGCAGTATCAGCATTACCTAGGAACTTATCGGAAATGCAGAATCTCAGCCTTACTTACTCTAGACCTACTGAATCAGAAACCCTGGGTGGAGCCCATTAGCCTGTACCTTAATAAGCCGTCCAGGTGATTCTGATGCATGCTAAAGTTTGGGAACCACTGTGTTAGATTATAGATGTCTCTCTCTGTTATTTAAAATAGCATTTTCAAAACTTGCTTCATTCAGTTGGGGTTCATGTTAAACACATAGATTCTGAAACTTATTGAATCAGACTTGCCAGTAAATGGGCTTGAGAATTAGTAATTTAATCAAGTACCCTGGTGTTTCTTATGACCAGAAAAGTTTGGGAAAAACAAATATAAGGCCCTTTAAGTCAGACATTCTCTTATTGGCTGCTGAAATCATTCTAACTAACACACTGTCTGCAATCCCTGTGCTTCAAAACCACATAGGTAAATAGGCGCAAGCTCTTGCCTTGGCGAATATATTATGAAATCCTAGCTTGGAGAGCCTTTGACTTCAAGTGAGGTTTACATTTCTAAGATGGTGGTTTCTTAACTGTCAATTTGAATTCCTGATCTTTTATATTCAAAACCTGTTTACCCTAACTCCCCATCACAGCTCCAGTCTGAATTCCTACCTAACCTCTTCTATGTGCTTGACCCTTGCTATCTGGGGGGCCCCATCAACCCCACTGGGATTTCTTTCAGAAGCCCCCTCAAGTAATTATGGTAGTAATCATGCATTCCCTAACTCTTAGACTATATTCTCAGAAGCCAGATTCCTATTTGCTGAACTTGAACCTGCTGATGTCCATGAGAGTGGCATGAAAGCAGCAGCAATTAGTTTATTAAAAACTAAACATTTGTTTTCAAAGTCTGAAGAAAATATTTCTGCTCATCCAAAGGGAAATAATCTAGGACTCTAAAATATTTAACATTAAATGGTCTGAAATCATCAATGTTCTTTCAGGTTGAATGACTATTTTACATTAAAAACTTTCTATTCCTTGTTTGCTCAGGCCAAAATAGCTAAAAAGGTAAAAATCATCTTAATATAATAGAGTTTCCTTATCAGAGACAAATATAAAAAGTCAAAAGGAGATTTGAGGAAAATATTTAATTATGTCTCCTCTTCCCTAATTATAAGTACTTAATTTACTTAAATATTACTTATTTTGCCTCTAGCTATCTTCCCTGCCATATACCCTGCACCTCATTCACTGCAGACTTCTAACTACCTTAGGTTATGTCAAATTTCCCCAGACTGCTAGGCTTTTGTTTATACTGTCTCTTCTTCCTAAAAAAAAAAACAAAAAAACGCCTTTTTCTTCAGCTTTTGAAACCCTACTTATTGTCTAAGTCTAAGCTCAAGTGTCATCTCAGGGGAAAAATTAATTGCTAACTGCCCTGCATGTTAATATCAGTTTTTTTTCCCCTGAAATATCTAGTACAGCCCTTACAGTATTGTTTGTAGTTTGTTATCAGTCATCCTTGAAGGGAGTTTGTGTCATTAACATCTTTGTCCCTATTGCCAAATAGAGTGTCTAGCATAATGTAGTCACTTAAAAGATACTGAACTGAATTTCAGGCAAAAGTGATCTCTGGACACAAGCATTAACCAAATAGTGACAATTTACTTGCTTGTTTTGCCAGTTCTATATGATTCATTGCAAGTGGAAGAGTAATGAATGATGTTTGATTTTTGCTATGTGGTGTGGGCCCCAGCTTAAGCATGAAAATTCAGATGAGTGTGACAAATTAGTGGGATGGGCAGAATATATCATGAGGACTGAGAGAAGGCTCAAGCTGCAACCATTTCTGGAGTTACATATCTAGAAGTGTATTACAGTCATATTTAAGAGACTGGTGGCTCTCCAGACATCTATTGTGGGGAAACCAAGGAGGTCTCTTAGGAGAAGGCCTAAGGAAAGAATATTATAAATTAGGTGCTTCACTCAATAGGAAAGCGTCAGTCAGCAAGAAGAGTGGTTTTGCGAACATCATGGTGGATTTATCCTCTGGTTCAGCCATGTCTAAGTTCTATGGCTGCAAATTAGAATGACCTGAAAGACCATGTGCCAGATGGAATGTTTTCTGCTGCAGGTCATAGAAAACCCAGCACGAAATGGCTTGAACAGTCAAGGAGTGTGGAGGCAAGGTTGCTCCAGGACTGGGTGACTCAGAAACACAATGGCATCATTAGGACTTGGGTTCTTCCCATCTTTCAATTCTGCCATCCTTAGGTGAACTCACCACACACTCATTGAATGGCTACTCAAGTTCTGGATCATTCATTCAACAAATATTTACCAGGCTAGGAAACTGTTCTTAAGTGTTTTGGATACAGTAACAAAACAGACAAGATCCCTGGCTTCATGAAGCTTACTTTCTCATGGTGGGAGACAGACAATAAAAAAAGCATATTAAATATGTTAATTCTGTAGTAGGTTATGAGTGTTATGGAAAGGAGAAAAAACGGACAAGCAGATCAGATGTTCTTATCATTGCCACCCTACAACTTAGTGGCTTAAAACAAAAATTTATCACTATTGTTCCTGGTTCTGTGAGTTGACTCTGCTCAGCTGGGTATCTTTCGTGTGTTTGCAGTCAGATGGCAACTGGACCTGGAGGGTTCCGAAGGTTCGACTTGGATGGACGTTCCAGATGGTATTTTGGCTTGTGTATCTGCTGCCTTGCATGGAATGGGTGCAACAGCTGGGGGCTGGCCAAACATTTCTGTCTTTTCATGCAGCTTCTCCACATGCTAGCTTAGAGTCCCTCATAGCATGATGGCTTTACAGTAGTTAGACTTCTTTCATAGCAGGTCACTTTCCCTACTGTTCCAAGTGATCAAGCCAAGATTCAGTGTGGGAGGAGGAGACTACCCAAGGTGTTCTGGAGGCCTGATTCATGGTGGTTGTGGGGGACATCTTTGTAGAACTGCCATAACTAGGTAAGGGGGATTGAATTGAGATGCCAGTGAAGGGAGAGGTAGGGCAGGTTGCTGTTTAAATAGGGTGGTTAATTTTCAAGATTTCTTTAAAAAGTTGAGATTTGAGCAAGACTTGAAAATGACAGTTACTCACACAGATATCTGAGGGAAGAGCATTCCAGGTAGAAGAAAGAAGTAGGCTCAGTGTCCAGGAGAAAAAGAATGTCAGTTTACTTCCCTGGAAAAGGAAAACCTTTCTCAAACATTCCTCTCGAAGACTTCCCTCTGTATCTTACTGTCTGAGATTGCATAAAATGGCCATGTTTAATCCCTGGCAAGGAGAACATGACATCCAGCTCACCATGAAATAGCTCAGTACTGTCATGATTAATTCCTTAGGTATGAGGCCTTCCTCAAGGCACATGGTCCCCTGGAGGAGGGTAGATCCTGAACAAGTCAGGTCTTCACCAGCCAGGGAAAAGGGTGCATGTGCACAGAATAGAGGGAGTAGATTCGAGTGATGAGAAATAACAGTGTATCCACTGTAAACTGGCAACTAAACAACATGCCTTTGGTACACCTGTGTAACAGAGGACAATTCAAAACTTGTCCCACTTTCCCAGAGATAGATCCTGACAACCAGGAGAGAACTCTCATGCTTGGTGTAGGAGCAGAAAAGGCTGGAAAAGAAGCTGCAGTGACCAGGATCAGCATCTAATTTGTCCAGCAGGAAAGGGGCCGCTACCAGTGGAGAAGGAGAGGGTTTAACAGAGTATACTCAGCAGACAGGTAGCATTCAGAAAGAGGAAAGGTGACTCTGAAAGGAAAATTCTATGTATGGCACAGCAATCTACTGAGATACATGATGAATTACGGACTTAATTCAGAGGCTAATTTTAGAATTTCCAAGTACAGTGCCATGGCTGTAGCCCTATGGGTAACTTTATTGTCCCTAAAATTTAAGTGCCTAATGGGGAAGCTATGCCTGAGAACTAAAGTTCCTGATTGTTTGTAGCAATTCAAAATCTTTTTATATTTCCTAAGTGTCACATATAGTAAGCCACCCATATTTGCATTGTGTGTGTGTGTGTGTGTGTGTGTTACAAAAAGAAAGTACATTAAGAGGTAGTTGGGTAAATATTTATTGATAGAAACAGAAGTGAATGTTTAGAAAGACTAAGTCAAGATGAAATAAATGTAAACTCTAATTCAGAAAAAGGAATGCCAAAAGTGGGGGGGGGGTGGGAATCTGAAGTTCATGACTATGTTCTTATGTCTTTTTTTTCCCTGCCAGTATAGGAAGCTGTTGGTAGAAATTATTACATTAACCTGGAAATCTGCTCAATTTTAACAAAAGGATGCAGATATGTTGCATCAATTGCATATAAGACAAATTAAAACAATTTCATTATAGTTCTAGAAGAGCAAGAGTTACCCCATATACTCTTTGAAAGTATCTTTTCTTTTCAGGATCAGAATAGTTATTTCCCCCTCTACACATCTGGAAAGAAATTTGGTTCAATCATATTCAACATATATTTAGCAGGAATGCACTGACTTATATTATAAAATCTCAATAGGTTTTAGAAAAGAAGAGAACCCTTCTTTTTACAACCCAACAGGGTAGAAAGAATTAAATTCTTCTGATAAAGGAAGGACAACTGTATTAGAATAGATACTGCATAACCAAGCTCAGAAAAGTGAAAAAGTTTAGAAAGGTTTCACAGAAATGAACTGCAGTTCTAAAAATAAAACTTACATTTTTATAGCATTTCATAGCTTCTGAAGGGCGTTCAGTCTTTATCTCATTGTTTTACATGGACCTTGTAAGACTGGTGGGATTTGGGTAAGTAATTTCCTTTTAAAAATGTTTTAGAATATAGAAAATTTAGACTGAAGAATGCCTTTTTTAGAGTAAAACTGAAGGGTATGTGAGAAGAATACAGAACAAGTTTTTTGGTGTCAGTTCCATTATTAACTAGCTGTGTGAACTATGGCATAGCATGTGCTGTCTTTGTAAAATCAAGAGTTGGATTTCTGGACTTTAAGCATGAAAATCCTCTGAACCGATGGGTGGTTACAACTTAAATAGGCCGCCTTTCCTAAAATAAAACTTCCACATGGTAGCCCATTGGTCATTAAATGATATGGTGCTAAAAATAATTAAATAGAACTTTTTAAAGAATGATTGCTGAAGTGTAAAGTTAAGAATGTTTAAATATTTGGTAATTAAAAACAGACATTTTTAAAGCAATGAAACACATTGACATATTCAGCTGTTTTAAAAGTAAATTTATCAGGTATAACATCTGCTAATTTATGCTTGGAGCACCTTGTTACATAGTCTTGGCTTTAGGCCCTGACCAGGTTTCTTAGATATTGACTAAGGCCTCAGTGTTAGCCAACTTGATTGCAAAGGCTAAGACCTAAAATACAAGTAGGCAAAAAGTATGATGGAAACAGTGCAAGGCAATTACTGCTATTGTGAGTAAAACAAGTATGTGCAATGCTGGTCAAATGAATAACAGCATTTCTGTTTCTGAAGGATTGCACATTATAAGCCGATTACCTGTTTACCTCCCACATTCTTGGCATATAATCGCCAAAGCAAGAAGAAGAAAAAAACAGTGCTTCAAAAGCTGTTTTGGACTACTACTACCAAACAAGATGGAGTAATAAGAATGAATTTTATCCTTTATTTTGGAATAACCAAAACAGACAAAATCAATGTACTGATGGAGTGTAAGGTAATGGACATCGGGCAAGGAAAGATAGTGACCCTTGAGAAATGGAAAACACATGAGGCGAGGCCTAGGATTGTCCTAGCTTGCTACTTTGAGTAAGTTTCCAATCCACAGCACAGGGAAGAATAACCCAGGAGGAACCTGGAAGACTCCCTGAGTTGAGATGAAACTAAGTTTGGGAAGAATAAGGTAGCTAGAGTTCAGAGGACAGAAACCTAGAGAGGAGAGAGCTGCACAGAGACAGAATTCTGAAGATATATAGAGGGTCTCTGTCAAGTATTCAGCTGGCTACTGATTAGCACATGTGTAAGGAAACTCCTGAGGGCTGGGAAAGAATCACCAGGAAGGATTAGAGGTAACAGTCTCCAGAACTCATACACGGCAGGGAACTGTGTCTATTCCCTACCAGTCATAATAGAAACATGACTCACAGGGCATTGAGTAGAGTATGCAGTAGGGTCTTGCCTCAGTAGTGGGGAATAATTAGCCCTAGACTGAGTGTCAGTCTATTTTCATCCACCTTAAAAGATCTCCAAGGTTCAAACAATAGCAAATAGCTTGGAAAAGGAGAAATATAAATATATTATTGATGGAGGAGAGCAGAGCCGATCAGGTGAAGCAGGGCAGGCAGAGCAGAGCTGTCTAGCAAGATAGGGGCCTCGACCCAGGGCCACCTCACAGCATGCTATTTCATAATTGACCTATAACACCATTGAGCTGCTCCTTAGCCATGCTATTCCATAGCCAAGCTGTATCACGATTGAGCTGTTTGCAATGAAAAAGTTTTCCTTCTTCACCACAAAAAAGAGTAATATATTATCAAAAGGTTTTATACCATATATGAAGTTGTCTAACAGTACTTGAAGGTACACTGTGATCACTTAAAGATGTGTACTATAAATCCTAAAGCAACCACTAACATTTTAACAAAGAGTTATAGCTAATATGCTAACACAGGAGACAAAATGGACTCATTAATTCCAATTAATCTAAATGAAGACAGAAAAAGAGGAACAAGCAAACAAAGAACAAAATGGGACAAAACAAAAACAATACTGATGATAAGTTTACACCTAAACATATCAATAATCACATTAATTATAAATGGTCTAAATATCCCCAATTAAAAGAGATTGTCAGATTGGATTTTTAAAAAGCAAAGTCCAATTATATGTTGCCTACAAAAATTGCACATTAAATATAAACATACAAATAGGGTAAATGTAAAAAGATGAAAAAAGTTAGATTATGCCAGCATTAATTATAAGAGAGCTGAAATAGCTACATTATTAATCATTAGGGACATGCAAATTAAAACCACAAGGAGATATCACTACATACCTATTGAAATGGCTAAAATTTAAAGATTGACCATATCAAATTTTAGATAGGCCGTGAAGGAACTGGAGCTCTCATACACTGCTGATAGGGTTGCAAAATGGTAAACTGCTTAGGAAAACAGTTTGGCAGTTTCTTAAGAAGTTAAACATATTCCTACTATATAGCTATCCCTGTCCTAGGCATTTACTCAAGAGAAATGAAAATATAAGTCTATTCAAAGACATATACATGAATGTTCATAACAGCTTTATTTATAATAGCTCCAAACTGGAAACAACCCAAAAGTCCACTAAAAGGTGAAGAAATAAACAAATTGGAGTATTTCTATATAATGGAATACTACTCAGCAATGAACAGAGATAAACTATTGATATGTGTAAGAACATGGATAAATCTCAAGATAATTATGCTGACTGAAAGAAATGAGACCAAAAAGGAGTATATAATGTACATTTAATTTATATAAAACCAGGAAATGAAAATTCATCTACAGTGATAGAAAGTAGATTAGTGGTTGCTTGGAGGCAGTGGAGGGGTATGAGAATATTTTTGGGGGTATGGATATGTTCACTAGTTTGAATGTGGTAAAGATTTCTCAGATACACACACACACACATATCAAACTTATCAAATTGTACATTTTAAATATTCATGTGTTAATTATACCTCAAGAGAGTGATTATAAAAAGGGGAAGGTACGAAAACATTAATTTGAAAAAAAATATGTGCACCCCCATGTTCATTGCAACATTAACTACAATGGCCAAGATATAGAAGCAATGTAAGTGTCCACCAATGGATGAATGGATGAAGAAAATGTGATACACACACACACAGACATAATGAAATATTACTCAGCCATATGAAGAACAAAATGTTGTCATTTGCAACAACATAGATGGACCTAGAGGGCATTATGCTGAATGAAATCAGATAGAGAAAGCAAATGCCATATGATTTCACTTATATGTGGAATTAAAAACAACCCCCCCCCAAAAAAAAAAAAAAACCCAAACAAACACCCGAGCTTATAGATACAGAGAACAGACTGGTGGTTGCCAGAGGTGGGGGTGAAATGGGTGAAGGGGGTCAAAAGGTACATGCTTTTAGTTATAAAAGAAGTCATGGGGATATAATACACAGCATGGTGACTGTAATTAATAATACTGTATTATATTTTTGAAAGTTGCTTAAAGAGTAGATCTTAAAAGTTCTCATTATAAGAAAAAATTGTAGCTAAGTATGACATTGTGGTGATCATTTCACAATATATACAAATATTGAACCATTACACAGTATATCTGAAATAAATATAATGTTATACATCAATTATAACTCAATAAAAAAGAAGGGAGGGGAATCTATTTTATCTCATTTTCCTCCAAAGGTAACATTAAGTATATTCCATGTTGCCAGAGCACACAGATCATTAATTGTTGATAAAGGCTTAGAATATGAGCAAACTATGTTTACTACATATTAATTTTTGACTAGTTATTTTTTTTGGAACTTTTGGAAAATTATTTAAGCATTGGTTAACTTCATTAATCCATAGATCAAGATATGACTATTGTTTCTTCAGAAATGATAGTTTTCTTTCCTAATTGTTTCCCTTATGGTATAACTTTCCACTTATTTTACAGCTTTCAATAACATTTTTTACTTAATTTTATACATTCAGAAATTCAAGAAATATTTCTGAATGCCTACTATGTAAAAGATACTGCCAAGTATCAGGGCTTCTGCCCTCATGGAGCTGACATTCAGGTTGGGGAGACAGACTTTTCATAAATAAGCTAACAAACACATAGCTAGAGATTTTCCTAGGTGCCATGAAGAAAGCAAACAGGATGCTGTCTATGATAGAGAACGATAGAAAATCTTCCTTTGATGTGACTTAATTATATGTTAACTCTGCAGTTCATTACCACAAATGATTTCTACTTATTATATTTACATACTGGAATATTACTACTCTATTTAGTTTGTTAGTCCCAAGCTTCAGGCCATTTAAAATAAAAGCTACAGATGTATGGAAAAGTCATTTAATTGACTTGTCTCCATCCTTTTAAGTTTTGGCTGGAAGGCTACTTTCTCTGGGAAGCCTTTCTGATCAGCCTTCTCTGTTTCTCACCCTCACCGCAACATGTACACACACACGTGCACACACACACGGGTCCTTGCTATATGCCCTGCATTTTCTTTTTTTACATGTAACAAAATTTGTACTTATTATATGAGGGAGTTTTGAAACTAAGTGTCTGTCTTCTTAAGAAACTATAACCTCCATCAGGGCAGAGACTGTGTCTGGTCTTTCTGTGACTGCATCCCTAGTATCTAACAGAGTCTGGCAGATGGTAGGTACTAGAGAAATGTTTATTGAATGAAGGACTAGTTTTGCTTATTTCAGGAAGAGTTTAATGATTAAACTCTCCTGGTCCCACAGATGAGATTCTCCTTTTTAACCTGTGAATGATTCAGGCTCTGAGTTAAACAGGCTATTCCTGAGATTGTGGTCTAAGATTCATATAATCATCCTACCTCAAATCTGCATTTCCTAAACTCTTGATGCAGGTGATTCCTGAAAAATTAATAAATGTGAGGAGGAAGTTATACTTTTTGTTTAAAGGGCTGGATTGTAAATTAAGAGGAAATATTGTCATGTCAATCTAACTATATCAGAGAGGTGTTATTGTGTAGTTAGAACTTCTGACAGGTTCCCCAGCCAAAGTGCCTGGGTTCAAATCCTGACTCTAACTTATCAGCTATGTGACCTCAGGCAAGCCACCTAACCTCTTTGCTCCTCATTTACGTATTTGTAAAAAGAGGATAAAAATCTTATCTACCTCATTGGGTGATTGTGAGTCTTAAAAGTGTTAGTACATGTAAAAGCGCTTAGAATAATGAATGGCATACAGTAAGTGCTAGTTAAGTGCTCCTTCATTTCAGTAATATATAATACTCAATAAAATCAATTCTTCTCAAATCTCTATTGTGCAACTGCCTTGGCCCAGTAAAGTATGGCCCTGCATAAAGAAACTGTATTTCTAATGTTATAATCATTTTCTAATTTATTATATTTTCCAACCACATATCATCTGCCTTTGGAATTAATACATAAATTGAGGGGAGAATTTAGATCATAATGATAACTATTTTAAAGACATTATAGAATTTACAAGAATAAAGAAATATTAAGATAAACGGTACTAATTTAAAATTCACTGTGGTACTGACCTTTAAAAATGTCATTTCTGAATTTCATAAGCTAGTTTCCAGTCTTACTTACAGAGTTGGCTTTAACATTCAGCTTTTCATATGGTCTGAAAAGGGGTTATTTCTAGAGAAATGTGCAGGGAAGGCAGGGTGGGGGGAGGGCAGGGTTGGGGGGAGGAAGGTCTTCCTGGGGGAAATGTGAGAACAGCAGCTCTTTGAATGCTGTGTATGACGTAGCATGGGAAATGTGAGCAGCTGCTAGTGGAGTGTTTCACACGCAGCAGGGCAGTGGGAAAAGCAAAGAAGAAAACAAAGCAGGGCAAACAAATGCAGAAGAAAGGGTGGGGCGGGGTCAGGCTGCAGCGAAGCAGAGGTCAGACTGGAGAGAAGAGGACACTTAAAAGAATAAAGTAGTGAGAAATTTGAGGAAAGGGCAAATGTCAGGTGTGGAATAAGGAAGAAGGAAAAGAAAACATAACTATTATGGCATTTTAAATACTCATAATAAAATAAATTAGAGATATCAAGAAACTAAAAGAAATACATACATATGTAAAATTGCTGTTTAAACACATTTAGCAGGAACACATTACATTTTAAAAAATAATCACAAGGTAAAGGGGGTCAAATATATGGTGATGGAAGGAGACTAGACTTTGGGTGGTGAACACACAATGCAGTATGCAGATGATGTGTTACAGAATTGTACATTCAAACTTATATAGTTATTAACCACTGTGACCCCAATAAATCTAGTAAAAATTAAAAACAATAATAAAACATTTATATGGATTACCATACTAGCTAGCTTCAGAACTAGCAAAAGTAGTTCCCGATGAAAACAAATCAGAAATTAAGCAGTGCATAAAGATCAATCAGGTCATCTAACTAACATTTCATAATGACTTTCGTTTGCTTTATAAAATCTCTGAAAAAAAATTAATATGCCTTTCATTCTCTTCAACTAATAAATATTTCTTTAACTCTGACTGGCTTCATTCTCATTTTGTACCTCATATATTTTTTCTGGTCACACTCCCTACATCATTAATTTTTCTCCCTATAGTCCCACACATTCTGATGCCTCTTTTAAAAAGCAGAGAATGTCCTTGAAAACTAGACTATTCTTTAGTGTGAGGAGGACAGACTCTGGAACATTTGGAACAAGTTACTTTCAAGGTTACCTAGGCAATTTCAGTATCGTTCCTTTTGAATAAAGTGCAATTAGCTGTAAAAGTACTGGAAACCACGCTGACTGAGGAAAATGTCCCTAAGCTTGACAGGATACTATGAACTCCATGTGTTTTAAGGGCTGTAACTATCCTGGGAATTTAGATTTACACGTTTCTTCAAATCTTTAAAGGGCTCTGTTCACTTTCTTTTTATTTTTAAACAGAGCCAAGGTTAAGCATAAATGATTGTTCTCTCCTTACTGAAAAGATGTTTTCCTAGAACTTAATTGTCCTTTTTTCACGGGTCATTCTATTCCTAATACCAACAAATCCTTCTGTGACCTAACCTTTTCTAAAACAAACACATTCTCCTTTCCTCTTCGTTCTTTTTCATTTTCCTTTCCTTCAGCTTTTTAAAAACTCCTACCAGTGGGCACATCAAACTAGATGTTATAGCTGAAATTTTTTATGTGCACTACCTATAGTTTAGAATGTGTTAGAGTAATTTTTCTTACATTACCGCAATAGTTTTGGATAGTGGCTTCCAATTTTTTCAAGCCTGTGGATCTCTCCTTAACATTCCAAGAGTTAGAGGATCCCTACATGTCAGAAGTACTACTTAATATCTGCCAGTTGAGAAAAGTGAGTGGCTGATAAAAATCATCATGAGTTTAGTAATACAACTACATTTACTTGTTTCTGAAAAAAATAGTGGTATATGGGCAAGACAGTTTTGTATTTATGTTACAGACAATGCTTGATGCAAAAACATTTGTAGATCTTCCTTTAAAACTCCATGATCGAAGTTTGGGAACTAATTTTTATATGTAGTCACAGATCAACAGCATCTCCTGGGAGCTTGACAGAAACGCAGAATCACAGGCTTCATTTAATACCTACTGAATCTTGGGGGGTGTATTAATAAGCTCTGCAGCTGAAGTTCATCCATGCTAGGTTTTGAGAACTATGTTCTAGACCAGCACTATTAAATTGAAATATAATGCAAGCTGCATATATCATTAAAATTTTTCTAGTAGACACATTAAAAAAGTAAAGAGAAACAGACACTGTCAGTTGCTTTACTTGAAGTGACAGGCTCACTTTTTTCATTTTCAAAAAAAGTACCCAAGTTCAGAAAATCATAAATGAGAAATGGGTAAAATTAATTCTAATGACATATTTTACTTAAGCAAATGTATAAAAATACATAATCACTTCAACAGGTAATCAATATAAAAGTATCAATGAGATATTTTACGTTCCTTTTTTTTTATGAAGTCCTTGAAAACTGATACATATATTACACTTATAATGCATCTCAATTTGGAATGGCTACATTCAAGGGCTCAGAATCCACTTGTAGCCACCATACTGGACAGCATAATTCTAGATCAGGTGACTTGAAATATAATAAATATAAATCTGTATTTACATTGTTTATTATATTTATCCATATGAACATTTACAGATTTATATTTATAAATCCACATAGCAGCAAATTGTATTACCGAGAATCTACTAAAAGTTTTCCTTCATCCTCCTTTTTCTTCCTCAAAGACAACTTGAGTGCTTGGGTTTACATGTTCCCTTAGCACTGTTAACACTCCTCTAATACAGAACTGTCTGCATCACGTTATACTTATTTTTCACATTCTGACTTGAAAATTCCCAAAGTTGTCTTACAGAAGTTATATATATATTTAATCTTTTAAGTCTGGCTGTACCTGGCAAGTACTTCCTGTAAGAAAATGGTTCTCAAAGTGTGGTCCCCAGAACGGCAGCATCACCCTCACTTGGGAATCTGTTAGAAATGCAGAATCTCAGGCCTCATCCCTAACCTCCTGGGTCAGAACCTCTGATAGTGAAGCCCAGTGATCTGTGTTTTAATAAGTTTTCCAGGTGATGCTGATGTTCACTGAAATTTGAGAACCACTGATGTAGGAAAACATATTTCCTTTGAGAATGGCCTCAGACTCATTTTCTCCTGAGTTCCGTGGTCTAACCACAAGAAGAATCAGTTTTGGTCTTGTTAAGGGAAAAGTCAAAGAAGGACATGCTAAGCGAACCAACCCTTAGCAAAACTGAAAGAAATTGGATGTCCTCTCCTTACCCTCAGTAAATAATAGGTCCACATTATTTGTATGAGAAGATGGTACAGCTTATCTAGACTCCCTGCCTAGAAGGGACTTCGTAATGCAAAATGATTAGTACAAGATACTGAGGGGGAAAAAAAGAAGAATGTGAGGAACATTATCAAACTCCATCAACATAATTAAAGGGATCAAATCCTGTGCTCAGTGATGATGAGAACAGACATGTATACATATGCCTGCTTCATAAACCTATCTCATCAAAGTAAGGAACTGAAGCTGCTCTTTTGGAATTTTAATTTTTTTAAATTAAAAATCTTGTTTAGTTTTTTAAAAATGAAGCCATGCAAATATTTCTATTAGTCAGATAAATATGATCCCATGTACTTCCACAGATCTTACTAATCTGATTATGTAGACCAAATTCCCCAATTTAGAAATTATTGAAGAATTTGTAAACCAGAGATCTGAAAAGGTACTATTTTTATAGTGTTAGTGTTATAAAAGCATTTTTTGTTTGTTTGTTTATAACATGGAGAAAGGAAGAGAGGGTGCAACATTATGGAACTAAGAAAAGAAAATCCACCTGTAAAATTTTGCTTACGATGGCATCAGCAGTAAAGGGAGTTTTGGTCAGTATGCCCCTGGATCAGATACAATGATTACAATGTCTGCTTGCTATACAGTAGATGCTCAATCAGCACTGGTTGAATGAAACAAGAAGGAAAGAATAAAAGAAGGAATAGAGCATACAAAAGAAGAGGGTCTATATCCCTGTGACAGAAAGTTACCACAAAGATGTGAAGATGGAGTATACAACTGTCTGCATGACTTTGGAAGGATCTTAGGAAACCTTTAAAAACATACATAATTCATGATATTGTTCTTAAACATATTTAAAGAATTTCATACCTGCAAATGTCTTCATATTCAATATTAGTCAAATGATTACATTCCATATGTCTTATAGTCAATCAAGCATGTACTCTTTATTATTAAAGTGTTATTGCAGCTTCTGTTGCTATTTGTGGGTTTACTTATGATACAGAGAAATGAGAACATTCCCTAGTAGTACTTTCCTATAGTAGAGCTTTCTCTATAGTACTTGTGCTTGGCGAATAAGGAGCTTGACTATGCCACTAAATGTGTGCATTGCTTCAAAATTTGAAAGGTTTATCATTAGTTTAAATTTCTTCCATTTGGTTTTGATACTCGTTTCTACTGGATCAAATATTAGTACTGGTTCTACTTTAAGAGCTAATTCATTCAAATTACTTTTGGTTGATTTTAGTATAATTGCTGAGTTCTAGAGACAAAACAAAAGAATATAATACTTTATAATTTTATATTTGAAACTACAGGTGTAATTTTAAGGGGTACACTGAACTGGGCTCATTATACATTGGTTTGTAAAAGAAATATTTCAAAGTTAGTATCCCTGAGGATCACTTATTTTTTAAAATATTTTATTTTAAAATTTTATTTATTTTATTTTGTTTTTTATCTTTATTAAATTTATTGGGGTTAAATTGGTTAATAAAATTATATAGGTTTCAAGTGTACAGTTTGATAATACATCATCTGTACATTGCATTGTGTGTTCACTACCCAAAGTCAAATCTCCTTCTAAGGGGAAGCATAAAAATGTAAAGTATTTTATACCTGTGTTGCCCAAAATAACTTTAAAATATGACTTTGTTAAATCCAAACTTAATGGGACTTTGAGAAGAAGAAACAAAAAGAGCATGGACGTTGCAGTTTAGAAGATGTGATTCAGATCTTAACTGATACTTATAAGCTATGGGACTGTGATTGTGTCACATTTATTGTTTCTAAGTCTCAGTTTTCTTACTTGTCAATGGGAATAGTGATAATATGTAATCATAACACAGAATCATAAATGTTATGAGGATTAAATGAGATAATGTACATGAAAACTCTGTGTAACTACAGAGAATGATGGTTTTCTATGCCACAAACACATTGCCAGGTGGTTTGATAGAAACATCCATACCAATGTGTCCACTCTGAGGGAGGAAATATGATTTTATTTCCACAGAGGGTTTCAAACACAATCCAAAGTCTCTATACTTCTACTCATGGATTCAAAATAAATACAGAACTCTCCATATACTCTATTTCTAGGTACAGATAAATTGTAACTCAGCTGTTGATATTCATATCTACATGGTTCATCTGTTTCTTTCATTTTGACTTATCACATACAACTGAAACAAAATGGCATGGCTTTCCTTTAAAATAAAAATTGATGGATCATGTAACTAAACCAAGGATATTCTGATAGTGGACACAACCTGGTAGTATGTGACTCTAGTTCTTCTACTATGCTATTTTGTACAAATTTAAGACTCTTTTTCTTAGGTTTATATCTGCCTTCCCACTACTCTAACTCTCTATTTCTTGACTTTCTTTGTTTTAGCAGACATAAAAGCAAAGATGGACTTGTACTTATTTTTTATCATGATTTTTTGTAACTGACGGCACTATAAGTGATTAAATTCTTTGGTTTTTAGAAATATGATGTCCTAATGATGGTAGGCTCACATTTTCGTCCCTAGAAGCTGGGTAACGTTTTAGTCTCACATTCTTCTAAATGTAAAATGTTCTTGACAGGACATGAGTTATTCTTCCAGTAATGGGGATAAAGTTTGATGTGAACTTCATTTCTTTCTTTGTTCACTTTCTGAATGGGACTCCATTTATAATGCAGCAGAATGGTTAGAATTATGGTCAAAGAAAATAATGGAATCAACTTGACTCAGTTATGTGCAAACCAAAACCTTGGATTTATCAGCTTTCTGATAAAAATACTTTTTAAGCATATCCTTAAGGTCATGTTCAAAAATAGCAACATGTAAAATTTGCCACAAGAGCATATACCATAAACTAATTGAAGCATTTAATATGAAAAGACTGGGTATATGTGGGTTTGGCGATGAGGGGTTTCAAAGCTAGAATTGTAGAAGAAAGAACATAATTCCAACAAGCTACATCTGTATTATGAATATAGGGAGCAACTCCATTGATTCTAAACTAAATTTTGTCATATCTGTATTTCCTCTCACCCCCGATATCCAGATACATAATCATAGGACTGAACTAGATATGACCTTAGAGAAAATGGACTCTCATTTTACAAATGAAGGGATTGAAGCTGAGAGGTTAAATGGCTTTCCCAAGATAATATGGTTCAATAACAGCTGAACTTCAATTCGAGGTTAGGCCTTCTAATAGTCATTCAGTGCTCTTTTTACTATATCACGTTGTCTCCTTTCATGTACTTCCTTATATTTATATCCAAGTCCTTATTTATTTTAAAGATTGGATAAAAAATTAAGCTATTAATATTTTCTCGTGCTTTATATCTAAATAAATAGTGTAAGCTATAATGGATCACTTAGCACTGATTTTTAAAAAACTTTTCCTATCAGTCATAATCTTCTGAACTTGTTTGTAAATTTACATGCCACCACAAATCTTGTATACTCTGAAAGCAAATGTGGCATTCAGCTCTCTGAAAGAAATATTAAGATATAGTTCAAGAATGCTTGAATGAAACAAATGTGGTCATTGGTTTTCCTTGGACATTTATTACTTTCCTTATTTATGCTTAAAATGAAAAATATACTAAGGATGAAACTGATAAGATTTTAATACTACTTAACCACTATAGAGTAAGTAGATCTAAGAATGCATCGCTTAACTATATTGCTTTGCTTTAGTCAATGCCACTTATAACATTCTATCATATAAATATTTCAAGACCATCCGTCACAACAAAAATTAAATTATACGAGATCTCAAGAGGTCTTGAATTTGGAACTTGTTTTTATTAAAGATCCAGCAATTCTTTAACAGAACTTTCAATCATACTCCTAAATGGGCTGTCAATTGGAAAAGTAATCTGGTTTATCATTTTTTTCTTATTAAAACATTGAAGGAAATATTTTTAAATCCAGTTTCTTCTCTTTCCTCAGCAGCATACATTATGCATCCTATGAAATTGGAAGAGGAAAGAAAACAATTCTCTCATTCTGTGGTTAAACCAATTTTAGAGTCTGGGGGGTAGAATACGGTGTGCTTCACATAGGGAACATATAGACATACCTCCTCTATGATTACATTTTCTGAGTTCTTACTAGAAGCCAGGTACTATACAAATAACTCTATATGAATTGCTTTATTTAACATTACAACATGTTAGAGATGTGGAAACTAGCAATCAGAAAGGTCAAGTGACTTCAAGATCACTCAGTACGTCTGATTCCAAAACCTGTATGCTATAATAGTAATAATTATAATTGCAATAGCACCAAGAGCTAGAATTTATAGTGTTACCATGGGGCTAGTACTGTTGCAGTACTTTCCATGTATTTTGAATTACTCGTCCTAATAGTAAACCAATGTTCTAGAAACTTTTAATAACCCCATTTTCTTCAGATGAAAGATTGAGTCAGAGTTTAAATAACCTTGAGCACACAAATTCCCTATATTTATTATACAAACCTATGAAAAACTTCCACGTGTAGGTCTGTAATGAGATGTTCTTTAAAAAATTTTAGAATGTCTTACCTTTGACTTTTTTTTTAAATAAGAGAAGTGAAATATATTTCAAGAATCCAAGCAATGATACTACAAAATAAGTGCATGCCAGTAATTTAGTTCTTCTATCATGATTCAGCATTATCTTTCATATGTATTGCAAGATATAGTAAAGCCTAACTTGAAGCCATTTACAAAAGTTAATATTAATAGGTTTGAAAACATTTATATGGGGACTTATCAAAAATATTAAATATCTTGCACTCACATAATATTATCATGAATATCACATGAAGAAATTACTCTTATTGTTTCTCATAAACAAGACTTATCTGTATATCCTCTTACTGTAATGAGGAACTACAATGATCATAATGTACCTACCTGCAGAAGCTTCCATCTGGTGTTCAGGTCTTCCAGAGTGTTGAGGTTATATGGTGACAGCTGAATGCCCAATATGGTGAGTTGGCGAGCAAGGTCATTGATGTGGCTTACATTCTCTTTAAGAGGTGCAATTTCTCCTCTAAGTGCCTGTGTGAAATAGTCAAGGGTAAATTTGAAGATGAGAACATTTAAGGCAAAAAAACAGACACAAGGGAACTACAAGTTATCTTATTCTGTTTGGGTTGCAATGTCAGTGACATTTGCTCTATGACAGTGGTAGTATGACAATGAACATTTGTTAATAGGTGGATAATAATAACTAATATTTATTGAGAACTTCTTAGGTGCCTAATCCTGTGATGAGCTATCTATACATAATCTGATTTTATTCCTACACAATAACCTTATGAGGTTAATAGTTGGAGAATTCTCATTTTTCACATCAGAAAAACTTGCAGAGGTTAAATTAAACCTTGCCCAAGATCCCATGGGTCAAAACTGAGGAACCTGGGACACATAGCCAGATTTGCTTGCCTCCAGAATGCATATTCTTAACTATTATATTATATACCTCTCACAAGATATTCTAGATTGGCAAAGTAACAGGAAAAATATAGTGCTGCTATATTCTAAATTCTACTCATCTCACAACCAGAAATAGATTTTTTAACAATAAAAAATAAGCTCAGTCATAAAATATTACACTCATACTTGGCACGAACAACATAATAGATTCATTTAGAGATTAGGGTACTGTGTCAAGTTCTAAGGATGACTTCCTGGTCTGGTATTTTAGTCCTTGTAGCAGTGACTTAAAAAGGCTCCCATGGGCTTCTCAGCTGACTCTAAAGCACTAGATTGGGATTTTCTGATGCAGTACATCATGACGATCTGTTGAGCAGAAACTTATGCAGATATGGGGAGGATATTACCATGCATCATATCTACCCTATTGAAATGACATTTATGGATCTTTAACATGATGCATGATGTCCAAATGTTCCAATGAGCAATTTCTAAGGGCCAAATTCCCTCACTTAGGAGAACAGTTTGTGTAATATAATGTCTGCGCACAAAGACAGCATCATTTACTTGGCTGTATGTGCTGTTTTGACTTGCTTGATCTGGGCAGGTGTTATTTCTCTGGTTCACTATTTGGATTAAAAAACATTGTTTACATTGACCTCATCTATAACCCTCTGATTCGCTTCAACTGCAAATGGAAGGAGCCAGTACATACATTCTAAATAAGAATGGCATTATCTTCTCAAATCAACCTGAATACCTCACCACTGAAACATGGTATTACCTGGAGTATAAGACTCATATAGTTCTCAGATAACACAAGACATTGTGATAATCACTCTGCTGAACTCAAAGGTTTTTTTTAAAGTGGTTATTAAAAATACTGAAGAATCATGGGGTTTCTTTTGGGAGCGATAAAAACATTCTGGAATTAGACAGTTGTAATGATGGCACAACCTTGTGAATATAACAAACAGTGCTGAATTGTATACTTTAAAAGGGTGAATTTTATGGTATATGAATTATATAACCATAAAAATAAAAAAAAAGAAAAACAAAAGAAACTCTCCTCACTGACCACACACATGCGAAAATTCATAACTGATGTATTGATCTTTATTCAATTTTATGTCAATGGAATGTCATAGGAATCAATCTGAAACTAAAAGTTTTTACAAGGATTGATAGTAAATCTTATCATTTCATTTCCTTGTTAAGTAAATATATGGATTAAAAGGGTCAGAATCAGTGCCCGTGGAGAGAGGTGGTTAAAATCCATATATGTGAATTCATATTTCTAAAAAGAAATGATCCATATAACTGTTTTGCATAACAGAAATGTTAGCAAACAAATTTCTGAAATGACAATGGGGAAACCTAGACAAGGACAACAATTACAAAATGGAATCATTCTCTTCTGGATAATAATGTGTTTTTAGTAACCACAGGTAAATACCATGAGTGTGAATTGTAAGCAGGAAATCATTGTAGATATGTCAAGATATTTAGGCATCTGATAATATTGCAGGTTGACCCTGTATGCTTATCATCTGCCTTCACTGGCATGGCTCTCAGCCATTAAGTTGAGTATCCATCTCAGTTAAGTCATATCTAGATTTCAGCTCTCTTTGGATTACATAATTTACACATTCCAATGTCTCTTATTAGAATATTTTGATTTTCACTTCTTTCCCTAAAGTTCTGGACACAGTTTTTAATCCTACATCAATGGTTTCGAGGATGAAAGGGATTAAAAAATAAGTTTCAGTACAATTAATCACAAGACTCATTTTCCCTTCCTCTCTCATCTGTCTGTCTGTCTGTCTCTCTCCCCTCCCTCCAATGTCATGGGATCTTCTGGCTTTCCTCTCCCCTCATATCTAGCAATTATAGTATAAGTTCCCTTAACTGATCTTGACTTAAGACTCACCAGATTAGACAGAGTCTTCATTCTGTGAAACACTGACCGAATCCTCTAACAGCCTCTAAATAACATGTTAGAGGTATCTGTCAGTATGCATAGCCTTCAGTTCTCATTAGCTGAGTTGTCAGTTATGTGTATGTCGCAACTGTCAGTTGTGTTCTCAAACCTGTTTTTGCCAATTAGTAATGCAAGTAAAGAATTTAATGAAAGATTTCCCTAATCAAAGAAATATAAGTCTAAAAAGTAAGCTATCATTTCTATGAAAACCAAGTTAAATACTCTGGAAAGTTGTTTAAAAAATAAAAAGAAGTATTGTTGAACTGGATGTGGACAAGACAAGCATAAAAATTGGAAAAACAATTCAACAAATTTAGAAGGATTCTGTATTCAGAATGCTTCTCATGTTTCCTGATGGATTCTGTCTACCTTAAAGAAACTGGAAATCAAAAAGTTTGTACTATCAGTGTGATTTATGGGGAACTCTAATCAGTGAATCTATGCTCAAAGGAAAAAACCTTCATACAACATCAAAATATTCATGACTATTTTAAGAATAAAATGTTTAAGACATTTTTTAAAAAACAATTTGCTGATTTAACTAACTTTTTCAATTAATGGTTGAACTCTAGGTGCTAATTGAATTGGAATAAAGAGCATCTATTATAAAATTTTACTACTACTAGTTTACTACCATTGCTACTGCTACTAGTATTATTTTCAATTAAGGATTAAAAAAAGCTATATATCTAGTCGAATTTGAATACCTAAATTTCTGTTAATATAAATGGAGCTTTGTGGGGAGGTCAGTCGGTAAAGAGATAATTTCGTGTACTGAAGTTTCAGTTGGGGAAATATTGTGATGGCCCTGAGCAGACTGAAGAACTTTAGCCAGTGAGAAATCCTTGTGAGGGCACTAGCACATGAGGATGGAGGAAAGGAGATAACTGATAGTAGAAGAAATGAAGAGAAAGAGGAAGCAGGAGAGTGTCCAAGTCACTCATCACTTTGGCATTTGACCTAGGTTCTAGTGGCAGCTCCATACTACCTGTGACCCCATGTTTAGGGAGCTATACTTCCTGTACACTTCTAGGCATCGACAGTGAGTGAGTCACCCTCAGGTACTATGTATAGAGTGAGTACAGGTACTATGTCATTTAAGCAGAAGTAATATTGGGTTTGACTGTATTTCAAATATTAGAGCTTTTTAATAGTTTACACATAAATTTATGTTTAAATTATTAAACACTAAACATAAAGTGTAAAAAAGTACAGTTAACTCTGAACAATATGATGTGCTATTTAAAGACTTCCAGAATTTCATTAGATTTTATTCTAGTTTGAAAGCAGTGAGAAAACATTGAAGGGAGCCATTATGCTGTGGGTTTTCTTTCAATCACTTAAACATCTGGAATATGTTCTCCATGAAAGAGCAAACCAAGTCTAATTTTATTATGACTAGTTTCACACAGGCAGAATTTTCACTTCATTAAATGTTGTCTGATTATAGATATAAAAGTACTGATTTAGAATGATATATTAGTCTGATATGTCAAGTTTTTCTTTTTTATGAAATTAAATTGCCTGTCAGATCTTTGCTTATCCTTATGTAGTTAAAGATTTGTTCAAATATAGATTTAGAATTTTAGTTATCATCCACCATATAACAAATGAAAGGGATTGTCTATTAACAAGGGCACATTATTTTTAAGGGAGCAGTTTTAACTTGATAGTCAAGGGACAATTCCACAAGGCACAGAAGGTTGATTGGGAGGATTGGAAAGAGTAAGTTGATCAATTTCTACTTTGAGGGTCTCCAATTCCTCTGTGAACTATGAAGCAACAAACCTGGCATAGAACTGGTGCGCAATAAATATTCATTGAATGTAAACAGGGATGGGGGTAAGTGGGAACTTTTGAATTAGTTATGCTAGAGGCTATGAGAAGGAGTCAACTTAAGAAACTCATGAGGTTGCCAGACAGTGTTGAGGACACTTCTGAGGTTTGAGGACCCCTATTTTCTAGCAGAACCAATCTGCCCAATTTTCTCTTTCTCCAACAGTGTTCCACACACTCATGGAGAAAATAGTTGATCCATGTTTGGGATTTTGTCAGGTGGTTGTGGCACAAACACTTAGGGACAAGAGAGTTGAAAGTTTAGCTGGAACATGACTAAAAAACGGATTGTGGAATCTAAAGTGGATTAGGAAGAAAGTGAAGTAACATAAGATTTGTATACGGAGAGACAGTAAGGGGGGTCAACGGTGGAGGTCCAGGACAATCCGAGAGAGACCACAGTAGGAGTAGCTACACAGGCAAGCAAGAGGGAGAAGAGATGCTGGGATGCTTGAATTAGCTCTGCCATTTATGAGTTTATTTATAAATTGTGTGATGTGATATATATTTATATAGATATATGTAGGGATATGTAGATATCACATATGTAGTGTTTTATTTATATATTAATGGTGCTCTTGAAAGTCTGAAAAAACTCCCCTTCTTAGGAATATTAAACATTGTTCCTGAAACCTCAACCTGCTAATTCAGAGGTCCTATCTCACTCACCAGAAATTCAAAATTAGTAGGGTCTCATAATAAAATGTCGTTCCAAGGCTATATACACTGTGTAAGGAAATTTCCATTATGGATACTACTTAAAAAGTGGAATGACTAACTGCATTTCTCTTTACAATGAAATCTTACTGAATGTTTGCAAACCAAAGCTACTGAAAAATAGCCTAAAAAAGGAGGTGTTAGGAAAAATCTCCAGATTCTTCATGCTGGGTTAGTAGTGGGAAACTGAAGAGGGAGGAAATGGAAATCACATGGCTCAAGGAAGGCCTCACAGAGCCCAGGTACTCGGGATCTGGGGGCAGCTGCAGCCCAGTTGTATTTTGTAGCTTCTGCTTTTCAGGATGGGTATGCCATCTTGATGAGAGTGAGTGTCTGTCACCAGGGCCAAGAGGGTCAAAGACCATATTCTGCTTTGCCCAGAGGGTCAGCAGAATACTGGTGCCTCTAAAATAACTGGGGGGTAGAGAATGAGCTACTCAAATGCACCTGGACCAATAACAAAGAAACACAAGGTAAGATGTAAGCAAGCCTTTCATGAAATGCATCAGGCTTGGAGACTTTCGTTGTTATCTGTTATTTTTGTTTCTTTACTCTGGTTGGTTCCTTGTCTGATATGGGGCCCAGAAGGTAGGTTCAACTTTTGTCTCTGAAACCTACTGCCTTAGGCCAGGTTTTGAAGAAGCAGAGTCTGAGTGCTCTCAAGGAGAGTGAGAGAACCAGGAGGGCAGGGCAGGAAAGCAAAGTAAGGATGTGATTTTGGCTGGAGACCAACATCAGCCTGGTCTCATGGGGAGCTATGGAATACAAATTATACCACAGTTGGTCCCATCTTGAGACAAGGGCTTTGTTCTTCTCTATCCCAGTATCATTTAGTCATTGGCCACTAGCTGCCTCCTGGCAGTCTTAGAGAAGGGATAGAGGAACCTCCCAGGCAAGGTGGCTTCCTTTCATTCAGGGAGGTTTTCTGGAGAAGGGTGCAACTATGAGTCTTTAGCAGACAACATGCAGAGTTGCAGGGGGATGAGTGCAGCGCCCTGGTGAAGCAATCTGGCTAAGGTGTCAATAGCATCCATTACATAGACTAAGTTCATCTAGTTCCCCAACCTCCTTTACCCTTAGACTTCAGATGTAAGGTACTTTTTATATTTTTCTTGCAAGAGGCTGATGTGAAATCTCATTACTAACATTATGGGGCTGTCCTATAGATCTCCAATAAAACTGAGACATACCACTGTTTCCCTAAGATGAAGTTCTTGATTTCTGCCAAATACTAAGGGATTATATAGAGCTAAGACACAACACAGGGTGTAGTTTGCAGACTGAATGAGCACATTCCTCTGCCATTAGTATCACTTTTTGCCTCTGGTGGAGACATTCTTGATAATAAATTATGTCATTGAAACATGTGCTCTTGTTTTTTTTTTTTTTTTTAACTAGAGATGCGATTGAATTCTATTCTAACATCAGTTTTTATTGTGGTAGCCTGAAGGCAAAATATGCTGTTTCTTCCCATTGTCTTCTTTGTGTTCAGTTTTCAGGGCAATTCTTGTATGTTTTCATATTTGGGCATGATCACTTTTGATGAGCAAACTGAATAAGAACATAAATAATGAAATGGATTCAGAACTAATGACTTAGATATAGCATAACCAGGATGACTTAGGGTAGGTTAAACAACAACAACAACAACAACAACAACAACAACAGATTTTAGGAAAACAATGTGAACTTTGAAGGCAAGAAGAAATTTGGTGCTTTCATTTCCCAAGCAATTACCAGTAATTATATTTTAACCATGGTTTCCCCTCAGAGACACCACACTTCCAAATTTGTGGCAGTAAACTAATAACGATTAACTGCTGTGTTTTTTTTTCCAAAAATGATCCTTATGTTTTTATGAAAAATGATCTCTAGTTTCTCTTCGTAGTATTAAAAAAGAAGGCACACCCAAACAAAAGCATAAATTCTCTTTTTTAACATTTTCTCATTTACAACCATCATAATTCTTCATCTTTCAGGACATGGCTTTACACAAAGCTTGTAGCTTTTATTTTAACATCTTAAATAAAAGCTGAATTATAGCTTTACCACACTAATAGTGCCCATCTTCTTTCTTTTTTATGCTGTTGTTCATTTTTCCTTCACAGATATCAATTGGAGATGAGAAACAGGACAGAATTGGTCACAAAGGAAGGGCTCCTCTTTATAACAATTTGTATACATCTTAGCTACTTTAATTTCCTTGAAAACTTGTTTCTATAACCTAACCCTGACTGCTAATTATGTTCCCTTTGTAGAAAAAAGAAGCAAACAAACCAAAAACAACAAAAAACTAAAAACATTTCAAGCTTTTCATAGTTTTCTAATGACACAATGAAAACAAATAGGAAGATAGTTCATGAGTGTTTTACAGAGACTAAATGCAAAATATGTACAATTAAAATAAAAAGGCCTCTAATGAGTATAAATAAATCGTTTAAGCAGGCCATGTTTTTAAGTTTCTAAGGAAACAGAAGAAATGCCAATATTTTCTTTCTGAGAAATTTTAATTATATGTGATAAAACATCAAGCAAAATGGGAGTTAATGAAATCTATTTATTAATGTAAGAATAAGTAATATAATCTATAAACCATTAGAAACACCAACCAGAAGGATACCGCTTATTCAAATTCAGGAGTTATTTTAGACAGATGAAATTTTAGATTTAAGGTTCTTTTGAATTTGCAATGTTTCTGCCAGTCAAAAATGTTCATGGTCTGTGCCCACATTAGCCACCACCATTGCCTCTGCCTAGGGGTAATGCCTTACTTTCACCCTTTCCTACAGGGCACCTGTCTAAGGCAGTGATTCTTAAACAATAGCGTGCATTATTATCATGTGACAGGCCTGTTAACACAGAGATTGCTGGGTCCCACCCCAGTGTTTTTTATTTAATAGGTCCAGAATGGGCCTGAGAATTTGGCATTTTTAACAACTTAGAAGATAGTGTGTTCCTAGAACTCACCAAAGTTTTCTTGACTTAGACCCTTCATGTATGCTGTCCCCTCAGCCTGGAGCTTTGTATTACTGTTTTCTGTCTGGTTGACTTCTATTCATATACCTCACATCTCAGTTAATGTGATTATGAAAATGAGTTCATACCAGTTTAGCCCATCTAAAGCAAGCTCCCCCTATTTTTCTCATTCTCAGCACCCTATTTTCCTTCTTAGCACTGATCACAATTTGTAAGTGCGTATTTATTTGCCTATTTATTAATTCCTTGTCTGTTCCTTCTTGAGACCTTAATCTTCATTGAAGCAATTCTATATTATTTTTTTTTTCCACCAGGGCATGCCTGCACCCAGTAAGTGTAATCCCTTAATGCGTTTTTATTAAAGAATAGTCAAGAGAATTAGACATTTTTTGCATTAATCAGTAATAATTCAGACTAACAGATATTATTAAACTGCTTCATAAACACAGTTGCCTACAGAAATCCAACACCAAATTCCTAAATAAAAGAAATCTGTTCATTTCCTTTAGGTTCCATATCTAAATTCTTTAGCTCTATTACTTGGTTTATTTTATGTTGGAGCATGTGCTAATTTCTGAAGTATCTTTGACTTTCTGAGCAGGAATGTAACATTCCAGTTTTTTTTTTTTTTTGGTATCAATCAGGGTGTTTTTCTAAAAATGGAGCAAGTGGAGAAAAGGGGGGAGTAATCTATTTAAGGAAAATGTGTTCTGCTGGTGGTGATACACTTGGTATAGACTTGTGGAGGGCATTTTGGCAAGACTGAATAAAAGTATTAAAATATTTATATAGGAAAAGATGAGAAGACTACATACCAGGGTCTCCATGTGGAGTTATATAGTGGCCTGGCCAAGGGGACAAAGGGAGCCAAAATCTAGCCTGGGCTCCACTACTGAGTTGGTACACCTTGATGCAGGGCTGAGGATCTCTTTGAAGAAAGAGGTACCTTTTTCTACTTTACCAAAAGAGGCACTTGCAGAGATTGGCCTTATAGATGTTGGGGTTGAGATTATGGATGATCTCTTTCTAGGTGTCTGTCTCTTTCTCTTTCTTGCCTCTGTTTCTCTTCCTTCTCTCTCATTTTTGGGAGTTTCCACTAAAGAAAAAGTTCATTTACAAATATTTTCCATGCATTTCCTCTTGTGTTTGTTAGAAGGGGATAAACAGCATGGACATATCAGGGCTGTTGTAAAAGATGAATGAGAAGGTCAGGTCTATTTTTTCTTCTTTTTCTCCATCTACAGTGAGTTAAGCATTGTGACAGGTAACGTGAGGAATACAAAGTCACATGAGGTCCTATTCTATCTAGTTCAGGGAAACTTTGCAAGGCAGATGGCGATAAGTTCATCCATGAGAGAGCCATAGACTAAAATCCTTTCTCAGGTAGCTGCATCTTTGGAGCCAATTTTTAATATAACTGGGGGAAACCTATCTTTCCTCACATCTCTATCATATAGCTTTGTAAGATCTCCTTGAACTGGACACTGGGATGTGGGTACATAAAACTGATAAAGGAAGAGGAAGCAGAGTGAGTGGGAGGAGGAAAGATATTTGTCCAGAGCTCGAACAAAGGGTAAGAGGCAGGAAAGCTTAATGTGTTTGGAGAAGAGCAAACAGTCTTTAATAAGTTGAAGCATGAAGCACAGGGAAGTTGAAGATAAATCATGAGCATTTTCTTGGAGCAAGATTGTGGTGGGTTTGAATGAGTTGGCCTTTGCAATGCAGATAATTGTTTCTGCAAAGGGTTATGGCATATTCTCAGCAACTCTTTTAGTTAGATTTAATTACTACTCACTTGGAAACACGTATTTCATATCAATTACATGCTATACATATATGTACTATGTATATATCATTGGGAAAATGGAACTCAACAAACTCAGAATCATTACCAGAGATAGATAATTCAGTGAGTTATTAAAAACAATGTAATCACTGTGAGAAGTTGTGTCATGGGGTTTGGAAAGTGAAAAGAAGGATGCTGAGGCAGGTCAGGAGAGACTCTCTGAGCATATAAGGTGACTGAAATCATCCATAGAGGGCAACAACAGAAAAGGCACGTTCATCTGGATGTGATACATTCAACTGGAAGATCTCAAGTAGATTAGTGTAAGCTTGTGGTCATTTCAGGAAGGAGAAAGAAGTGACAATGAGTGTTTGCAGATTCGGCCAAGAAGTAAGACTGACCACAAACAGGGTAGGAGCAGATGAGAGAAAAATATCTGTAAAACATTTTTTAAAGGTCTTAGGTATGTGAAAGAGAGGATTTTGCCCTCTGCTTTTGTGCATACTTATTTCTTCACCATTCCAAAACATATTATTGAGCATATTATTATATGTGAGGGACTGTTCCAGGTGTTATGAACATAACGGTACACAAAACAGACCAAGTTCCTATGATTGTGCAAGCTTAACTCTAATGGATACAATTTCATTTAAGTGATTGTTATTATACTGGCTTAAAAAGAAACAAATTCCAGCCAAATGTATGCATAGCTATAAAATGCAAAATTTTAATCAAGGAAATGCAGGAGAAAGTATGACATTGTATATAGTAGGTCTTGAGAGATTCTTTTTCCATTAAAACAAATTAAGCTACCTCTGCATGCATAAATAATGACTAATAGAGGAATTTAGGTTTGTGGTTTACCTGTGCAATATACTACACCTAGTTTGCTTCAGGCCGGGCGCATTTATTTAATTTTAGTTCTGTGGGAAAGGCACTCACTACTGAAACAAAATGGATTTTTGCTGATTTGATTTTCTATTCAATATGTTGTTATCAACTTAGAAATACTAAAACAGAACTGAATCAGAGATGAATATAAATTTTCTAAGAGCTGAGATAAAAATAGTTAAATGGAAGAGAGCTGAAAAGAATTGTAGAATGCCTTTCAATATCCACTTTTACTTTCAGATTATTGTAGCTCCTGAATTTAATAAATGTTTTTATTTAATATTTCCAAAATGCCTTTCTTTATAAATGGAACAACAGAAGAACAAGATATTTGACTAATAAAGTCAAAGAAATGAACATAAAATGGATTTTATTCATTAAAATTTAGGCAACAGCACATTTAAAAATTACATTGGTGAATTTTATATAATGGCTCATTTTCATTTCATCTTATTTCCAGCCTGAAAAGAAAGATTTAAGTATTTGCTTCCAATCAATGTTGCCCCTCCAGATATATTAGTAGCTATTATTTTTACCTTGATGTATGTACATATATATGTATGTGTGTGTGAAAGATCTAGCTTCTCAAATAGAATCTAGAGCTTACCCAGTTTTTCATTTTTTTTTTACCATATATTGAGAACTTTTATTTGAAAATATTCCTCTAATTTTTCTGATCACATCTTAAGGAAAGATCTAAATTCATACCCTGTTATGTTCTGTTATGACAACTGTTATCATGATAATGTCCACTTAAGTACATACAAATGATGAATAAATTACTACTTACATAAATGAGCCTACATGTCAAACTGTCTAATCAATGTACTCTGATATTATTTCAAAAAAAAATCAAAGTCATTGGCCAAACCTACCCTTAAAAAAAAGATTAGTATTTAACTAATAAAGATATATTTTAATAGAAATAATTTTTTTCTTTATTAAAAAAGGAGTATGACTTAGTATCCTCAAAGATGTGTGGGAGGCAAGAATATACAATGGGGTAAAGATAGTCTTTTCAATAAATGGTACTGGGAAAATTGGATAGATACATGCAAAAAACCCAGAAACTGGACTACCTTCGTACGCCGTATACAAGAATAGACTCAAAATGGATTAAAGACTTAAATATAAGACCCGAAACCATAAAACTTAGGCAGTAAACTCTCTGGCATGCTAACGGTAATTTCTTTTTGGATATATCTCCTTGGACAAGGGGAACAAAAGAAAAAATAAACAAATGGGACTACATCAAACTAAAAAGTTTTTGTATAGCAAAGTAAACCACCAATGAAACAAAAAGACAACTGACTGAATGGGAGAAGATATTCGCTTATGATACATCTGATAAGGAATTAATATCCAACATACGTAAAGAACTCATACAGCTCAACAACAAAAAAACAAACAATTCAATTTAAAAATGAGCAGAAGACCTGAACAGGTACTTCTCCAAAGAGAAAATACAGATGGCCAATAGATATATGAAAAGGTACTCAACGTCACTAATCAGAGAAATGCAAATTAAAACCACAAAGAGATATCACCTCACACCTGTCAGAATTGCTATAAATCAAATAAATAAATCAAAGAACAAGTGTTGGCGAGGATGTGGAAAAAAGGGAACTCTCATACACTGTTGGTAGTATTGCAAATTGGTATAGCCACTATGGAAAACAGTCTGGAGGTTTCTGAAAAATTTAAAAATGGATATACCTTTTGACCCAGCAATTGTACTTCTGGGTATTTATCCAAAGAATACCAAAACAATAATTCATAAAGATCTATGCACCCCTATGTTCATGGTAGCACAATTTACAATAGCCAAGATATGGAAGCAACCTAAATGCTCATCAACAGATGATTGGATAAAGAAGTTATGGTTCATATATACAATGAAATATTACTCAGCCATTAAAAAAATGAAATCCTATTATTTGCAATGACATGGATGGACCTAGAGGTTATAATGCTGAGTGAAATAAGTCAGACAGAGAAATATAAATATCATATGATTTCACTTATGCAGAATCTAAGAAAAAAAAAACAAATTAATCAAAAACAGACTCACAAATATAGAGGACAATCTGATGACAGACAGAGTGGAGGGGGTTAGGGGGCTGGCAGAATGCAGTGAAGGGTAAAGAAGTACAAATTAGTAGTTGATATAGGGTCACCGAGATGGAGAGCACAGCATACGGAATGCAGTCATCAGTAACGTAACAGCTAGGTGGAGAGCCAGAGGGGAGAAAGAGCAATCAAGGAGATCATTTCATGAACTATATAAATGTCTAACCAATGTACTGTATACTTGCAACTAATAATAAAATAAAATTTAAAAAATAATCTTTACACAGATAAAAATATAAGATTAATAGCTATTGAGGATGTTATATATCTTATACAATATTAGACTTGCTTCAAATATGGGGTTTTACTTTACTATTAGTTTTTTTATTCTGGCTACAGTAACTGCTCTATGCCAAATTTTCTATTAAAATACATTTACTCTATGAGGGGAAAGTTTCTAGTAATAAGATAAATTTTAGCCTGCACAAAAAAAAATGTGTGGGAGTGATTCTGTATTGATTATCTAAAGGAGAATACTATTTTATTTAAAAAGGGGTTTAAAATCTTAAAAAATAATATTTTCACGAAGAATTCAATATTTTTTTGAAAGTCAAAGTGGGTCAGATTTCATTAAGACCCATCTTACATATGACATTCAACCCCAAGCCCCAAGCAATTTTAACACTGAGAGAACCTTGAAAACATCTTCCCTCGACCTTTATAACAAAATGTCAGGGTGGTTCCAAAGGTAATATTTTATTAAGCCGAAGGATCAATAGAACTTACGCTCATTTGTTTAGCTTATATTTCTTTTGGACTTAGGCTTTTCCTGGATTGCACAAAAGTCATTATTATATTGGATAACCCTTGTGGCCATTCTAGTACGAGGTTTGTGTAGGTTGAAAACAATGATCCATTCTCTTTAGTTTTGTCTCTGCTAGAAAGAAGTGGAGGCCTATAGCCACTGACAAGTAGTAGAAGAAGTAAGTGAAATGTTGCTGCATGTGGCCTACTTGTCCTTGGGACAGACAAGAGCCTTAAACTACAGAGCAGTAGAATAGGTATTATGTAATGAGAGCTAAGAGGATTTAAGTTCACAGAAATTATACAGATTCCAAATGGGATTAAAATGTTTTAAAGTAGAAAAATAAGTAAATAAAATGAAACTTGGCAATAGTTTGTCACTGGTTCTAAAAAGAAACCAAACCAATATATTGCTTACTTTCCTCATTCACTTTAGTTTCTATTTAATTACTGCACTTTGGCATATATCATTAATAACTGACTTTATTCTTTTTTGCTAACTTGCATAATGCCACATTAAGATCATGATGCTAGGATTTAAATATTTGATAAACAAAAGTTCTAAACGAGTCCAATGAGTCTATAATAATTTGAAATCCCAGGGAACAAGACTTCTAAAAACAAGTGTGTTTTGAAACAGGACTGGCAGACTCTTAACTCTCTAATGAAAAAAGTTCACCATAAAAATCAATTCTTTAAAAGGAAATAGAAATTCATCTTAGTGTTAGATTCTCCAACCTCATTCTGGTTAAGAGAGTTTAATGTTTCAGGCTGAACACACTGTGAAAACTTAATAAATATTGAAGTTTACAAACAAAAACATAACAATGATATGTGGACCAATTTTCCAAAACATTGAAAATCAATGTACCCTTATTCTGCCTAATTCAGTTAACTCAGTTATTTAGTGTATACTTGATTTGAGTGGGTTAATACATACTATTTCAATTTTACATTGCACATTAATCAAATTACTTTTAAGGTAAAAATTACTTTATTTCCATCCTCCTATCCCCACCCCCAGGATTTCAGAAAAAGGGAGAAATTTTGTTTTGAATGTTTCTTGTTAAATACTGAAGTACATTTTAAGACTTTTGCTTCTATTATATTTACCCCATAATTCTTATTACATATAGCACTCCTCCTATACCACAACTATGAACTTTTTCATAGACATTTAACACAGTGGTTTCACACCACCTTAGGGGAAAAACAAAAAAAATCTCCTTTCCCCAGTTATTACAATTAAGACTATTTCCTATTTTTTCCTGTTTTCTCAGTTTTACCCCACATCCATCTCCATTTCTACACCCAAGTGTACACTCTATACCACTGAACATAGATCCTCAATAGGTTGACAAGATGTTATAAAATGTAGGAACTTCTGGATAAGTTACCAGCTATTCTTACTGGCAAGCAGTTTTAATTTTAAAAAGTTGAAGAGTCTCAACTATTTGGAATAACCTGGACTTCAGAAACTCTTGAAAGCACTTGCTTATTTTGGCAGGAGATTATGAGGAGAATTTTTAAATTCAATTGTTATTGGTAAATGTGATAACATTTAAACCAAGTAAAAAATTATGTCACTAAATATCTTCACTTTAGAGTATTAATAGTGAGAAGGCAAGTTAAGCTCTAAGTCATGAAGCAACCCCCAAAATGTACAAGTGCCATTAAAATACCAATACCAACAAGAAAATTAAAGTGTGAAAGTCTTATTCCAAAAACTGCGAATGTCTTCCACAACAGAGATTCAGAAAGAGTAAACCATTATTCATGTGAAGATTTTGGAGCAAAAATATCTGATCAATTCAGATACGTACAGATTATATACTTCTAAAGCCAAAGTGACTTACAGAGCCATTTTCTTACTAATAATCATCACTTTCTTAGATCTTTTCATTAACTCTCTTCTATTACCAATTCCAAAAAGCACCCAGGAGGTAGGTTTTCCATTAAGAAACAAAATTTTCATTGCTTCTAAAGAATTGTTGCATGTACAAGAACAAAACAGCACTGAAAAAGCCATGTTGCGATATGGAGGCTGAGTGGAATACTAGGTTTGTTTACCAGTTGTAGGGGACACTTTTCCTGGCCTGGGCATCTAACCTCAAGCTGCTGTGACTGTTGGCTACTAATGTCTCACAGTTGCCTCTCTCTTGATGGGAGTCCCCTAGCCCAAGAGGTAACACCCACCCTTGGTCTAGAAGGTAAGTCACGTCCCCAGTAGTAGGCCACAGACAGTGGTGTGTTGGAGCAGAGCCTAAGAGTCAATTGTGTGTGTCTTTTCCCAATTCTGCATTCAGTAAGATCATCTTGGTAGCTTGAATCAACCATGATGGGAGTATTTACACCATGACAATTTGAAAATGCTACAAATCAGTATTCACTCCTCTTCAGAGCTAGCTGATAAATAATTTACTAGCAAACTGCTGGCCACAGCCAATGACTGGCTTGGGTGTAAAGAACAACTCAGCCATGTGGTTTATATTCTAGAGCTCTCTCCTTACGGATCAGGACACAAAGCTAGATTTTGCCTGAGATGGTATACTTGCTTGGCTCTTTCTCCTCCCTTATTGTGTTTCTCTCCCATAAGGGTTCTCCTGAAAGCAGACCATCTATAAATCATGTGCACCCAGACCCCTTTTCATAGCATCTGCTTCCAGGGAACTTGACCTATAACACCAGTTAAGACATTAGTTAAGTGACTGCTGCACAAAACCTTCAAAGAATACGTGTTCACAATTACAAAGAGGTATAAATGAAGGGTTTTTTTTTTTCTTTGGATCAGAAGGGCCAGAGAAAATTGTAAAAGATTAATTTGAAATGGCAAGGATCTACTCTTTGTATATATGTAGATAAAAGACAGAAGGTGATAGAAAGAGATGAAGCCTGTACAAACTGGGCAATTTTTTTATATCATGCTTCTCAAATTATGCTTTCATATCCATACGTGAATATACTGGAAGATTCATTTTGCTTCAGATTTAAGAGAAAACATCTTCAGATTAAAACACAACAAATATACTACAGAGAAGTTCATAAAATTAATGTGAGGTTTAAAAAGTAAAACCGGAAACATCAAGGAAATTTCAGGCTCATAGAAAAAGGAAGTAAAATGAGTGAAAGGGGAAAATATCAAGCTTCATCTTCTTGCCATTAAGAGAACTGAAGGAGAAAAGTTTGAAAAGTACTGCTTTTGGCAAATGCTATTGATAGAAATATCCATAGTAAGTACAAAATATTATTTCAGTGTAAAAATCTTATGAAAAAGTTTGCTCTTCTTAGGCTCCATTAAATGAGAGGATTACATTACTATCATAGGCACATCTGTTCTAATAACACACGGAAAACCGGTTTACCAGGAACAATTATTCAATGCCATCGCTTAACTTAGTTAATGAAAGGTTGTGTAAGGCATGATATTGGTGCCAATTGTGTAATTTTGAAGTCCATAAGTGCCAAGTGTGACTGGAACACAGCAGGAACTCACTCCTTGGATTATTCATTCTTAAATTATTCCTTGTTGAGCTTATGGTAGGAGGGTAACATAGCTGTGAACTTAAAACTTGTTACAACATTGGTAGATGTCAAAGGAGAATGAAAACATATATTGGCTGTGTGCGTCCACTTTCTAAGGAAATAGGGAATTTCAGTTGAATAAATAACTCTCACATTTTAGAACTCTAGTCAATGTGGCACATACACAAGTACACACAAGCTAATAAAAATTCTTGCTCCCTCAGCTTGGTGCTAAATAATAATATTCCCAGGAAAACTAAGATGCCATTAATACAATTCCTCGTACAATTTTATTCATGAAATAAATTAAACATTCACACTCTATAATGAGATCAGACTTCTCTGAGTATAGGTTTTAACCTTATCATAAATGAATGAATGATAGAGTTTTTAGATCCATTAATGCTGATATTATATTACTTAAGTTTTTTTGAATAGTCTTTTATTACCTAAGACTCTTGAGGAATAGTACTCTAATTACTACCAGCCACAAACAAAGCTTCTGGAGTAAATCCTCAGTAAACAGGATTGGCATATTAAAGGATCAGTTTTTGATATGGTCGCTTTCCAATAGAAGGAAGAATAATATTATTTGGAGAAATTTTTTTTTATCTAATTAAATACTTCTTTAGTAGAATAATGGCAGATGAACTTATTAGCTGAACATTTTGATTATCCATGTCCCTCTAAATATCCCATGACCAGAAGAAGAGCTGTTCAACACTGATTTAATGCAATAACAATGGTATGTAATTCCAGCTTCTTCTTTTATCACAGTTTACCAAAGGAATCCAAAGAAGTCCAAATTAAAATAAGTTCAATAAAAAAAGAACATGTTTCTTTTCCAACTGTTCTAAAGCCTTTTCCTATCTCTAAGCAAAGTTCACTCTGTAATTATCTTATTTATGAAAGGAAAGCAGAAGGATGTTTCTCTTATCAAATAAATGGCTTTATGTTTGAATATGGAAGGCATCTCAGAACAGTCAAAAAAGAAAGTGTGTTGAATGTCATCAACTCATTTCCTCCCACCCACTGTTTTAAATCTTTTACTTGGTTCCAATGTATACTACACTTACATAAGTTGTTTATGAAGAGCCAAATTAATAGTCTTTGCAATTGTTTTTGTTGGAATTTGGAGAGCTGACAAATGAATTAGTAGAAAATGGCAATTCTACATGAATTAGCTTTTAAGTCTCCCTAAGAGGCTGATGCAGAACTTAATAAGAGACTTATTAGGAGAAGTAGGACAACTTAATTCAGATTGATTATAGACTTTGGTGAAGACAGCTGGGGTTCAAATGAAACTGAAAAAGAACTTATATGCACTTCAAAGTATGCTAAACAGATGTCTGAAACAATTACTCCACACTGTCTTTTTGGAAGTTTCAAAGGCAAGATAGGAATAGCATGGTAAACGAAGGTTCTGTTTGCCTAAGTTGAGGTAGGGGCTTTTAAAACATGCACAACACTATCTAAAATCAGATGCCTTGGGTAAGGAACACGATTTGAGACTGCTGTCCTAAGTGATTTGCTTTTAGCTTTATAAACAAAACAGGAAATGAGAGAGAATACATGAGAACTAAGTAATAAGGTCTCCTGGCAACACTGACTTACAATTAATTTTACACTGAACAAATAATTTGGTCAGGAATTTCTATTTTAGTTTCTAAGCTCTAGTAAAGCCAACAATGACCATTCTATTTTTAAAAAACTAAATATTATTCTTTTAAAATATATAAGTGAGACTTTACTCTCAGACACTTTCTTATTCCCAGATATCAAAGGCCAAATCATACGCTTTTAAATATCACAATTGGATACTCTGAAAACTAGATAAAACCCTAGTTACTCCATACGCCAAGCATTAGTTTAGTCTCACCCTTAATCCAGATTTATGAGTCCAACTTTTCTGTTTGTATTTTCTTCTCAATCAAAGGCTTATACAATACACACAGCATTTGTATAAAAACAACAACAGACGTCTCCACAGAGCAATTAATTTGCATTTAATAAAAATTAACAAAATAATAGTAAATTTTCCTCTTCCTACTATGGGCAGTAACACCTCACTCATTATGGAGATGCCATTCCTTTATTCAGAGTTGGGAGAGCTTATGTATTTTGAATCATTCTTAGAGCTGCCTTATTTGTGATGGTTCTGTCTAACCATGCATCCCCTATCTCTAGAAGAAAGAATTATAAATTTTCTCTATAAAACTCTTACATTAAAAAGAATTTAAGGTTGATTCATATAAATGACACATGTAACAAAATTAATAAAATAACAATAAAACATTAGAACATGAGTTAAGATGACAATAGCAGTAAGGAAAGATAGAGTTATGTGTACATGACTTAAAGCTTCCTGCTTTTCAAAGTGAAGATGACATGCTAATATGTTATATCACATTTCACATTATCTATCAGGAGGAAATGTAGTTGGTTTTCTGAAAGTCAAATTCTGAGATAGCATTTCTTTGACAAATTTCTCAGATAAACCACGCCACAGGGACTCACGACAGTAGTCCTGAATAGATGCATTTGCCAGTTTTCCTCTTAAATTTTTAGATGTGAATGTTGAATATAAATAAGTCAGGACAGCATGGTGGCTTCATCATAGTCCCTAGTCTACTATGCACATCATTATATTAGTCTCAATTATAATTCTAAAAAAGGTCTAATCAAAATATTTCATTGTAAAAACTTTTGGAAAAACTCTTGACTTTTCTCAGTAAGAAATGTAAGTTAAAGTCTGACAGAGAACAAAAAATGCCTAACTACATAGGTGTGAGAAATATGTAAATTCCAAGATGGCAGCCTTGGAGAGTTTAACTATGGCATGTGGAAAAACTGTGTTTCAAGTCAACAGGCAAATTAAGGGCAGTGAAATATTCCTGGCTCAAGAATGATGTACCACTCTCTGTGTAAAGAAATCATGGTAGGTTAGAACAACATCAAAAAAACTTGGAAAAACAACTCACACAAACTGTTTAACAGAGGAATTGTTCTTAAGAACAAAACTGTCATGTGTAGACTTTATGTTCAAAAGTGGTTCTACATGATTAAAACCTGCCTATATTTCACTTATAGATATATGATTTAAGGAGTTATTCATATTCCCCATCACTACAGGGAAAGGATATTTGCGTATCTATGTAAACGTTGGTTTTATTTCCAGTAAAGTGAGAAATCATGATTCTGTCCTTAAAATATTTGATGAGTAGTATAAATCATAAATTTTAAAAATAAATAGGCATCTAAAATTTAAATTTTATTCTAGTGGTTATTCCTATGGAAGTTCTTTTTGGAAGGCTGAGATTCTCTTAGTCGATATTAATAGTATATTCCTTTCGCTTGATACACTATATATGTACACTGTCCTGAAGACGATTGGCAATAATGCCATTTACATAGTGTCCCAGGATTTAGTTGTTATTGCTTTATTCATTCTCCAAATTCAAAAGCCACATTTGCTAATGAAATAATGTAATGCTAAATCCTACAGAAGCACACATCACATAGTTACTTGAATAATATCTTTAACAAATGAGATCAGAATGGAGGTGGATATTATTATAGAGTCACTAGGGGTGATGAAAATGAACCGAGACAGATTTATAAAATGTTCTTTTGGCTGCATGCTGAGCTATCAGTTTGGAGTTCCCTACAGTGTGGAGCCTCAAAGGTCTGAAATTGCTGAGTAGAAAAATGGGAAGAGTGGTTTTTAATACTCTTCTACCTCTTTTCAAAGTAAGTTTTAGTTCATCAAATTCAATCCTTAGAAACTACCATTACCAAAGCTTCAGAATTTCAAACCTGGTGTTGTTGAGATGCAACATGGAAAAATGATTTATTTCCACTGCAAAATGAAGAGGAGCTACTGAAGGGAAATAAATATATATGAATTCATGTAATCTGTAACTTTAAATTATGCATAAAATACTCATACAGTACTGGTTTAGAAACCAAAATGATCACATCTATTAGGATCAGTTCATAAATATTCTGATAGGTATTATAATTGAAGTGTACCTTTGTCTAAGAAAGATAGAAGTATTGTATGGAAAATAAATTTAGTCTTAGGATCAAGAAGAGCTATGAAAGTGGAACTGAAAGGAAAACTGCAAATAGGGTTAGGTAGGGTTAGGTTAAGCTGTTCTACTTTTAGTTATTTTTTGTTATTAAATCATGCTGTATACATTCTCTATCTATGCTCAATATCCTCCAAATGCTCCTGTGTGAAAGATATGGCTAAAAATGCATTCCTTATTCTCTATCTATGCTCAATATCCTCCAAATGCTCCTGTGTGAAAGATATGGCTAAAAATGCATTCCTTATGTCTACGCTGGAGCCTATACATTCAGCCATTTAATTGATTTTTTAACTAATTTAGTTCCTTTGGGCCATTCTCCTAAACTCGTCATTTTTGGGGGGAAAAGTCTTAAATATTGAGTTTCTATATATTTGGATAAAAATACTATTTTTAATGCTGAATAAACATGAGGTAATACATTTCAAAACATTTTAATTTTTATGTAGGCAGCAATTTTAACCATTGCTTTAAATGTTAGACACAGGGTAATGGAATATTGGGGTAGAAGAGATTTTAAAAGTTACAGAGTCAAAATTTTAAGTTTCCTTTTAAATCTTCACCTACTATCTTAATGAAGAGCTAATCAAATCAACATTAGACTGTAGGCTTCATGAGGGCAAAGACAAGTCTGTTTCATTCATAAGTACCTGTCTAGCCCATTGTACAATGGCTCAGAAACAGTTTTTAAGTGAAGAAATAAAGACACTGAATTAGATTATATGTTGCTTGGAATTCAAAGATGTACAGCATTATCCTCACTACTAGGAACCTCACCTTCTCTTGGAAGAAAAAAAAACCATAATTGACTTGCTACAGTTCATGTGAAATTTAAGCATGACAATTTAAATATGTGTGTTCATCTGTGAAAGCACTGAATTGAGAGCAGATTCTTCTGTTTGGTGGGAACTGGGGGTGGGAGACACTCAGGGAAAACTATAAAGGCAGATGCCATTTCAGTTGGGCCTTGAGCACTGAATAGAAGTTCATCTGACAGATAAAGTGGGGGTGATCGAGGCAGAGAGAAGAGCATTGCAAAGGTAGAGAGTTATGAGAAAAAGATGGCATATTTGGATAAAGGGGTGGTATGATTAGAGTGAATTTCATGGCCTGGAGGATGGGAGCAACAGTGAGGAACTGAAGCCAGGGCTAAGGAGCAAAGGGCCACCTGCCCTTTCCATTAACTGAGCTTCATTCTCAGGCAGGCAGTCAGTCTCCTGTAGGAGTTTGGATTGGATTTGTAACAGGGTGGATAATGCAGAAATATCAGTAAATAAATTGTTCATTCATTCATCAAATGTTTAAAATGTAGTGTTTCTGATATGCCAGGTACATTGATTGGGAAATGGGGTTTAAAGATGTAGAAGACCACAATCTGAGTACCAGATACAGGGGTTAGAACAGGACATGGCTGAAAAGAGGAGAGAAAATATAAAAGATATTTTGAGGTAAAATGAGCAATCACAGGCAATGAAAATGTAGACAGGTTTAAGGATGGGCTTCAAGTTTATAGCCTGAGCAGTTTGTTGGATTATGATCCATTAAATGAAATAGGAAAAACAGAAGAAAGGGAAGGTAAAAGGGGATAGCAGTAAGAGAATGAACAAACAAACAGGAAAACAAATCAACTGGATTGTAGAATGGTTGCATTTTGATTCTAATGGCATATGGGTTAGGAGACCGGAGATCCAGACTAGAAATTCAGATTTGTCACCAGCCATGTCATTTCACACTGAGAGCATTTATGCATTAAAAAGAGAATAAAGGTAAGGTTAGAAACTTGGGGACACCAACATTTGAAGGCTAGGTAGAGTTTCAAAATTAAGGAAAATAAAGGAAGAAGAATGTGGATGGAACAGAGCCATGAAAGCCAAGGGAGAAAAGGTGCTGCCTAACATGCTAAGTGCAGGTGAGAATTCATTTATTTTGAATTTGAATCTGGGAGGATGTTTGTTAGTTTTGAAACTAGATGAATAAATGAAATATGTTTTGAGTTGCTGGTTGTCACAATGATAGTCCTAAATATGTATATTCCTTCTTTATGAATACATTTATCGGCTTTATGCCACAAGGGAATATAACTTCAGTCTCATGGACAGTATTCCAGACAACAGAAAGTGGTTACCAGAGGAGAAGATGGGTGGGGGGAGGACAAAGAGGGTAAAGGGGTCGAATATATGGTGATGGAAGGAGACTTGACTTTGGGTGGTGAGCACATAATAGAGTATCAGATGTCATATTATATATAAAGTCGTACACCTGAAACATATGTTATTAACAAATGTTACCCCAATAAATTTAATTTAAGAGTATTACAAATATATAATGCCATCTCTTAATATCTACAGTGAACTAATACAACTCAAAATTGTATTATATACATTGTCTTCTAAAGGAAGGGCAGTGATGATGGCTGTAACAGTACCATAATATACTCAAGTCACACAGTTTAGTTAGCAAAAAGGCCAAAATCTAGACCTTTGGGTCTTGATTAAATGTTGTATATTTTCCTACACTGATACTAAATACCACAAAGAACACACACACATAAATCAAACCACTTTAGTAAAAACACTTAAGTTAATTTACTAACACCAAAATCAAAATGATTTTTTTGCCCTGTAACTTTTTAATATTTCATTTTATATTATTGAAAACAGACTATTAGATCACTATCATCTCTTGAAGAAAATACTACATGCAAGAAGACTGAATTTGTGAAAGATGGGCTGATTTCTAATGTTTAATGGCCTTATTTTTAACTTTATGAGGAAAAAATCCTGTACTAGAGTTCAGATTAGAACCTCTTCTGTGTCTCTCAAAGGGCCATGAAGAAAAGTAGTAGATGGTACCTTGACTTTCTCGAGGTGATCTTGGAGAGAGTCAATGAGGAGATCGCCCACGGGCTGCCAGGATCCCTTGATCACCTCAGCTTGACGTAGTTTGAGGTCCAGCTCATCCGTGGCCTCCTGAAGTTCCTGGAGTCTTTCAAGGGCCTCATCTAGTTTTCTCTGCCAGTCAGTGGAGTGCAAGTTTAATTTTTCCCACTCAGTGTCGACCTCCTCAGCCTGCTTTCGTAGAAGCCGTGTGACATTCTGGGCTCTCTCCTCAGGCGGTAACTCTAAATTGGTAAAAGGACAAGGTTTTAGGCCATATTCATTTTTTGTTAAAAAAAAACATCGTTGAAAAGATCATAGCGGAAGAAAGAGTCAGTTTAACAAGAGGCCACCCTACAGATTAATGGCTCTTTTGCAGTTCGGCATGAATTTTGATATAGTCTAGCACATCTAAAGTCTGTCTTCCTGAGTGAATTTGTTCTACCTTATATCAATCAGATACTCCAAGATTAATTTAAGCTACTGAGGAGAAAAATGTTAGGATGCACATGACAAGCTCTAATTTACTTCAGTCAGGCTCTTAAATGGAAAATTGACTTGGGTCTTTGTAACAATAGAATTCTTCCTCACAGATAATCTCTTTTGTTTATTATTTCTTAAGTGTTTTAATAGCTGATCACTAATCTCTTTTGATGTTTATTTATGAACGTGCAGACGAATTTATGCATGGTGGTTTATGATTGCTTATTCTTTTTTTCAACATCTATGTTTAATTTGACTTGATTCTATTTAACCAAGAAAATATGAGAGGTATCCAGTTCCTGGCAGCCAGAATGGATGGGTTGCTCTGTCACCACTGATCCTTCTATCAATACATTATTACAGTTCCACATTCAATTACCTCTGGGCTCCTGGTAGAGTTTCTCTAGTCCTTCCAAAGGCTGTTCTGTCAGAAATATTCGTACAGTCTCGAGAGTACTCATGATTACAGGTTCCTTTGTTTTCAATTCCCTCTTAAAGGCCTGTGAAATAAAATGAAGAGAAATGCTGAGTTGGCTTGTGACATTCTTCTCAAAATTAATCCTGGGTGCTCAGAACTTGGTTATAAAATTCCTAGGTTAATTTCTAGTCATTTATTTATAAACTGATAATTAGAATATGGCGAAGAAGGCCATATGGATATTTCCATTAACCAGCAAATGACTGTGCTTGTAAAACTATCCTGGAGAGGATAGGGGAGCTTTCAAGATATGTTAATGCCCTTTCATTAAGATAAGAGTGATTTATTTATATAATCTGCTTGCCAAACTTAAAATCTAGAGCTAAAGTCACAGGATATATATTGCAAAACCCTAGCAGGGCTAATGAAGACATACATATCCCAAAGAATGGATATCCAGAACATAATGGGCAGACTGAAGAGCTATTTGGAAGAATTTGGGTTGTATTGAAGTATACAACCAATCCAATTCACAATCACCATTAATAAAGCCAAAATGTCTGACGATGAATAAAGTGATGTATTATTATAAATCCAATAATTAAAAAAATACCTATTACATTATTCACTGTGACTTCTTTGAGAATGGTAGATATATTTTGAGGTATACCAGTGGTAGGAGTTGTGGGATCAAGTTTCTAAAAAATGAGTAGACCTAAAATAGGTGTCTTGAGGTCATCTAGGCTAGTTATTGATTTTAAGCTCTAATATTTAATATTCCTTATTAGTGGGGGTTAAAAGAAAAGCAAAATACATAGTTTCTGCCTTCAAGAAGTTTATGGACCAAAAGAAGGGAGAAAACAAACACTAGATAAAGAGTGAACACAGTAAAATTCATATACAGAGTGCTAAGGGTGATGAGACATCCTGTGAGGCTAGGATAAACAGATACTCTGAAAGCATAAAAGATTGGTATGGACTCAAATTCTGCAATATCAGAAGTGAAGGTGTTAATTAAAGTATGAAATAGCACATGAATGCTAATAGATCAGTGTAAAAACTACAGTAATAATAATTGCTCTGATTTAGGAGTTAATTATTCATATCTTTTAAAAATTCTATCCTATTTTTAGTAGAGTTGCCTACTGGATTTAAGCCCTGTTCTGTTACAAGGAGAAAAATTAGCAGCTCCTTAAACTTTGGATATGTTGTGTTAAATGAGTGCTCAAGAACTGTATTATATGACATATTTACAAATAGAATCCTAATGGTGTTCACCATTCAAAGGAATTCTTTGTCTATTACTTTGCAAAGTGATTCGTCTTCCATAGTTACTTATAGTTCAGTAGAGAGAGGCAAGGTGTCTGAACCAAAATAATGAAATTCTGTAAGTGGAATATTAGGATTCGGCTTGTGAATAGAGATGTAATTTCTGTGTAGTGGAATAATCTTGGTCCTTTAAAATCATACAGAGTAGGTGGATTGTTTACTCTGTTTACAGGTAAGTTTGAGTCTCCCTCTAATATTTCATTTGAAATCTGTATCTGTGTGTGCATGCATGCATGTATATATAGATAGTTCTTCTATTCCTGCATTTTTTCATACATCCAATTTTCCAAGCTTCAAGAAAATTATTATTTTTGCCTAGTCTCTTCATTTAGACTTGGCAAGAGGCAACTGATAGTGATATTACTAATTATAAAATCAATAACTACTCCTTTTATTGAACTACTATATATCAGTGATTGTACTAGAGACTAGAAATACAAAGTTGAAAGTGGAACTGACCCTCCCATTGAGGAATTTATATAATATAGTGGAAGGGTCAAACACATAAATAATTTTAATATAATGTGGAAAGTGCTATAAGCTTGCATTATATGGAAAAGGAAATTGGGAAAGGCTTCCTGGAGAAGATATAGTATTCACAAAGAATTCTAAAGCATGAACATGAGCTAGCCAAGGAAGAGCAAGTTAGAGGAAGAGGAAAGAAAGGAGACAAAAATGTAGATGTGAAGACATAGGACATAATACAGTATGACATGTATAGTTATCTCAAGTAGGCCGGTATTCTAGAACACAAAGTATAAGGAAAGGTTATGTCCAGAGATGAAGCAGGACGTTGTTATCTCAATGTGAAGCTCAACCTATGACCATATATGCCCTGCTAAGAAACCTAGGTGTTGTCCTGTAGGTAATTAGGAACCTTTGACTTGGGCAAAGACAGGAGGAGGGTGGCGATGATATTTACTGTGAACTAATCAAAAGAAATCTGTCTCTGATCCAGAACACCTCATGTGCATGTGCACATTCAGGATAAAATTAATACAGATGAATATTAAAAACCCGACACTAATATAAAGGGAAATCCATATGGGGAACAGAGTAAGGGAGTGTGATATATTCAGCTTGGAGAGGTAACATTCCAGAAAGAAATAAATATAAGTGTAATTTTTAGGGAGAAGGAAGGAGATTTAAGAGGTAATCTCTCACTAAGTTAATATCCACTGAGTGTCTATGGTTATGCATATAGGCAAGGATTAAAATTACATAAGTAGACGAGGTTGCTCAGTCACTAGAGTGAGCTGAAAACAAAATCCTGGAGAATAGAAAAATTAAATGGGCAGAGGAACTAGATTCCAAGAGAAGCCAAAGGTGGAAAAATTGAGGGAAATGAGGAGTATAGAACTATTGGAGAGAGAGTTAGAATTTGAGAGGAAGAAAGAAATGAAGAGTGTCCAATCATGCAACACAGAGGTAAACCAAGATCAGCACTGAAAAGTGCTCAAGGGACTCGGTGGAAAAATTTCAGTGGAGGGCAGCAAGTAGCTTTAGAAGTAAGCTTAGTTGAAGAATGAGTGGGAGAGGAAGGAGTAGGTGTTTCAAGTAAAAACCATTTTTGCAGTATCTTTTTTTTTTTGAGATTTTAAAGAGAAAGTTAGGGCAGGAGGACAGAGAGGATCTTTTAAGGATAGAAATGGTTTAAATATACACCGAAAGATGGAAGCCAGTAGTAGGATAGCCAAGCATCCTGGTTTGCCAGGTACTGAGGTGTATTTCATGCTATAAGACTTCAATGCTGAAACCAGGAAAGTCTCAAACCAGGACAGTTAGTCACCATAGCAGAGAAGGATGCATTAATTATCTAGATAGGAGAAAGTGGAGATAATTATTGGAGCAAGGTCTGTAAAATAAGGAAATGGATCTTAAAGGTCCTTTCAGAATGAAAAAGTCCAAGATACTGTTTGATGATGCAATTCTATTGTTAAAACCAAACAGCAAATAATTCAAGGGTAAGGACCATCCATCTATTGTGCGATACCACTTGTTTGCCCCTCGGGTTGTTGCCAAGGTCTTAGCTCCACCACAGCTGCACAGTTCATTTCTTAAATATGAGTCACTGAGGATTAAAATGAGTCTAAAGAAAAGACAAAGGACGTTCTATCATACAAAGACATAAGCACCATTATTTTCACATTGTTGCCTGAAATTAAGGAAAGAAAGTGGATGGAAGAGAAGGTTAAGCAACTGTATTCTCAGAAACTGGAGGAGATTTAGACAAAATACAAAAAGGGTAAAACTTCCAGAAAAAAAGGGAGAAATAGTTGGTTCAAGAAAATAAGAGGATAAAGAAAACAATAATGTTTTTGTGTGGGAGAAAAACTACAAGTATGTCATTTCAAATATAGTTACATGAAAGGTCCTCTTCCATTAATTTATATGACAAATTTTGAGTACCTACTATGTAACAGACACTGTTCTAAGCAATGGACATCAGTGGTCTTTGTAGCTTGGAGTTTAAAAGAGATAGGCTTCTTCAGTACAAACAACAACAATGGCAAAAAAGAACTCATGAAGAAAATTTTGCATTAAAATAATGGAAGGTTAACCTGTCAATATCTAATCAACTTATCGTAAACTTATCATGAACTATTATCAATAGTTCATTGCCTTTCAAAAGGAAAGAAATGGAGATATCTTAAAACAAAACTTAGAAATTTCAGTGTCAACAGCCTTGACTCTAATAGTAAGCATCTTGTCTCAAAGAAAGTCATTTGAATGATGTTTGGGAAAATATATACTCATATACAATATTGACTTTTTATTATAGATTATGTTTAATATTTTAAATCAGATAAGTTGGTTCAATCATGTGCTTATGTCAAAAAGTTATCTTATGTAAAGCTCTTTTTCCATACACATACAGAATATATCTTTACACTATTTAGATGTCAATATTCAAATATTAAGATATTTACTTTCTGAATCTTTTGAACAAATATTTATTTTCTTTAAAACCCATCCTCTTCCCTATGCTGTCCTCTTCCCCTTTCTTAGACAACTAGGCCCTAGGACCTGAAATAGTGACGTGAGAGAAGTAGAAGCAACTACTAAAGACTTAGAGCACCTCCGTGAAAAAAAAAATATTATTTAGTCTTACGAATGAGAAAAAATTAAGCATACTAAATTGATATTTTTCCTTTAGCTTCTTAAGGTTCACAAAATAAACTTACATGAATTATGTACTACAAAATTACACTAGCAGTAAACCCCAAAGTAAATCCATTTATTTTGAAGGTTAAATTATCTGATGGAAAGTATTTACTTATCACAAATACTAACCAACTGAGTGACTTGAATGTTGATTGATTAAGTCATTCAAGAATATTTATTATCAAGGTAGAAAAGATGTAAGGAACTGATCTTTATCCTTAAGGAGTCAATAGTTTGGTTGAATAGGTATGTTTGTATATACTTTTATGAAATGAATGTTTTACCAACGCAAAGAGAAGTGCAGATAAGTTAGGATTTATCTAAGGCCATCAGTTCATTAGTCATTTAATTTAAGTCTTGAAATTCTTAAACTAGGCTGAAAATGAGTGATCGCAAAAAAAAAAAACAACCCAAAAACAAACAAACAAAAAAAACAGTTCCCTGATTTATAACAATTTGGAAGCCACATAAGAGGAAAATCCTAATGACCATGAAGTGAATCATGAACTTTAAAATCCTGAAAGTGTAGAGCAGAATCAAGTCGATTATTTGGGATTTTTTTTCTGTCCTTCCCTGCAGGAAGAAAAGGGTGACTTTTACCATGAATATCTAATAATATCATAAATAGGAGTAGCTTAGAACTGTGTGTAGAGGGAACTAAGGGTGAGATACTGATTTGCTTGATGTACCTCACAGAAGAGAGGGGCAGATGAGAGCTCTGGGCAGAGGTACTGACATTATAGAGAGAGAACCTAAGCTGCTTTCACCTAGAGAAAATTGTCCCCTTACTGTGGACAAGTAAAAGCCCTTGTTTTTCAAAATACAGATTTCTTTCAATCATGTAGTTTCCATGGAACTGAATTTTACCCATATTTCCATTGAAGTGACAAGGATATATTCATGTTATTCAGACTGAAATCTGATTAAGTGACTATACCTTATTTCCATATTAATTAGTGGAACTTAACAGAACCATCCTGGGAGGCAGACAGAAGTGGTGAAAAGAGCACTGCCCTAAATGGCTGGAAACCTCGAGTTCTGGGTTGAGCCAAAACTTTGGCCACATGACCTGGAAAAGTCATGAAATCTCCCTGAGCTTTACATTCTCATTTGTAAAATGTGGGGGTTTGCTAAACACCTTATCTAAGTTCTAATACCTAGTTCAAATATTCTATAATCAACATGTTTAGATCATTAATTAGCCACAGGCCTGTTATATGCTGGCAGTTTGAGATGTTCTCTCCTAGGCATCATCACTAATGATAAAAATTATAGCCATAGCATGACACATAGTAGATCCTCAATACATATTGTGGAATAATGGAACACCCAGTTAGAAAACCAGAGTGGGTTATGTATGTGGAGGCTGGGTTGATTCAGATGTAAACATGCTTGAGGGTGAAAGCCTGATCTCATGAATTATTAGAGAAAAAATAATGCTATCAATTGGAAAAAATTGAGAGATCTTACTCTGGACCTATTATGTTATAGATCTAAAACTAAATGTAAGCTTTGAATTATTGGGTGGATTTTCCTCCAGAAGAGGCCTTGTATTTCTGCCTTCTTAATTCCAGTGATTTCTTCCCTAGAGGAGATGCTTGTGTCAAAACATTCAGAAGTTCCAGTTTCACGTTGTGGGTTGCAGCTTTTCCCCTAGTCTGCAGCATTAACTAGGAGATGAGAGAACACTAGACAAACCCTAAAGTTTAAAGTGATCTAACAGTACCATTCATCAACAAATGGTTACTGAGTGGGCATAGGACAAGGACATTGACAGTCATATCTCCGATTTAGTGTTTAATAGTGTTGTCATCATTCTAGTTTCCATAATATTTCTGTCTATATGCCTGTTATATTGTTTTTACTTCTGATTAGAAAGTTACTGAATGTATTTTGTCACCATAATGATCTTCCTTATTTAAAAAGCTACCATATTTATTGAGTTTAAACACATCAGAAATAGTTTATTTACTAATTGCTGATTTAGGCACAATCGATGCCCAATTAATTCAAAACCAAAATCTTGGAAAAGGGCAAGATTCAGAAATGTAGCTAACCAGAGTAGCAGGAATTCTGCCTCTAAGAATCTAAGGCAAATTCATAGGGATTCATGGCAGAAAGAAATTTGAAGGAAGTGGCAACAGAACAACAACAACAACAACAACAACAACAACGACAACAAAAGCCCTGAAGGACAAAGGATTCCCTTAATATTCGTTTGAGATAGATGTTATTAGAGAAGTTATGAAAATGGGGCGTGTAGGCTATAAAGGAAAGGTCATAATCATCTCTACTTTTTATTGTGGTAAAAACATTTAACTTGAGGTTAACTATACAATACAGTCCTGCTAACTATAGGTGTTATGTTGTACAGCAGATCTCTAGGACTTACTCATCTGGCATAACTAAAACTTTATACCTGTTGAACATCTCTCCACTTTCCACTCCAAAGTCCCTTGCAACCACCTTTCTACTCTCTGCATAATCGTTCATCTTATTTTCATGTATCTACTTCTGAATAACAGTGAAGATAAAGGACCATAGTATAAGTACATCTAACCATTGTTTCTAATAGTCAACGACATGATCAACATTTATAAATGAGATTAAATCGATTTGAAGCAAAGTTGAAAGATAAATGGACATGTTTCAAGCCTAAAATTGTTATTTTTTAAAATTCTAATTGTATGCAATGAAAAAAAATATTTTTGAGTGTTTAGGGGAGAAGTGTGTTCCACAAACTCCTTGTTGAGATTTATTTTTTTGGAAGTCTTTTAAACTATAAGTTGTATTTTCTGAGATCAAGGGCACAAACTAGAATAGAGTCTAGCCTGCTCGCAGATCTGTGATATTATAAAGGGATAGTTTAGTGCCCACACAGCATCTCGAATAGCTGTTTAACTTTCAATCCTAAGTCTGGGCTGTCTCCAACAACCACCGGCGAAGTCACTTCCTATTGACAAAAATGTTGCTAAGTTCTGAACAGATTTTGAGAAATCACTGGTGAAAACACAAATTGTTCCCATTGTCGTTTAGAGAATTGGGTTTTAGGTCATTGAGCTTAAACTTTAAATTTTGGAAATTCCTTCTGAAACAACAATAGAGATCAATAGATTATCAGAAAACCCTGTAACAAATTAATGTCTATCCATTCTCAAGAGGCTCAGGCAAAATTTGAGTTTGCCAAGTGTAAGTGGTGAATAATTTCTGAATCATACCATTTGTCTCTATCAATATGATCCAAAAATGGAACTCTTGTTTTGCTCCATGTACACACCCTCATTCACAACCGTTTTGCAGGCTTTCCTATCTCCATAAATGGCATCGTCATGTCCCTATTTCTTCAAACAATAGACTTCATAGTCATCCTTGGTTCTTTGCTTTCTCTCACATTTCACATTCCATCTATCTTAAATTCTATCAGCTCTACCTTTAAAATATATTTTAGATCAAATAATTTTTCAGCATATCTATCAGTTCCTCTCCAGTTTAAGTCATCATCATCTCTTTCCCAGATGACTTCGACAACCCTCTTAATTTTCTCCCTGCTTTCACTTTTCCTCCACCTACTATCAGTTCTCCATAGAGTAGGCAGAGTCAACTTCTAAACACATAATTCAGGTCACATCATCCCTGCTTAGAGTCCTCTAGTGATGTCTCATTACATACAGAATAAAATCCACCTCCAAACTATAGCAGACAAGACAATCCATTATCTGGTGTTTCCCTCTCTCTACAACCTGCCACTAGCCTGTCTTGCTATTCCTTGAATACCCCAAACCTTCTCTAACATCTGGGCTTTGTATTTGCTGTTTCTTCTGCCAAGAAAACTCTTCACTAGAGGTCTTTGCTTGGCTGATTTGCTCTCACAGGCCTTTGTTCAAAAATAACCTCCTCAGGTAGGCCACAACCTCTCAGTCTTTATCCCTGGTTCATTTATTTTCCTCTTTAGAGCACTGATCTGATGCAATTTTATATATTAATTTATTGGTTTACTGTGTATTCCCCTCACTAAAATTTGAAGGTGTATAGGGGCAGTCTTGTTTTGTTCACTGCTGTATCTCAGCCCTTGGCATAGAGTACACACTCAATAAACAATTACTAAAATAATCAATAAATTCTAGGAGTCCTAGTTATGCTACAGTTTTTCCTAAAATAAATTTTTGAGGAAAAGGAAGAACACAGAAAAAAAGCAGGGGCTCATTTGTAATTAAATGAATTTGTGTAAAAATGCTTTGTAAAGGCAAAGTACTATACAAATATTATTTTAAAGAATATTTGTCAAAATATAAAAATATTTTGACATGGCTAGAAAGAGGAATTTGGTACAGAAATCAATTTGTAAATTATTCATATTTTCTTATTATAGTCATTAAAAAGGTAGCAAATCCTAGATGACTGTTTTCAAGTTTTGATGATATAGCTAGTTTTCAGAAGACTTCCTCAAATGCCTAGAAATGAAGTTCTAAAAATAATTTAAAATCTTTTCTATTCAGCATTGCTAAATATTACTGCATAAAATATCAAACTTATACAAAAGTAGCTTACGCCATTAGTGATGAAGACTAGATCAAAAAGATTTGTACTTCCAAGCAGACATTTTAGAGTGGACATAACTAACAGTGAACTTTGCAGGGGAACCAAACTTGTTAGAAAATTCAAGAGACCAGGTCAGGAATAAATCACTCTATCATAATTTTTTTTCAGAGATGATAAGGAACAATGCATTTCTTTTTTTTAAAGCACAGAGCTGACTTGAATCTTAACATTCACAAATGGTACCCAAAGACATTTTCCATTTCTGTGGAAAGAAAACACGGAGAACTCATCAAGTTAACATAACACACATACTAAAACCCAAAGGAAGCAGGTCAGTATTGATAATGGAATTAGCTTACATAAATGTATAATCTACAACGTGATTTCAGGATAATTCTATTGAATTTCTGAACCTCTCCGTCACTTTGAGGTGACTTCTGAGGAAATAGAATATGCATAATATATGACCTGACAAATGAACAAATCAACTACTTTATTCAAGCCTTTTCATTTGTCAACAGCATCCACACAATAATGGCTTTCTGTCCAGTCTTTTAATAATATATGTATTGATTATTTCCATCTAAATCTTAACCAAAAAATCTCAGAAAGCTTTAAAAGTGTCCTTAAAGGTCTTTAGGGAGGAATTATAGAGATTTTTAAACTGAAAGATAAAAACCTAATGACAAACAATTTCATTAATAAGAATGAAAACAAAAATTCATTCCCTACAGTGTTCTTATAATCAAGACCTAATCTCCATTTGGATTTGGGGTAGGATGAAGAGAATTAAATAAGCTCATGGTTTATGGCAATTCTTAGAAATTCCCTACTATAATTTGCTTCTTTAAAACTCTCCCTAGGTGAATCACAGAAGTAGACAAGTAATAAATATCACTTTAGCGACTACTCAAGTAAAACAAAGGAAGTCAGTTTTAAAAATATATCTAGACCAGAATAATACACATTAATTGAAAACGAGTCAGTCTAGTGAGGCAAGTAATGAGAAACTGTAAAAGCCAGGATAATGTATTCAAAAGATATAAAAATTGGTCAGTTTATATTTGCTAAGGCACATTTGAGCTTTAATTATAACACTTCATTGCATATGGAGCATTATTTTATTAATTAGTCTTGAGCGCCATTCCAGTTGCAGTTGTTATGCTGCCTTATGGTTTGGGGAACATAGATCAACTCCCACGGGTGTAAAAATTGCTTTGGAGAGTGATACTATAGTTCCTACTACTTGTGTGAACTGTCTTGGAATTATCTCTACAGGAAAACCATATATCCCTCCATCACAGTAATTCAGACTGACTATATATTTTCACTTTCAGTAAAGAGTACAAGACATAAATTTTGCTATAAAATGTTGTCATTAATCTGCAATGATATACAAAAAATGTGAATTACCTGATTTATAAGCATATTAATTTAAAAAGTGAAAAAATTTTGATTTTAGTTTCAACTTTAACAGTTTAATGGGATTTGCATTTTCATAAAATGCAACAACCAAAGGTATTAATTTATAATAGATGGTAAGCAGGTGATTTAAAAAAAGGACATGCCAAATACATGGGGAACAAGTTTACGATAACAAGGGACCCATCTTGATAGCAAACATTATATGTAAACAGTATTTGAATCAAGAAATCCCTGAAGAGCAAGATAATTTATTATCCTGGAAACATGGCAAAGTAAAGTGAAAGTCTACAAGCACAAAACCTGTCAATAACTAGCTCTTGTTGGAATTTTGTACTGATGGTGTCTTCCTGAGTGAATTTAGAAGATCCAACAGAGTTTCAAGAATTTTCCATTGTTCTTTTTGTTCACAGGCAACAAGAGCATTACTAACTAGACAGCTATTCCATTCCAACTATAAAGGGCTGCTGCATAAATGTGACAAGACTCTGAGTAAACAGGGTGCTAAATTGTTCTCTCATCAACAGTTAGGAGCAATGATGTTCTTTGAGGGAGGAGAGTGTTTTGTGACAAGTATTTTTCTTAAGGATATAAAGAGAAGCTTGTGAAAACATTGAGCCAAACCACAAATTAAAACAGTGGACATCACAATAGCTCTACACACAACAAAAGGATGCTTAGTTGGGAATAAACAGAAAAATCCTATAGGTGAGGAAAGAACATCATTTTCTATTCTTTCTTTCCCTGACCTTGGTCTCAGTACATGAGAGAATAAGCAAAATTAAGATTAGTTCATTAAGTTTTCTCATCCCTCCCGCCCATGATCTCTCCATCCTTACTTTCTTTCCTTAATTTATTTTATCTTTTTAAAAAATCTTTTATCTATTCAGTGTTTACCATGTACTAGACACTTTATGAGGTGTGGGGTATAAAAATGACAACACTCTTCTTCAAAGAGGGCTTCCTGGAGCATACGATTTTATGACAGTGGTTGACATTAATCAAATAGTCACACATATTCATGATGACTAAGAACGTTAAGTTATAGAAGGAAAAGTAGATGGTGTTATGAGAACATTTAAAAGGAGAGCTGGTCAAATGTGGGCATCAGAAAAAAGCTTGCTTAATGTCTGAGCCAAAATATAAAGGATTTTTAGCTGTTAACCAGGATATTACAAGAGGGTAGGTGTGGGTAGAAAGGATTTCAGACAGAGGATCAGCATGTTCAAAGCTGCACCTGAGAGGAACATAGAGAACTGAGAGACTCAAAAGAAGGCAGTGCGGTTAGTGTACAGAAAGCAGAAGAAAGAGCAGAAAGCAAAGAGAAGGGTGAGGCCAGACCAGCCAGATGGGGCTTTGAGGTCCTTGCTGAGAATATTGGTCTTTTCCTAAAGGCACTGAGAAGCCACTGAAGAGTGGTAAGATGAGACTGACATAATTCAATTTTTGTTTTTACATAGATTACTCTGACTGAAATGTAGATTACGTTGTAGGGTGGCAAGAGTAGGTGCAGAAAGGTTAAGAGAAATGGTCTCTTATAACTGTGGTGATGACTGTAGTAGACAGAGTCAAGAAATATTTTGGAGGTGAATTGGCCCAGCGATGTGTTGGAGGCTAGTCAACCTGAAAAAGAACTATACCAGACTGCTTTGTCGTTATTTGGCTAGGAGAAAGTATTTAGCTAGATTCTCCAAGTTTTAGGGTTCTGTAGATTGCAGGGAAAAAAAGATAAGAAAGGAAATAATTTTATGGTCTTGGAAAAGAGTTATTAAACTGATTAACAATTGGATCTAAGTTGGACTTGGAAGGGGGTGAAGATAGAGAACAACTGAAACTAATGTATAGAACATAGAATTATCAATTGGCTGGAAGTACTAATAAGTCAAGAAAGGTAACAGTTAGGTATCTGAATAAGCACACTAGCCAAGTGGGGATTAATTCACTTCAATCTGGTGCATGTTACCCATAACTCTAGCATCACCATCTCCCCAAAGCATGTTACTGGTCATAAGATTCTTGAGTAAGAGGACTGAGAATGTTAAGCACTAATATTTTACCACTCTTAGCAAGCAACCAAAGCCAATAACCAGGGAGAGTGAGGATATATTTATAACAAAATGCTGTCTAGAGGAGACTTTGGAAATTATCTAGACCAAATTTCTCATTTTATAGCTGAAGAACAAAGTAGCAATCACAAGCTAACTTACAGAGAAGTATGGCTAGAATCTCAGTCTACTGATTCCTAGTGCAGTTGTCCAGTGATTCAACTTCTTTGGTTTCTGGAACTAGAATCAAATTACCCTTTTGTAGACATTCTGTCTCATTTCACTATATCATATAATGCATTGTATTTAAAATACCCAACCTCCAACAAATATATGAAAAGATGCTCAACATCACTTGCTATTAGGGAAATACAAATCAAAACCACAATGAGATACCATCTCACACCTGTTAGAATAGCTATAATCAACAGAACAAGTAATAACAAATGCTGGAGAGGATGCAGAGAAAAAGGAACCCTCACACACTGCTGATGAGACTGCAAATTGGTACAGCCACTATAGAAATAGTATGGCAGTTCCTCAAAAAACTAAGAATTGATCTATCGCATGATCCAGCAATCCCCCAAAGACTTGAAAACCCATATTCAAAAAGATATTCGCACACCAATGTTCATAGCAGCATTATTCACAGTGGCTAGGACATAGAGGCAACCAAAGTGTCCTAAGATAGATGATGGGTTAAAGAAGCTGTGGTACATATATACAATGGAATATTCCTCAGCCATAAGAAGAGATGAAATACTGCCATTTGTTACAGCATGGATGGACCTCGAGATAATCATGCTAAGCGAAATAAGCCAGACAGAAACAGTTGAAAATCACATATCACTTATATGTGAGATATAAACCTAAAAGCAACAAATGAGCAGGACAAACAAACAGACATTCATGGACATGGACTATAGACTAGTGGTTACCAGAGGACTATAGAGTAGTGGTTACTAGTGGGGTGGGGTTGGAGGCAGAATGTAGACAGGTTAAAAGGGGTCAAAGATAGGGGGGTAAGGGGAAGGTGAAGTGAATGAAGGGGATCGAATATATGGTAGCTGAAGGAAACTGGACTTTGGGTGGTAAACATACAATAGAATATACAGATGTCAAATAATAATGTACATCTGAAAATTATATAATTGTATTAACCAATATTACCCCAATAAACTTAATTAAAAAAATTAAAAATAAAATACAATAAAATGTCCAATTTTCTCAATGAATGCTCTTCTACATACACACCAGAGTATTTTGACTATTTATTTCAAGTTAGAACATTAAAAAAAAATCACTATTATATTCCACCTTATCACAAAAACTAATTTAATATTCTGAATTATGTGAAGGGGAGTAGATAAAAGAGAAACTAGCAGTTTCCTTGGCATTTTTTGCAAAGACTCCTGGGTCTTCTCTCATTTTCTTTTCCCTTTTTGTAATCTTCTATATTCTTTTCTCTGGAATAATATAAATTCTTGACCTTTCTTCAAGATGTCACCTTTGATTGTGTCTCCAAAGAGATCTTTCCTTTAAATGTTGAACATACAAGGGCTGTATCATTTTATTAAGTTTTTCTTGTTTGGTAGTAATTTTCTTGGCTTGCTATTCATTTCTGTTCATGTACCTTTTATTCTGGTTTCAAAAACACTTATCAGTATCTACTGTATGCCAGACATTTTGCTAGTTACTAAGATCTTGGAGGTAAGCAAGAACAAATCTCTGTCTTCCCTACTCAGAGCTTAGTAGAGAAGACAGAAATAAAAAAAAAATGATCACTGCTGGATGATGCCGGATAGCTTGTTTTTGTAACTTACTGTGAATCTATAATTATTTCACAATAACAAGTGAAAAAAAGGGGGGATTTAAGAGATAAATTAACTAAATGCAATGTATGGACCTTATTTCAATTCTTATTTAACCCGCCCCCCCCCCCCCAATAAAAGAACCTGGCAAAACATTTAAAACATGTATGTAAGAAATGGAAATTTGAATACAGCCTGGATATTTGTTATGATAAAATTATTGATGTTTTAAAAGTATAATAGTAGTACCATGATTACATTTAAAGAGTAAATCTTTATACTTTAGAGATGCTTTCTCAAA